>JAUALY010000001.1:55719772-56069772 GCA_030819805.1 Penstemon newberryi var. newberryi
GATTCGATGCCCGAGCAGACTGTCCTTTAGGCCTGGTTCTTGGATTAGAGTGAAATACTAAACATTTTTTTTTCTTTGCATCATATTATATAATATTGTGCTCTGTTTTATGTTCATTTTCATATTCCTTATCATTTTACTTACTAGAAATCCAGAAACCAAACATAGTCTTCATAAATCAAAACTTCAAGATTTTGAATCTTTAGGACAAGAGCTCTCACCCGAGTGAAATGTCATGATCAAATGCCAAACAAGTTTATTAGAACCTCAAGAAAGGATGCGATTGAATTAAAAAAAAAAAAGCAGAACTTGCGGCCATTTCCAGAAGAAAAATTGAGCAGATGAGCTTAAAGGAAAGGCATACCCAAGAAAACAATTTGAAAAATTGTGATGGGAGGAACTGAAATAGGCTCAGATGATAATTATGATTGCCCCAATTTTCCCCGATTTCATTTTCATCATATAGCCTATATACATGAATCAGCAATTCCCCTTGCGAAACACTTAACAATATTAAAAGAAATTAATCAGAACATAATGAGATGCCGTTCATCAATTTTTTGCATTAAACAAAAAAATCATCATAAAACAATCAATAGATATATAGAAAAAAGGATACACCAAGTATAAACCATGAGCAAAAGCTCCCGCCATTGCTGCAGTAAATAATCGATCTCTCAAAACCGGTTTGTGCCGGAGCGAAATCCGAACTGTTAACCAAATATAACCATCAACATTTAAAAATAAAATCCGAGAACAAATCGATCAATTTATAAGAGATGAATTATAAAACCAGTTAACTTACTGAGAGGAAGAATCGGAGCATATACTAGAATCGACAAAAACTTAAAGGGGGGACTTTTGTTTTGTCTCCTGATGACGTTCCTTGAGAAATAAACTCAGCGATTTAACTCAATGAAAAAAAAAAAAAACCGAAGAAAATTTACAGAGAACAAAGAGATATATAGTTCTTACGGGTTAGGTTGATCGGACGGAGGAGGGGCCATAGAAACGACGGGCGGCGGAGAGATTGAATTAGAGGAGATTAGAGGATTCGAATCCGTCTGTTCCAATTCAGGGGGCCGAGTAGGTGGTTTTTGAAATAATTCTATTTATTTCTTTGAAGGCTTTCGGATACTTACTATTCACAGTTACCCCCTTGAAGTTTTAATATGTTGTAGATTCACCCTTATATGCATTTAGCTTATTTATTTATAATAACTCTATACGAGCCTAGTCCGATAAAAGCTCGTTTGAACTTGATTTTATACATATCAAACAAACTTAAGCAATATTTATGTTTAATAAATTTTGAAGTTTGGTTCGAGTTCAACTCACTAAGCTAAAAATTGATAAATTATATATAAAAATATCAAAGTATTTGATATTCGACTTATTCGTTCGACAAAAAATCATTCAATCTCATTCGATAGAACCTCGTCACAGCTCAATTTGTTTAACAACAAAATCAAGCTCAAACGCTACTTTCTACTCAATTAAAAAATATATATATGAATTTGAATAATGTTTTGCTTGACACTATGAATGTCAATGAGTCGGATTTGGTCAGCTCAGACCCAAACCAGATCCAAATCCATCTAAATCGGGTTGGGTTAGGATATTGCTCAAATCTAACTTTTTCAAGTCCATCAAAATTGGTAGAATATCGAAATTTCTCGAATCTATATTATTAAATTTTAACTTGATTTGCCACACAAACCAATTTCAAGCGGGCCTTAATCAAGCTAAATACAAGTTAAGTTCGACTGCTAAAGTATTTTAATAATTTTATACATAATTCTTCTACCTTAAAATCTTACCGAGTTAAACATCAAAACCTTTACAAATAGTAAATGTCGTTTTAACACGTTTATAACTGATTTAATCATATTTTGTTATATACCCATATTTAATATTTATCGAACTGAACTATGAAATTTATGGAGGTATTACAGAGGACGACAATAATGCATTAAAAAATGTTATTTACAATCGAACCCCCCAAGATTTGATGGTATTACAGGACCACCCCTGCTATTCTTGATATTACAAGAAATCCCTTTGGTTTTGCCTATTTACCAACACATCCCTTGCTACGTTAATATCAAATTGCGCTTGATGGCATCATCACAAAATTAATGATGTTTCAAAATCAACCCTCGGTCAACTAGAGTGTTCATTGAATATTCTGAATAGATAGGGGTGTTTTTGTTATACATTTTTTTTATAGAATAATAAAATTTATTCCACATTTAAAAATTAACTTGATTTAGATACTTTTATCATTTTAAAATTTCAATAACCTAGATCAATTATTATTTTTACAAAATAAAAAACACAAACTTAAATTTTTTAACAAATAAAATTTCAATAAATAATATATAAAAACTTAAATTAATTACTTTACAAAAATAAAGAACACCAATTCAAAAAGATTATAAATTACAGTAATTAGTATTTTTATTCAAATAAATATTTCTAATTGAATAAGTTTATAAAATCCAATAATACTTGTAACTAAATACATAATTTTTTAAATGAAAAACCCCACAACCTCCCTCTTCCTCCCGCCGCATCGACATCATGTCGGTGCAACTACCAGCACATTTGAAATAGACACTTATTTGCGACCAAGTTGCAGCGCCAACGCGGCAAGAGGGAGGGGAGGATGGCCGATGTTGATGAGAAGAGAAGGGGGATGAATTGTGGTGTGGTGGGTTTGTGTCAAGTTTTGGATTTAAGGTGAGATTGGGGAGAAAAATTTGATTTTTTTGTCTTTTGTGTATAATTATTGAAGATAGAGGAAGGTATTTGAGACATTTTATAACTTTGGTTAAGTTTGACTCACGATCGTTAAGTCAAGGGGTATTATTGTTATTTATAGAATAACAGAAGGTTTTTTATAACACCATTAAATCTTAGGGGGTCCGGTTGTAAATTAGCCTTAAAAAAAGACATTATTGCTATTCATGAAAATTCTTATTTTAGCCCGAGCGGTCATTGCATTTTAATAATTACCCCAAACAGCCCCTCAAATTGTTTTGGTTTGTATCCCTGTAAACAGTGTTTATCCTCCTAACAGCCGCCGCCGCCATAACTATATATGCAGTTTGCAGAAACCTAAAATAATTGGAAGAGCGGCGGTAAAATTGCTGTTATTTATTGTTAGGGGAATATTAAGGGATGGGGAATCCAAAGCAGAAATGGACCTCAGAAGAGGAAGAAGCTCTACGCGCCGGCGTGGCGAAGCACGGCGCCGGGAAGTGGAAGAACATTCAGAGAGACCCTGAATTTAACCACCTTCTTTTTACTCGCTCCAACATCGATCTCAAGGTAAGGTATCTTTGTGTTTATCATATACTTTTGTGTTTGTATATGTATTTGATTTGTTAGTTATGCGATTGCTGTTGCTAATTCAATCGCATCCACCTTTAACCTAAACATTAGAGATAGAATAGTGTACATTGTTGGATATCGTCTGTCAAATTATCAATGTTGTACTTGTTATTCTCTCTCTTACTCACATTATGGTTCAATTTTATCAATTTTGGTTGTTATTACTTGTTTATACTCGTTAAAACAAGCTTATTGGCTTTACGAGTTAGGAATTACTTGTGTAATCTAGTCGAAACCTAAATACCTTGACCATGGACTAAAATTTTGTTTTAGAGGTATGTATCGGTCAGCTACACGTTAGAAAAAAATTGGGAACTTTTCAAAACTTTCCAGTTAACATTTTGAAAAAATTGTAAATCACATAAACATGTTGAAGTAGAAACTGCTCTGTTTTTCCTTTCGATGGACTCAACAACAGGAAATTTTCGGTGTTCGGGTACAAACGTTCTGACATTTTGGTACATGAGCTTGACCTTTTAAACAAGAAATTGTACAAGATTGACTTCAATATTATGTTTGCTTGCACAGGATAAATGGCGGAATTTGGGTGTTGCAAGTGGCCAAGGCCCAAGGGATAAATCAAAGACACCAAAGCCAAAGGGGAATCCTGCCGAGACTCCTGTTACTCCACTACCCGTTGCACAAACTGCTGCTTCAGTCACTCCATCATCACAGGATGCATCAGCTGATGTAGTTATGGTAGATGCTTCAAGGCCTTTGCCTGAAGGAAATAATGCTGCCAAGTAAGCTATAGTCCTATGCAATTTCCCTGTTTGATTTATCCAGTACAGAGTTATGTTCTTCTTTTCTTCATTGTCGTGCTAGCTACGATGAGGATCTGTGATGTGGTGATAATTTTAATCACATAATGATATGATTAATGGTTCATAAGTGGTGAGTGCTATAAAAAGTATTTTGTCATTGATTTCTATGTTAACTTCACTTGTTTATGGTATTTTTATCTCCACTTGCAATATGATTTACATCTTGGTTGAACGCAAGTGAGTATTGATTTGTCATTTCTTTATATTTTTTCTCCCTATGGTCTAACCTATTTTTGTTTTCCATTTTATTTAATGCATTACGTGGTCGCTTGGTCCCAGGTACAATGCAATCATATTTGAAGCATTGTCAACTCTTAAAGAACCAAATGGATCAGATTCCAGTGCAATTGCTAATTTTATTGAGGTATTGTCATTAGTGGCTTCTATAATCTGTATTGTTAGATTTCGTTGGAAGCTACAAATTAGTCCTAAACTGAACTATTTGAGGTCCATCATTTTGCATCAGGAGTAAATTATTTCTAGAAGTAGAACACTTTATATACCACTTTAAGCTTGTTGCTGTTTCATCCTTGGAATGAACTAGGTTTTATCAGTTAAACCATATCTTTGTGTGCTTTAACACAGTGATGATCGCTATGTTTATTGTGATTTCTTGTTCTCATCAAACTTGGGCTTCATTGAAAAAAAATCCCTGTAGTTATGAACTCTTAAGGATTCATTACAATGGGAATATCCAATATGAACCACTTCTCAACAAAATACCAATTTTTTGCACTAATTGTTTTGTAGAAATTTTAAACTAAAATAAAGTGGACAGTCGATTGACTATGTCTAGTTAGTTAGGAAGAACTGAAGCTATGAAGGTGAGAAATATTTAGTTACGACGATATTTATTTTTGGGTATGAAATAAAGTGAAGCGGACCTGACCAAAAATATAGAGGTCTGAGAGCTTCATTATGCTTTTGTGAATTGGAAGTAAAAATCTATGTAGATTGTAAACAGTGATTCGCTTGATAAATGTGATTGTGCTCATTCACAAGATATGTGCTGAGTGCATTGTTCTTTATCATTCGCCCTCTAATGTAGTAACAACCTCTTGTGCTGAATATTTTGTTCTAAAGTTTGCTTTAGTGCTTGATTTCTAAGAGTACATATTCTGTTTTGTAATAATCCATGCAGCAAAGGCAGGAGGTGCCTCAAAATTTCAAAAGAGTGTTGAGTTCTAGGTTAAGGAGGCTTGTGCAACAAGACAAACTGGAAAAGGTAAATTTTGTATCTAATGACTTGAAAAGGCTAATATTTGTTGTTGTATGTATTGTCTGCCATACAACTTGGTTGCGGATCAATTAATGAAGTCTAGTTTCTGAGCCTCTTCACCTTTTAGAGCCGACTTCCTACCTGTTTGGTTTCAAAGTTAACTTGTGACTACTTAGTAATTGATTACGAAGCTTGTTCTTGAACTTGTTAAGTTGTAATATAAGATGCTAGACAAACACCGCTCTTGATGATATAACTATTTAATTCACGCTCATTTAGCAAATTATTAACTAAAATAAGTGAAAGCAGACTGCTTCGAGTTATACCAAGCCTAGTTTATCTTCTTCATTTCGTCGTCTCTGTAATCCCACTTTGGATTTAACTTTTCATACTATGTATGTATCCATGTTCTTCATTGGAACCACAAGAATAAATCAATAAATTATGTTGTTTCATTGTTTTCATTTGCGTTTTCATGTTGCTACTTCAAGATCCTTTGGGATAAGAACAAACCATTTATATATATATATATAGCTCTCCTAATATGATGAGATGTACTTAAAACATAACCTTTTTCACTGTTTTCAGCCTCCATCCTTGGATTATCTAAAGCACTAGCAATCTGGCCTTGCTTTATCTAGTTAAAGATAAGTTCTTAAAGTGTTTTAAATATATTATTATTCATTTGTTATCCGACTGGCAGATTCAGAATCGCTACAAGAAAAAAGGTGCAGTGGTAGACAAGAAAAACGTCGCCACAACACAGAAAGACTCGCATCCTATACTAGTTCAGAGTATCGGGTATGTCGCGGATACAGTGGAAGAAGCAGCAGTGTCTGCTGCCTATAAAATTGCAGAAGCTGAGAACAAATCGTTCGTGGCTGCTGAATCCATGAAAGAAGCAGAAAGAGTCTCTACCATGGCTGAAGAAATGGAATCACTTCTACAATTTGCTACAGATTGTTTGGATCGATGTAATGATTCAAACTATGCGTTTCTTCTCTTCTTATATCCTCTTGCAGCTATTTACTTTTCTTTATTATTTCCTTGGAAGAATTATTTTTGCATTGTTGAAGAATTATTCATCTGATCTGAGTTTCTTCAAATTGTCATCTTATTTATGTCACATTGTTGAAGAATTACTCATCTAGTTTCCTTTACATTGTTGAACTGGAGTATTATTTATCTGATTTCCTTTACATTTGCAGGTGCACGCGGTGAAATATTGCTGATGGCATAGGATTTGTGTTACATTTGGTGATAAACATGTCTTATAACTTTGTAGTTTGTACATAAAATATCTAGTTTCTTAAACTTTTAGACTTAATTTTGTTTAATTTATTTTTGCATCGACTATTAGCTTACTAGAAGATCCAGTAATGTCCTCTAGGCAAAACAACTGTTGAATTATGTTTGGTTCTTGAATCTTAGTGTGCAAAAGAGTAAGGAAAATGATTTTATTTTACCAAATGCTAAAATACTAAGGTATATTTCTTCTTCATTTTCATTTTCCTTATCATTTTACTCATTAAAATCCTAATATAAACATAGTATAAGTATCTATTCATTTTCATCTCTAAAAACAAGATACTACACTTTTAAAATCCACTGAAACCATTATGAAACTTAAAATAAGTTCAAGAAATGGCAGCCAAGTCAAAGACAGCTCGTCATTTTTGTCAAGGTTGGCCCTATTGTTCAGCAACTTAGGCCCTCGACCAAGGCTCGATCATAGAGGGGGGCCTCAATTTTAGAAGATAAGTCCATACATGGTTTATACACATTTTTAGTAGATAAGTCCATACAATTATAATTTACTAAATCAGTATATGATGCTCTACATACAATTTTGGTATAATTCTAGTAGGTACCTAATTCTTGTCATTTTTGTCAAGGGTCCTATTTTAGATTATCAGATGCATATAGATGATTCTAGTAGGTAGTTATAGATATTTGTATGGACTTATCTATAATTGTGTACATGGAGAAATATCTATAACTACCTACTAAAATTATCTACATGGAATTGAGAATTTTTAACCAAGTACAAGCAAAAATTAGCCATAGAAACATTCATACATAACTTGAGCTAATTGATTGTGCTATTTAATTGGTCAAGTATTGTTGGAACAATTATTCATATTTGATTTAGTTGTCGGACACATGGTCGGATCGTGATATTAAGATAAATCTTAACTTTCAAATTAACTTCAATCAAATATTGATTGGTTTTATTTGAGTTTTAGTATCTAGCTTACAGTCATGAAGAGAATGGTTGTTTAAACAGTTCGATAAATCGACCGAATTGTACTGAAAGCGAAGCTAATTACCAAACCTTATTCCTTTTTTATTTCAATATTAGCGGTTGATCTACGAAATGAACCCATAACACCGATTTTAGGATCTAGAAACATACAAAGAGAATTAACTTAGACATAGAGGAGTCAGTATTTGGGATCACCTTAAAAATTAAATTTGATATATAACCTGATTCAATGAGTTTAGATCAAACTACTAATTCTAAATATTAATTTACAAAAAATTTGTAAAAAAACTCAAAACTACACTTTTTGATTTTTTTGGTCAAGCTAAGAATTGTTCGATTTTGCATACAGTACAAATTCCAAAATTACTTAACAAATCTAGATACCAAAAATTGATAAGACTCGATTCAAATTTATTGACACACACCTCTAAGTTTGCAGAGACCATTTTGTAACATAGTTGCAAGAGCATAATGATACTATTTTATTATATCTATTTATTATTTTGATAAGTAAAAAATTAACTCTACTAAAGTATATTAATTTATAATTATATCCACAATAATTATATTTTTTTTAAAGAAGAGTTTTAGAATTAACTGTTACAATTTAAAAGAACATTACGATTTAATTTTCTTAAAAAGAATAATAAAGTTGATTTGTCATTTTATCTATCTATAATAACTATGTTAGAGATAACCATGTAAATACTTATTACATACTTTTAAAATTTTAAAGTAAAAAAATAAATTTTAATAATAATTTTTTTTATAGAACAAGGCCTTAAGTTAAAATTTCATTAGGGCCCCCCTAACATGTCGGTCCGACCCTGATTCTTGTACAGTATGGAATAACAATCGATAACCCAAATATGTAAATTTCGCTGAGAAAGAAAATCAAGACTGGTAAAAGAAGTCAGTCTCTTCCTTTCATAGAATAGACAAAAGATCAAAGATATAGATTTAGCCAAAAACAAGGTGCTGCATTCACCTAGACAAATTGCTCTTATCGAACATCCGAAGGACCACTTATGTAGCCAACTCATAAATAACATGTTTGTGAATCAATTTCCATCAGAAATAACAATCACAGGTGTTCGTCACGTTCGCAAAATTAGTCAAAATAAGTCCACTCACCTATTTGCACAAGCAAATTAGAATTGCATAAATCACCCAAAAAACTCAACCAACAGTCAATAAAGGAAACAGAGTCATGCCTATCATAGTAGCACAAGCCCAAGTTCAGATGGTTTCAGAACATTATTCAGCCGATAGTTATAAAGATAATAATACAGCTGCCCATCACCAGGTCCAAATTTCAGATCCTTCAAAATAGGCTCATTCTCCATGACATCAAGTGCATTAAAAACATCAAAATCATCTCGTTTTGCAATAATAAGAGCATCCTGCATAAGCTGCATCAGTTGAACCCTATTGGTCACATAATAGAAACTATAGGCCGCTTTCAAAGTCGAGTGATTCTGGTTATTAAGGATAGTAGAAGGAAGTGTATAAAAGCTGAAAAAGTCAGTTATTTCACGTGTCTCCTCACACTCCACCACATAACTATCAACTACATTCTCTTGTGGAAGAAGCCAATGCTCCACTTCATCCTCATCGAATGTCGGAGCAACAACAAACCGGTTCAAGTAGTTTCCGAGCAAACGGGTAACTTGAGGTACATCATGAAGCTCCATTTTTCTCAACCCGCGGGTTGAGGTTGAATTTGGCAACTTGTAGAGTTTAATAGTTCGACTCATTGTCATTCTCTCACCAAGCCTAGAGAAACCAACATCAATAAGCTTCTTTGGGTTCAATGTCCTGTGCCAGTATTGGCATGTGGTGACAGGTGTAGGGAGAAAAACTCCAGCAGTATAAGCCGCTTGCCATATATTCTCCAAATGAATTCTCCTAGTTACTTCCTTTATCATTACTGGTGCAAGTCTTTTAGACCTTAACTTCTTATGAACACACAGAAAGTTAACCTCGGCCATTTGCACCACCTCGTTTCTTACCCTTATTTTGACAGGAATACCGGTAATAAAAGCCACAAGTTTCTTTGAGGATTTTACACGAACACCTATGTGCCAATTTTGGAAATACCCTGGAGGGGTCAAACCCCATCTAAGAAACTCCTTTGAGTAATTGAATCGGAATAAGTTATCATCATCCTCAACATAATTGTTGGTTAACAAAATGTAAACCTCATTGCATACCTCGTCAGATTTCATATCACAGACAGTCCATTCGTACAAATTAGGGAGGTTGTAGGGTTCTTGTTTTACCTCGGATAACGGTGTCGGTTGCTCGATGGGGCCTTCGGGTAGAGTTGAGTTTCCGAGATCTTTAAACTGCCCAACAGGTTGAGTTTCCCAGAACTTGTGTTGTTGGCCGTAGGGATTGGAGTCTTGAAATTTCTGGACAATGTAGTCGAGGTCAGGGGTGTTTTGGGAATTGGGAATTAGGGTTTCGGAAGAATCTTGATCTGGGTTTTCCTTGTTTGATCCAGATGAAGAATCCTTGTCAACCATTTCCACAAACTGCAATGAAAATAAAATTGGATTTCAATATATAAATGACATTTTCTATTATTTTGTTGATCATATAAATTTCCCATACATCATTGCGAAGTGAACCGATCAATCATTCATACACTCGTTGATAAGGAATTAAGAAATAGAAATTTTTGAATCAAATCTAAGAGAAAAGTAATTGCAGCTGTGAAAGGAGTTGAACTTACATTTTCGGGTCCCCGAGCAAAATACGATCTTGCCTACTTAATAATCCACTGTAGGGTTTATATAATGGGAATTGGGAATGTGATGAGTCATAGTAGTCCGTAGTTTATAAGCTACTATATATTAAAAAAATAAAATAAAAATAAAAAAGGAGAAAGAAATTGAGGTTATCTTTGTCATTTTCGGGAGAGTGACTATGAGATTTATTCAAAATACTTTTTTATACAATTATATTAATACACATAAAACATAATGATATATCATAGGGAGGAGATTCTAGAGTGCATTTCATCTTAAATTTAGCTAGTATTAAATACAGTATATGTGATATACATAAAATTGTACGACATTAACTATGCAACAAATGCATCAAATATTTTTCTCCATTTTAAGGGACGAGAGTCATTAGATTATAAACCTATTTTCTTAATTTTATAATTTTTTTAACTTTTGTTTTAATGTCTTATGAAACATCAAGCAAATTTTATTTAACATAACTTTTACAGTTTCACAATAATTATTTTATTTTCAAAATAATCTCTAAAATCCATCAACTCATATAGCAACATAAGTAATAATAATATTTAATAGTAAAACATTTTACTTAAAATATTTTATATACTTGTATTAATAGGGAGCACACAATACAATTAAAGTTCACTATTACAAAGTTACATAATCAAATACAAAATTCGAGTTCACAAGTATTACATCACATGATAGAAACTAAATACACGTAATCAATTACAAAATCAAGTTCATAAACATTACAACACATAATTGAAATTGGATATCCATTATTATATTGGGGGAAAAAAGAAAAAAAAAATCCTTACCAAAAATAGGAGAATACACAATAATTCTTATTTTGGATCCAATTTATATTGACCATCACCAGCAGGTTTTGACTTGATTTCACTGAATAGATACCAAGCATAAACCAATCCTTATACTGTGAACTTTGTACCAGATTGAGGTCAATAGTCTGTGTTTAACTCGAGTAGCCCCGTGGTCTCCATCAGATGCCATGAAGTAGGGAAGGAGAGTATTTTTAGTATCGGTGTCGTCCCATATCAAATTATCCCACCATTCCTTATTGCAATATACTGTTGGCAACTCTGAAACATTGTGAGCTTTAAGTGGCAGCTTTCTCAACTTAGGACAATCTATGACAGCAATCTTCTTGAGACAAGGAAAAAATGTAGCCTTTTGGCATATGTTCCTTAATTCAGGTGCATCTCTGATTGAAATGATTCTAAGTTTAGGAAATGCATTTGAATAATCCTCTTCGTTTACGTCTTCCCCGCTTATTACTTCTTCCATCTTTTTACAGTAAAATATGTATATCATTTCAAGCTTAGGAAGCCTCAAAATCCAAGAAATATTCTTCAACTTAAGACAGTACCAAATGTTAACACATCTAAGATTTTGAAGGCAGCCATAACTCACCTTGTTATTCCAAATTGATGTTAGGTTGGGAAGACCATTTAAAGCAAGAATCTCAAGGTTGGGCAGCCAATTGAGCCCTGCAGCCTCACCAATTGAAAGGTACTTCAGTTCCCAACAATTGTTAATGCTAAGTCTTCGTAATCGATCTCCATCTCCATCTCCAGGATGTGATGACAATGGCAAATTACATAGACCTCTACACTCCTTGATGTATAAATACTCTATGCATATTCTCAAAGTCTCGCTACGCGAGACCCTTTGCAAAGTAGATAAGTCAGTAACTGTGATCCCCAGAGAGTCGAGATTTCTCAGGAGTTCTAAGTCTTTGAATCTCAATTCAATTGAACCTTCTAAATCTTGCATTTCCCAACTAGAAAAGCTGTAGTAGAAATTTAAGGTTCTCAAATTATGGAGTCCCAATATTGCTTCAAGTGGAATTTTTGTGAGATACTGATTTCGCTGCATATTCAAATGTCTTAGATTTGATAGAGATCCCAACTCTCTTGGCAGTGTTTTTAACTTAGTTCCTGATAGATCAAGATGCCGTATCTCAACCAAATCGCAAATACTTCTTGGAAGTTCCTTGATGCTGGTGAATGATAAATCCAAAACTTTAAGAACTGGCATATTCTGGAAAAACTCATCAGAGATATTGCTCAGGCCATTGTTCCATTGGAGCAGTAGGGTAGATAGATTGGGGCAAGCAGCTGTCATAGTTAGTTTAGTGATTTCATTATCCAATAAAGAAATTCTCTCTGCTCGTTCCCATCTCTCAGCGCAGGGTGCTTCGATAAGTCCTTCACTGGCCTGCATTACAAACTTTTTCTCAGTGTTTCCATGCTCGGACACCATCCATAAGGCAAAACTTAGCACAACATCATGCATTTTCACTTGTGATTCCTCTTCGCCAGTTTCCAAAAAGCATGCAACTTTTAGAGATCCAATAATGGCATGCCCATGGAGATTGCCATTTTGCACGCTATCTAGAAACCCTTCCCCAGCCCAGTATTCAATTAACTGTTCTTTCTCAATACTATAGTCTTCAGGAAACAAAGAACAATACAAAACACATGATCTAAAAGTATCATTGTCAAGATTGTCATAACTGAACTTCAGAAGTGAAAAAACATCTTCCATACCTCGAAATACTGTTGGAGTCTTGTGTAGCACTTCTACTGCATAGCTCCACTCGGCCTCTGTTCTTTTGTTGGCCATTGCCATTCTCATGGTGATTAAAGCAAGTGGCAGGCCTCCACATTTTTTTATAATGGTCTTAGCAAGAACTGATATCAATGGTGAATTTACAATCTCACTTCCATCACCGTTCTGGTGAAAGAGTTCCCATGATTCCTTTTCGTTCAAGAACTCCACTTTAAGCTTGTAGTCGGCATACATATAAGTGCACACTTCAATTGATCGTGTAGTGAAAACCACTTTACATCCATTTTCTTTACTGGGAATAGGAATTCCAATGTTCTCAAGATTAAAGCCTTCCCAAACATCATCCAAAAGTAACAAGAATTTCTTCTTCCTCATGACACTGTGTATTCTCGCAGCTCGTAGTTCTTGAAATTGAATTTCATCCCAAGACAAGCCTAATCTAACCCCTATAGCTTGCTGAATCTTTTCAATTAAAAAATCTTTGGAAACAAAGGCCCAGATAACCACATCAAAATCATGATCCAAAGTCAGAAATCCATTGTTTAAGCACTTCAAGAGAGTTGTCTTCCCAACACCTCCCATCCCATAAATTCCAATAGTTCCGATATTGTCCTCCCTAAGAAGTTGCCGAACTTTTTCGGACATCAATTCAAGCCCTACAGCAGGCCTGCTTGGTATCTCCACCACAGGCACAAGAAGCAATCCATCAGCCAAGTCAACTTCCAAATTCCCCTTTCCCTTGAGATCATTAACTAAAACAAGTTTCTTTGCAATTTTCTGTCTGAACTCATACCTCAAACGACAATTTGCATTACAACCAAACAGGCATTGTGTCATCTGTTCCATGCCTTCTCTGATCAATCGAACTTCAGCTTCAACTTTGTCAACCCTTGCTAACCACCCTTTGACTTGGTAAGTGCAGGTCAACCCCACTAACTCAGCTTGATCCACCTGCTTCTTCAAATCATCCCTCATCTCAATAAGTTCCTGTAGTGCATTTTCAAGATATTCAATGCTTTGATCCAAGTTTTTAGAGGTAATTACTTTTCTGAATAGGTCATCACCCAAACTACTCAATACGACGATTAGTGGAGTGATAAAATCCATTGTTAAATGGTAAGTCAAATTTTTTTCTTCTTTTTAGAGTTTGGCTTTTGTTGAATCAAGTTCAAGGCTGGATAATATTCGTAAAAGATAAGCTAAGTGGACAAGTTTCCTCCCGCACATCAGAATGAAGTTAACTTGACCTCTAGGGAAGGTACATTATTTCTCCTCATATGATAGCAGCCGGAAGACTTTGATGAAGTCTTTTTTTTTTTTTTTTTTTTTTTTTTTGTGGCTAGTTGATAAGTGATGGCCTACATTAACTGATGTGAACTATTCAGCCAATTATTGTATTCCAACAGATTCCAGTAAAGACTTAATAGATGTTCAAAGACTTTGACCAAGTCTAGTTGACAAAGTGATGTGCTAGAGTAACTACTTGGAACACACACATGTTAGAGTTAGAGTTATAGTTGTGTTAGGAGTATTAGGTTTAGGTTTAATGGTATTTTGGTATTTGCGGAGTCTTGTATAAATACCCCTTCCAAGGTTCATTATTAAGAACAACTTTACACTTTCCCAATATCTTTTCTCTTATAACAACACACACACTACAGTGACATTTATGGGTTCTTTTATAGTCCCATGATTGAGCTTAATATACCATTTCATCTTTCCTTTTTTATTAAAAAACATGTAACTTTCTACACTGACGGTTTCTTCTCTATTTCATGATTGATCTGAGTTCACTAACTATTATTCATCTATCCTTTATTACCTAAACACGTATAATGACATCCAATTTGCTGGTATACAATCTTATAGTAGCATAGAATGTTTGTTTGCTATCACAGATGACACCTGAATAAGTCATTATTCGATAACACATATCAGAAACATGATCATCGACAAAAGGGGAAGAAAATAATCTTAAAAGTAAGATTCTCAACCAAATTCTTCCCAAAATTGAACCATTCATAGTTTCTCTAACCGTAGCTTCAATTAAGTATTGTTTCAGTATCCGTTATCCAAACCTCTGGCCAAAAGAAAGGATCAGTGGTTGTTCACAACATTTCAAGTTTGAGAAGAGCAGTACTGCAGGAAATATGAGCTTAATATTTGCATAAAATTAGTTGCTTGCTCGGTGTGGGCTCAAAACTAAATAAAAAAAGTAAATAATTAGAATAATCTGCCTCATAATTATTTTTGCTATTATTTTCTTCATATAAAGTGCATATGAAGCAGTCTAAGGCAAAAGGCATATTTTCACAGTCAAAATGAAAAAAAAGGGGTGAGATTGCATGTTAGACAGCAGAATATCAAAGCAAGCTAAAATTGTTGTTTTCTGCAAAGGCAGTGAACCCACCCCAGTTATAGTCCAGCGCAGCATAATGTCTACAATAGTTTCCATATTTTGAGATCTTATCTTGACTACAGATTACCAGCTAAACCTGGAAAAACGAATGGAATACATGTAGGACATGTGAGTTGGTTCGCATAGAAATAAATACTTGGTATAGTCAAATTGTGAATCTACAACCACATGTAGGCGTACTTGGACAGACCCAATGCATTCTTGGAAATGAAGATATCTAAAGTACTTTATTTATAAATTCAAAGAAATACAGTTTCCAGATACTTTTCCAAAATCTTCTATTTGCTTAGGAAGTTAGGAGAGGTAGTTTTCAACTTAATAAAAAATTTAAACAAACAAAGTAACAACCAACTTTTAGTATATTAATTACATTTCTCTTATCCATTACGTTTTAAGTTATCTCAATTTTCTAATCCATTCTTTGGTTTCCTGAAAAATAACTATAGCCTATATCTTGAATTCACATATCGCTGTTCTGTAGGACCAATACTCTTTACATCTATTATTTTTGGTATGCATCAATCACAAAGTTATCACAAACAGACATAAAATTAAAAAAATCGGGATACATTCCTTCCATCTTAAAGCAGATAAGCAGCACAGACCACACCTTTCTAAGCATGCAATGCTATTCTCCCACAAATTCAATCTATTATTTTACATCATTCTTGTTCTTCTGGTCTAGACTATATTGCAAATCAGAAATAACACCTTTAAACTTAATGCATAACAACACGTGGAACATTTTGAGTGGCAATGTTTAATGAGTATAAAAGAGACAAAAATAAAAAAATGCTAGTACACTCTGGTTTAAGTCGAAAGATAAGATGAGGAATGGAGAGCTTTTTCCTCTGTAACAATGTTAAATGAAGAATGAAGTGTGACGCTAATTTGCTGTTCCTTTTATTTTTATTTTCTTAATGAATGGATGCTCATTTGCATTTAATAAATGAAGGATTAGACAGTAAAATTAAGTAGAAATGATACGTTCCAATGAACTTATAGGAATGCATTAATAGATATTGCAGATAGATATTCATCTCGGTTAACATTAAGGAATTTACTCGATAAATATTTTCTACCATAAGAAAAACAATGACTTAGATTAGGGAAGTTAGCCTTCTCCAAAACTTCTTTCCACTAAAAATAAATAAATAAAGAACTCTAATATTGTTGAGCAATGAAAAATAATAAGACGAAACTTCAAAATTCCAGAAAATATTATTGATCAAAACAATCAATATTAATTACTAATATTGATATGTTATTAGCAATTCAGCTTCATACACGAGTATAAAACAGTTTTCATACTTATATTGTCCTTCGGCAAGATTAAATACCTAATTACAGTTAAGTTGATTGTGCTTAGTACCTGAGCACACAAATCAATTTCACCTTCTTGTTTAGTGATATGTGAATTCCGCAATTCTAATAAATACCTCGTGTTGTTAAGGAAGTGTCGGCGAGGAAGAGGGTGTCGATTCCCTTCCGAGCTCCTTAACGACGGGGGCGACTGACTCCGGGTTCAGATCCATTTCACAAAGTGCAATCAGAATTGAAATTGTGTGGCAATCGAGCCCGGTTGCCACGATATTTGACATGTGAAACACTAAATCTAGTGAATCCCGTGCAGTTCTTGCAGCCCCCTCATCCATTTTCAGCACGGAGAAAATAAGAGGGATTTGCTATTCGAATTTGGTCCGCCGCTAATTTTCTCTGAGACCTGTAAATGAATCTCTCTTTGATGCGGGGAATTGCTTTTAGCACCTCAACTTTTAATTTATAGTATTAAATATCCGTATGGTAAGGCATAATTACAAAAATACTTGTCACGTATTCGGTATTACAAAAATTTCCCCCAGCTTATCATCTTCTTATAATTAGTCTCTTGCACCTAAAATATTTTGATTTTGCCCTTGGGGATTGTTTGTAATGTTAATAATATCTTATAAATTTAAAATTTTGGGTGTTAATTATTATATTTTATAAATTATAAAAATGATTAGCATATGTTTACAATCAAAATAATTGATAAAATTTATAATTACCCATAAATTTCAATAAATATTGCAATTTTTGTTTACATATTTTTCTATAATGATAAATTAAATAAAATTTATAAATATAAAATTATATTTACACTAGTTAAATAAATATAATTTTTATTGTGTTAATAAATAACGAAATTATAATACAATATAAAGTTTATTAAATAAAATATTTGATTTATAATACAATATATTTTTTCTAAAATTTACTAATATAGAAAATAAATTCATTTAACTAAATGTGTAAAAAATTGTTTATATTTATAAAATATTATTATTAGAATTCTATTTAATTAATTGTTATACAATTTAAATTGTTCATAAATATGTTTTATTTTATGTATAATTTAGTTTTTCCAATTTAATATATGTTGTATAATTTTCGGTATGCATATATGATATATAAGAGAGTTATTGATGTAACTGAGTCAGATAGAGTTAAACAAAAAATTGTTTCAACTTAGTTTTATTTCTTAATGAGTTTGAGATTATGTTCACTATTGATATTTAAACGAATGGAGCTCAAAATAATTTTAATCGGGTTGAATATGAGTCGAACACAATTCAAGTTCAAATACAATGGAGTTAGATGAAACGATAAGTGTCGCAAGTAATAACGAAAGGGTAAAAGGTGGGAGTAAACAAATGATCAACGGCCTATTTCAACTAAGAATGCTCGATACAAAAGGGGGTCAAACCCGAATGTGCAAAGGGTTGATTTATTTAAACTACTCATGCGTGGAATAAAAACTCACTACAAAAGCAAGTAAAAAGGGGGAGTTAATCACGTTGGGAGGAAATTTATGCAATCAATTAGTAGCATGAAAAATACGTGGATGTTGGATTAATTAAACAATCAAAACTAGATTCAATTAGTTGTTCGTGCGTTCTAGATAATCAGGTCGGCTTATGTTATGCTATTTTCTACCCCATTCTATTCCTACACCCGGATCAAGTCGATTAAGTTTCTTACAGATTAAGTTGTCACTCACTAACCCTAGGGTACTCCCGAATTCTAGGTAGAAGAATATTACAAAGGCTTTGCCGCTACACTACACTATACTACCACTAACTAAAGGCTAGACTTGAGCCCTTACAACTACCCGATTCTTAAAGGCTCGATTTTACGCAACACTCCGTGTGAAGGAAAACCTAAGTACACTCTATCAAACTTGTCCAAGTCATGAAATGCATTTACGCACGAACCCATTATACGAACACAAACAACCTTAGACATTATTTCTATCCCAGGTCGAAATATCTTAAGTAGAGATCCGTTAATCATCACTAACCTAACCCTTCAAATCCAAGTTACGTAACATCAATGGGTGGAATTCACATTTGTTTGTATGATCAGGGTAAATCAAAGTATTTAAACAATAAATTACCACAATTCTTGGCCCACGTAGTGCAATTAAACAATAAACCCCACAATCAAACATAATCTTACATCTACACGCTTAATCAACTTATTAACATAAATACATATAAATTCGGAGAATGAAATCTACCTAATCATGCTTAAAATAAAATCACCAACAATCATCACTGAAACTAATCATAACAATTAGTGGCATACATAGGTTTTCATCTAATTGATGCACAACTTTTGTGTATCTAACTACAAACCCTCATGATTACACACAATAAAGATAATTACATTCATCACCAAATATAGCCACATACAATTAGATTAATAAAAATGATATCACCTAGATGGAGCATAAACATGAAGAGAATGATGTTAGGACCTCATTCCCTTAATCGCCACACAATCATTCCTCAAGAGTGATGATTAATTGACCCTCTTAGTGGAGTCTTAAAAAAAAGACCCGAAATTTACTAAAATACTAATATATACATGAAAAGCTAAAAGTAATTAGTGTTTATAAGATGTAATTGAAAGTGAAGTTAAAAACCGTAAAAATTGGGGAAAGATGCAAATTATACTCTCTAGAATATTCTATTTATCTATGTATAACCAAGTATATCGAAAAAAATGATGTCGTTTACAAGCTAAATACTCCCAAATGATTTGAGACGTGCGAAATGACGAAAATGCCCTCAGGGATCTCCAACTGTAACTCATTCGCCGCTTTGTAATCTTCTTTCCGCCGCGGCGCACACGTGTCTATGCGTTGCGGTGTAAACTAATGTGCGCCGCGGTGCATAATCAACAGTGGCAAAAAATAAGCCATTTCTCACACCCTTTCTCCTTTTAATTGGATTGAGCTAAGGCACGACTTGCATTTCCGATTTGTGCCTCGATTAAATGGAATTGCATTGAATTTTGTCCTCTCGGACTTTTCTTTGCCTTGCAAAATTCTCAAATCAGAAAATCGATAAAAAAACACAATAAAAACGACCAAAAAACAACCAAAAACACAAAAACCTAAATATATACAAAAAGATGAAAACAAACTAAAAAGCACACAAACGTAGCAGGCTGCTTTGTATTGTTCTGTTATATGGACTGTATTGTTCTTGTCAACAATACTTAATGACCATGTTGTCCGAGGTATTTGAATTAATTCCTTTTGATTGGAATTAATTCATATGATCCTAAAACGTTTATAACAATAATAAATGTGTCTCTGTTATTCCAATCATTTATGACTTAGCTTCTGAATTAGTCATCTGACAGAGTCACTTAGCTATTCCAAATGACTCGTCTATTTGTCTCAACTGTTTATGACTTAGCTCTTCAAATGAATTATTCAACTGACTTGACTTCATTTGAACTTTACTGCTAGACTTCTTCATAATTAATATAAAACCACATTGATTAATTCTTTAAGACTTTGAGTATGATACTTCACTTCTCAATACCCGTCTATTTGAAAGTTTCACAACTAAACTTCCATTACATAGTTGTTTCACTTTACTATGCTGATGACTTTAACATTATTCTTTTGTGAACATCAAAACCTTTAACTCACTCAACTGATTGACACTTAGATGTTGCTTGAGTTAATATTTTTTTTTCCAACATGTGAGGTGTCAGCGGAGCCTCCTCCGATGCTTAAGTTAGCAAATTGTTGTCGAACTTAAGATAATTTGCAGAAAAAAAATGTAGTGTATGTAATTTACATTAGGTTTGAATTGATCATACCTTGGGGTATTTATATTTGCGGGATGAAATCATGTAGGTTATGGAAATCCCGCAGTTGGAGGAAGAGGATGAGGGGAGGGGAGGGGAGGGGAGGGGAGGGGGGGGGATTGCAACGTGCACGCATGAGAGTTTCCGTGAATAACTCCCACATTCCCTAAAAAGTGAGGATCGCGGATCTCGAGATCCTTTCCATAGCCGGAGCTAGCAGATGTTGATATTGACTCGCTAAGTTTGGATGTCGCATGGCGGTGGTCTTTGATATAAGAGCTTGGCTCCTTCATGGTGCATGTTTCTCTAAAGAAGTTGAGCATCCTCCGACTTGATTGTTTTATTCAGCATGATTTTTCTACGTTGCAATTGCTCTTGGAGTCGATTTGCAAATCGGGTCGCTAGGACCTGGATCTTAGTCCTATATAAAATATTTAATTAAAATTTTGAATTTATGCATAGATAATATTTATATATATATATTATTTTCACACCCTATGTATATAATGTAATAGAATATTATATATAACATTTTTTTATGATTAAATATTAGAAAAATAATAAAATATATTAAGTAAATAGTTAAAGTTTGAATATGGACTCTTTTGCGCGTGTTTACAATTCATAGCTAAAATTGAGAAAATCACACTTTTTCTCCCTAAACTTTCAATCAAGTTGCACATTTTCTAATTTTTTTTTTTGCCATCTACCCTGAATTTACATTAGTGCTGCAATCCACCTCCCATTAGTGTTGCAATCCACCTCCCCCCCCCCCCCCCCCACAAAAAAAAAAAAAAAAAACAAACTCTTTTCCGGGCAAAGTAGGTCACATAGGAGGCATATGCCAATGTGTAGGGTGTTTCATTCATTTAGAATCAAGGGGAAAATGCAACATTGAAGTTCTGGGGGAAAACAACTATGGTGTAAGTTGGGGGTAAAATATAATTTTTGCAACCAAATATAATTCAAAGTGCAAAAAACATGTTGATTTTTTTCCTTATGTATTATATATCTTATTACAAATTCAAAATAGATACAAACATATTAGTTAAACATGATATTGTAGGAAATATGTATAAAATCAAGCATACACTATAATTTCATGTTCGAGTTCTTGTAAGTTTTTGCATTATATTTTTCAAATGATGGTTCAAGTTATTAAAATTTGTAAGAAAATAAAAATAGATTGATAGTATGAAATCGTGAATTTTCTAGTTGATAATTGACATTTAAATAAAGAAAGAGTCAAACTTATAGATTAAATAAATAAATAATACTTTCAATAAAAAATCGCCCTTTTTCCTATGAACTTAGGGTTGATTTGCATATCCCATTGAACTTACACGCTTATTGCATTTTCCTTATTGAATTTTAGTGTTGCACTTTCCCCCTCAAATCTAAATTAATCAAAAACCCTGTACAATTGACATGTGCCTTTAACGTGACCTACTTTGCCCGGAAAATTGTCCGGAAAAGAGTTTCAGGGGGGAGGGAGGAAGTATTACTGTTTGTTCATGGTGGACAATGCAAAAAATTTAAGTTAAGGGGGAAAGTGTAACTTGTTTCTAAGTTAAGGGGAGAAAGTGCTATTTTGTCAAAATTGTTCCCCGGCTAAAAACTGACTTGAGCTCCAACTTGTAGTTCTCTGAGCCAGCAAAAATTGCAGTGCAGCGCGCCAAATTTTCTCAAATTTCATTAAGAACGTGAACGTGTACGTTCCATCCGGTTCTGGGGCAAAGGGAGGGAAATGGCAGAGGAACAAATGGACTGCAGAAATTGGGACGAAGATGTCTACAGAGAATCAATTTTGGAGGAGAGAGAAACCTTCACTAGGACTATTTTCCGAACAGCTTTTGCTCCTAACCCTAACCCTAATCCCAATTCCGATTTCATTGTCACCGCTTCCAGTGATGGCTCTATTGCCTCTTACTCCATTTCGGCATGCCTCGTAAGTTCCTTTATTTTTTATTTTAATTATTTTACTTTGAATTTCGTGCTGATTTTTTTTTTTCGTTTTTTGGGTGGCAGGCGATGGGTTGTGGAAGTGCGAGGGGTCAAAAGTAAGTTTCCCTGTTTTGTTAGTACTGTTATTTGTTACTGGTTTTATTTGTTAATCTAGGTATATTTATTGATTTTATGAAGTTGGTTGACGTCGGAACCCAACTTTTTCACTCAAGGGCATGATGGACCTGCTTATGATGTTAAGTTTTATGGTGAAGGTGATGATTCATTGTTGCTGAGGTACTGATTCCTGAACTACTCTACGCAGTACATTTTACTAATGAGATTGGTATTTTTGTATCTAATGTGCATTGGATTATAACAATCAGTATGGTTATGTATTATGATTTTTATGATTTATAAGGAAACCCATTGAATAGTTTTCTCTCTAGGAAATTGGCATATTGTTGATTTTGAGCTGTGTTCTGTAGTTGTGGTGATGATGGAAGAATCCGAGGATGGAATTGGAAGGAAAATTTTGGAAGTGATGTACCTATGCAAGGTGATCTATCTCTAAATTGAGACAAACTCTTAAAACAAATATGTTTAAGTTATCTGATTATTGGTGGTGAATCTTAGTAGTTTTGTTTGTATCGACCACACATTTTATGTTGCTATGGCATTTGCAAGTTGCAACTACATTAACTGTTTGAGGTTACAATTGGTGTTTAAATTATACCAGACATATCTAGAAAACAGTATCTTATTCTCTCCCTAGTAATTTTTCAGTGCCCCGTTGCAAGCTCAGCCTTTGTGCACTAATTAATCTGTCTCAATAGACTTAGTTTAAATTTCTGCATGGCTGTGGAACTAATTTTAGTAAAGTTTCAGATTTCAACTCACCCATGTAAAACATAAATCAGAAGTAAAAAACCAGTATTGTCATTAAAGTTTCACAAGAATTTACAACTTAGTACTTTAGTGGTATATGTGAAACACAATGTCTATGTTAAAACAATAAGATGTGCCCCAAACATTCTTGCAGGTCCTTTGTACTATATTTTCTTCCAAAAATTGCCATTTGAGTTTTTCTCTAACCAGTGAAGTATCCTATTGCATTTATTTTTGCTTCTTTGTAGTTGAACTTCTCTCTCTTATTGTTATCATTCACTTGTTTTGCAGAAGGCAAGTTGAAACCGCTTTTTGATTTGGTGAATCCTCAACACAAGTTAGTTATTTTCTTTAAAATGAGTTATAGAATGACAATTTTAGCTTAGTAAGTTTGCTTTGGTACTTGGTCCAGTATCCTACTACATTTATAAAGTGCAGAAGACACTGGACCAAATATCGAAGATAATTATTACCTCGGCATCTTCCTGCATTTAAACAAGACCATGATTTCAGGATTTGATCGTGATGTGAACTTGGATTATCGACTGGTTAAACAATTTACTTGAGCTTATCAATTAGGATGAAAATTATATATTGTTTGATGTATAAAAGATCCTTTAGTATGAAGTGTGATAGTATTAACACCCAATTTCCCATAAGTATAGTCTGTGTCATTGCTATGTAACAGCACCTGGAAGAAGCTCATGTAGTGTTTCTCTAACCTCTATTCGCCATTGAAACTTCTTCTCGCTTTTTGTTCTTTTCACTTATTACTTTCTCGTTCAAAAGGTAGAATACTCTAGCTCGTAGTATTTAAATGCCATCTTTGGTATTGGATTTTACAATTTTCTTTCCTAGACTAGTTTATACATTGACCTTAGTTTTTCTATTAATATCTTTTATTCTTATGTATCACCAGCTTCTTTTTGTGCTTTCTTCTCTTTCAGAGGTCCTTGGGGTGCGCTCTCTCCAATTCCAGAGAACAATGCTATTGCAGTTAATTACCAGGTTTGTATTCTTTTTTGCTGCTTCTCTATTTCTTATAGATTTTTAATGTGCCACGCCTCTTATTAAAATTTGTAAAGATTTGGCATTTTAATGCCAGTTGTTTTGTCCTTTGTCTAGAGACACTGATTAGATTTTGGTGGATTTTTCCTGGAATACTGGAGTTGCGAACAGAGTGTATTGTGATGGATCCTATTGGACATTCCTCTAAGATATTCATGTACCATGTCTTCTCATTAATAAACTGGTCTTGAAGTGACTGTATAATCATTTTGTATGCCCGAAAAATACACATTTTACCTCCCACAACAGTTAATATTGATTTCTTTGCTCAACTATGTGGTCTATGGTCAGTCACCTCAAAATGACAGAGATAACTGGTTTCTTCCATTTATTTTTCATAGGTAAAAGGAAAGGCTCTATGTCTTTTTTTTTTTTTAACTAAAAGGAAAGGTATTTGAGTACAGGAAAATAGCATCTTCAACTGTGGCTTGTCCTTTCGTAATCACCAGTATATTTATATGCTTGCATTCACATGCTTTTATCATTCTTCAATCTTGTCAAATTCTGTACTTATTAATATAAATTTCATTGTTGGTTCTAGACTGGATCTATTTATGCTGCTGCTGGTGATTCTTGTGCATATTGCTGGGATGTGGTATGTATTTGGTGAAGGTGACCAAAACAGCTGACCTAGTTTTTCTTCTTCTCAAAAGAAAAGTTTAAAAGACAATGTGAATGACGGACATTTCAACTTTTTTGTGCTGCATTTTTCAGGAAAAGTGTGAAGTTAAAATGGTTTTCAAAGGGCACTCGAACTATTTACATTGTATTGCTGCCTGCAATTCGAGTAATCAGGCAGGGTTTTCATTCTTTTTCTTAATACTCCGTTTATATTGAATGTTCTGTTCTTAAACTTAAATAATAGTTTACATATAACTCTGTTCCAGCGTTCTTCATATCATTCCTGTTTTGCTCGGCTTGTTGTCATACTGAAGTATGTCTTTAAAGATCAAACTGATTGATAGGTCATGTTCAAAATTATGCAATGAGATCCCGACGCCCGCCCCCCCCCCCCCCCCCCCCCCCCCCAATAAAAAAAAAAATATTTGAAGATGAGGAAAGCATAAGGGAAGGAAAAATTAGAGGCCCAGATGCCTAATATGACCCTTGGATAACAAGAAATGAAGTTAGTTGAAACCACAAAAAAATGTAAGTGCTAAAAATCTCATGGTTAAAGTCTCAATCTTCTGTAAATATAAGACCCTTCAAAAGGAGGAGGCTGAAGCTAAGCTATTTAGGTATTTTATAACTGAAGTTGTCTCTACAATTCTTATGTTTGAGGCTGTTCTTATCTACTTAATTTTCTTTTGGTTGCATTTCAGATCATAACTGGTTCAGAAGACGGCTCAGCAAGAATATGGGGTACTTAATTTACTCATTTAATGTATTTGATTGAAAAAATTGACTATATATATTCTTCATATATCTGCTGCTTGTTTATTTTGATTGATTGTATAAATTTTCAGGCTTTTATTAATGCATTTGAATTTTTTCCCTTTTTACCCTCCAAAAAAAAGCTTATGCTGCTTGAATGCCAGTATTCTTTAGTAAACTGAAAAAGAATAGTTCGCTTTGTGTTCACCGTAAAGCTGCACCATCAATGCATTTGACTTGATTAAATTGTCTTATTTGATGTAGATTGCAAAAGTGGAAAGTGTATCCGAGTAATTGATCCAGTTATGGATAAGATGTTTAATACATCTTTTCCATCTATTCGTTGCATTGCTCTTGATTCAAGTGAGAGCTGGTTGGTAAGAGATTGCGGGTTGAATATGTTCTTGTACTCTCGTGTATATTATTGTTTCATATTTTCCAGTTTTAATGCTGGTTGAGTATATACATAGTCATCATTAGTTCATCTAGTGACTGAATTGGTGTCTTATATTATTACTGGTTATCAGTTACTAAATTATTGTCTCAGTAAAGAGACAATTTGAATTTGATAATTAAGTTTATCTACTTGTATGTGATCTGCTTTTCTTTTCAATTGAAATTAGACAAGTTTTCATGCTTTTACTAGACGAAAGATTTGATTTTGTTTTATAAGCTTCGCGAGCCTATTCAACTAGGATATATTGATTTTTTATTCGTGAATGCAGTGTGGGTTACAGAAGAAGTATCCTTTTCCTCAACTTCACTTCTTAGTCTATAATTTGAGATTAAGCCTACAACTCTGCTGATGTAATGTAGTTGATCACCTATGTGGTACACTTATCTGACTCCAAGGCATGTTATCCATGTATCTCTATTTTGGCAGGCTTGTGGGAAGGGTCGGTCCTTGTCACTTTGGAATCTTCCTGCCCGTGAATGTGTTATGAGGACCACAACTCATACTTCTATCCAAGATGTTCTGTTGGATGATAATCAAGTAAGGTCTTTTGTGCTTTATAGAAGTTCGTTTTTTCTTCCTTTCAGCTGCTTAGATGTTGCTTGGGATGTTTTCTTAGCCAATATCATTGGTTCAATTATTTTAATCCTTCATTTCATGTTCCTTGTTGAACTACTACAATCTTGGTGATATCCTGCTGAAATCTTGGCCGTAGATATATATATATATATATATATATATATAGTTTACTTTGGCTGGGTGTTTGTCATTCTGAATCCTGTCATTATAATTATTCACTTTTCATTTTTTTTTGTCTAACATAGCTTAACTCTGAACAAACTTTTGATGGCTCAAGTGTTATTTGTGTGTGCATTAGTTTTGAGTTTGACATTTCCTTTTTGTTTATGGTATGGGAAGGGGACTTGGCTTCGGCAGGGCCAATTCTTTTTCTCCACTGTCTGATATTTGTGTCTTATGTTCCATATACCTTCTATTTTCCATGTTGAGCTTTCTGCACTAGCTTCTTGTCTCCTAAGAAGGTTTTGTAAATTTTGCAGATTCTGACTGTTGGAGCAGAACCATTACTTACTCGATTCAACATGAATGGAGATGTTATCTCACAGATTCCCTGTGCTCCCCAATCTGTATTCTCCATTTCTTTGCATCCTTCGGGGGTAAATTCCCTTTTCATACACTTTGTTGTTGGCATATTTTCTTAGAATAAACTATACAGACAATCTTGGAGGTTTGATATATATATATATATATATATATACGGTGCGATCCCCTACTGAGAAATTACACAAACTCACCTAATTTATGCAATAACTTACACTCTTGAGGTATGAAACTCAGTGGATGAAGGATATCTTCGGGTGTGGAATAGTCGATTAGGGGAAGCCAAGCCCCATGTCAGGAAGACTCCTGCACCAAAATGGAATTTGGCTGAGGACCCATTAGCTCTTCGAGTTATAGAGTACCACACCTGCAGTCAAGGAAGACCTTAGGTTCGTTGGGGTCGATCCCAAGCAAAACCCTTTGATGCCTAAATTTGGATCGATTGAATAGAGTAATCGTACAACACAAAATATTTGAGTCGTAATCAACTTTAGATGGCGCCCCTGGTGAAAGATATCTTTGAAGACGACTCATCTACTACTGTGTTGTGTTGTTTGATTGTTCTACTCGAATCGATTTAACTTAAACATCTGAGGTTTTGAATGGGATCGAGCCTAAGTGGTCTTCCTTGACCGCAATGGGTCCATATAACTTGTATTGACCAATCTCCATTCTGGTAAGGGTCTTTCTTACACTGTTACACATGGCATCCCCTAATTGGCCACTCCACACCATAGAAGATATCCTTCATCATCAGTTATACTTTTTTACCTTACCTCCGTTACTCTTAATAGAGAAAGTCATTTGAAATTTGGCATGATTTTTGTAAAAACACACTCGATCAGGGGTATTTGCATAATTTCTAAAAGCAATAGTTTTAGTGTATAGTTTCACTTGTATTATCTTGTTTGTTACTTTTCCAGGTTGCAGCTGTATCTGGGTATGGAGGACTTGTAGACATGATTTCACAATTCGGAAGCCACTCGTGTACATTCCGCTGCAAAGGGGGTATAATTAATTAGCCATTCAGAGCAATTGGTGAATTTTGTCTCCATCCTCGTCAAAAAGTTGTTTCGGTTTTGGTATTTAGCTGTTTCATTTGTTAGGCTCGACTGGTGGGCCTAATTAGCTTTTCAATATTTTTGGCAGCCCACTGCCACTACACACCAATTAAGGAAAAGTTTGACCGGTTTTTTTGTTGGAGTCAACATTACTATTACATACCTAAATTTATACGCATATTTTCGGCCTAAGAAATCACAACTGATGATTCTTTTTCGTCGAATTGCTTTGCTTAATGTTTAAGGTTATTTTCCAGGATGAGTTTTCTATTTTATTTTGATATTATACATATATATCAATTAATTGACGAGCGTCCAAATTTAAAATTTGTGTGGACTTATACGTATGCTTGTACAATGTATTCATTATGTGATATCAAAGTGAGATAAAAGATTTTTTATGGTATTTCCATGCCACGACAACTCCTATCTTTTCAGTTTTTTTACAGTTATTTCCATACCATGACAATTGACAACTCCTCTTTTTCCAATTCATACGTCTTCAAAAGAGAGAGAGAGAGAGAGAACTAATTTGTCTACCCCCTTCTTCAAATTTACATTATCAAGTCAAACTATTTTTTTTTAGGGTCAAACAAATTTTAACATGTACTATTATTTTTAATATTGGAGTTTTCAAGAAGCAATTGGTATTACCGGGAGAGGATATAATTTTTTGTAAGCACGTTTTAGAAACTTGAATATTGTAGGGCTACAAAACTATCAAGTGAAGTGAGAGATTGAAGTCTATATAAAATCCTTATATTATTTTATTAGTCCCCTATATCACCAATGTGGAATAATAAGAAAACTGCACTTGTAATTAGGATTTGTGGCATCCCGTTGCATTCTGCTTCCCCGACCCTCCATTTTTTGCTGATTTTATGCTAGACGAACATTTTATCATGTGACTCATACTTTAAAAATTCATTAATTGTTCAAGTGCAAGCTCCATAAATCTTATATTAATATCCTATATCACTAATTTTAATTCTTAAGACAGGGACTAATTTTCTTTTTTTCTAGAAAAGTATTAAATTTTAGAATTATAATTCGATTGTCTAAAAAACATTATTTTTTCACAGCTTATATTTTAGTTTGTTGCGACTTGTGAGTGATGACTACTGTAGAGCTGTGGATAGGGTGGGGGTACTGAAGAATGGAGTTTTACCGGAATTAGTTAATTATAGAAATTAGTTAACCGGATGTAGAAAAAAATCTGCGTATAAAAGGAAAGAACATTTGTATATAAGGGCATATTTGGAAAGTACACTAAAGTTGCTCTGGCAATAACAATCAGTTGTTCTGGCATCAACAGTATGACCATCCTAGCTAATATGGCAACAACAGACGACAAAATCAGAATCTTCCCAAGGGGGAATGCTCCTCCCTCAACGGCCACTTCTCCTCCAGTTCATTATTTCAACTTTTAAAGCGAACCGACCAATAAAGTTCTATCTTTTTATGCCTCCTTGATTCTTCAAATCCATCGTATAATCATCTATCCATTTCTATCTTCAACTTTCCATATACGTACTAATTTTATTATAAATTCAATCTCCCCCTTTCTCTGGAAGAATCGTCTCTTCTCTTCGTCTCTATTTGTAATGGCGATTCTGGAGTCTCCGGAGCTCTTTGACACGACGTCGTCCGGCACCGAAACGGCTACTCTTCGCCGCCGACCTAGTGTACGTGCGGTCTCCTCCGCCGAGCCTCTACTGGATTCCGATTCGACCTCTGTTGAGGCGGAGAGTGTTGTCGAGGACTCTGCAAGTGATCAGAGTGCCACTGATTCGATTGGGAATATCTGTGGAATAGTGAATCAGGAGCAGCTTGCTGAATCTCCGATTGAAAACGAGGAGAAAGTGAAGGAAAACGGAGAAAATAGTAACCACAGCAAAGGAGCGGAGGCGGTGAAATTCACGTATAGGCCTTCAGCGCCGGCTCACCGCAGAAACAAGGAGAGTCCTCTTAGTTCCGACAATATTTTCAAACAGGTAGTTTAGCTGTTTTTGTCTCGTTCTAATATTATGTATACATTGTTTTATTATGTAAGTTACTGCTTTCTATTCAATAGCATGTGAGAAGCTGTTCATAGTTTCTCCCGGAATCCTGGAATGAGAGAATTCTTAATTTTGGAATTCGATATCTTCTTTTTATTAGTTTTTGGAATCTGTTTATTGAAGTACTCATCTGTTCGTTCAATTAAAAAAAAAAAAAGATGAAAATGGTATTTATGCCTTTGATGACCTTGTTTTTAAGTTTCTTTTTAGTAGTAATATACTACTAACACTGGCGCAGTGTAAAGTTTCGATGTTCAATATTGATTGTTGTCTTGTTTCAGAGCCATGCAGGTCTATTCAACCTCTGTATAGTGGTGCTCATTGCTGTAAATAGCAGACTCATCATTGAGAATTTGATGAAGGTATGTATGTCATAAGCTTTCGTCATATTTTCTAGTTATGTGACATTGACATAATTGCAGTAGAAAAAGACTGTCTATAATGATATGGTTGTGTTTTATTTAGTACAAACGTGTATGGTTAGAGCGAAATGGCAGAGTTTAATATTCTTTACGAGAGCGTATCTAATTTTGTCTGTGACTTTCAGTATGGATGGCTTATCAAATCAGGCTTTTGGTTTGGTCCCAAATCACTGAGGGATTGGCCACTTTTCATGTGCTGGTAATGACATTTCAACCTTATTATTTGTCATTGTAATTTCTTAATAATTTTTCAACAACATGATCCTGATGATAATTCTTTACATTATGTTTTTCAGTCTAAGTCTGCCAATTTTCCCAGTTGCTGCATTTCTTATCGAGAAGTCGTTGCAACAAAAGTATATATCGAATAGCGTAAGTGAGAGTCAATTGTTTGTTTTCAATCTTTACACAGATGAGATTGGATATCTGTTTACTATCCCAGGAATATTTTTTTACTGAAGTTTCTTATTCAGTATAATTCAATAAGTGAATATATGAAATCTAGCTAAAACTTATTTTAACTCACATGTTTTTAATGAATGAATTTGCACCGGCATGGTCCTCCCTTGATTATATATTGATGGGACATAGTGAGATAACTAAGTATGGACCTGAAAGAGAATTAGTTTTCCTGAATTCCTATTTTGCATTTTCGAGTTTTGGTTAATATCTGGTCACATATCTCATTGGTATTCATTGCAATATGAAATCAAGTTCAACAAAAGGTTAGTTGACTGTTGTTAAAACTGTGTCTTTTTCTATATAATTAAGTTTAAGTGGAATTTGATAATAACTAAAGGTTCTGATGTCGAACTAGTGCATATGGAATACATCTTAGAATTGTAATGGTGGTGTACATTGAAAGAGTTTGAATTTCTGAGTATCATTCAGATAGCTAAGTCTATATACTACTTTTGAGACTACAAATCATATCCTTTTCATGCTCTTGTTCTTCCTTCTGAGTTTAGCTGCTATGCAGTATGGATTCAGCTTGTAGCTTAAAAAGATGCTTTTAACCCGTTTGGCTTCACCACTTTCGCTCTAGTGCTTCTAAACTTAGCCTCTAAACTTAGGTGGCTAGAAGCTAGAAATTAGAAGCAGGGGAGACGGTGATTCTCCTTTGCATGGCATCTTGGTAAATATATTGAACATGTGTTTTACATTGTTGTTTCCCCTTTTGTTTTTCCCATGATCCTGAAATATGAAATTCCCTAATCGATATGCAAATCCACCTCTGTCACGATACACCATCTGGACATCTAAGTCTTCCCCTCAAATCTGCTATAATGCTGCAGGTCATTTCAGACCATTTTTGCTTCAATTTCCCATCTATCCCGCTTGAAATTTCCAACATCCCACATCCTTCTCGTTCTTACCACTAAAGAAAAGTTCTTGATTTTTCTACTTTGCCTCTGGGCTCGCTGCAGTTAAAATATTACGAGTGTCTGTTGTGGAGGTGGTTATTAGCGTGCTAAAAAGAAGTGAAAAAATGATTTTGTGTGTGCAGGGCTGGTTAACTGGTACTTGCTCCAATATTTATTTTCCTAAGTAATTTCTTATTCTAATGAAACAACATTTTTTTTGTCACTTATTTCCCAAACATATATTTATAATCTTATTCCCACTTTTAACCATTTTTACCAAATAACCTCAACTTTTGCTTTTTTGCCACTTCAATTTATTACAAAGTTCACAAAAGTTAAAGCACAAGCTCTTAGATCAGGGGCTCAATTAATTACCTCTATTTAATTTATTGTATTTTCCTGCAATGGCATCTTCAAATTTATGATCGTACCATTTGTGTTGTTTGACTATCCTAGTCAATGAACTAAGCTTGTTACTCTTTACTATTGTGCTTAAAAGTCCGCAAATCATATATTGAAAGTTGATTTAATTTTGCAGGTTGCCGTCTTTCTTCATGTTATAGTAACGACAACCTCAATCTTGTATCCGGTTCTTGTCATACTTAGGTTAGTTACTGATAACTCTGAAATATTTGATATTTCAGTTTGATGTCGTTTAGTTTGGGATGTCCATGAAGAATGGATATCTAAACATTAAGATTTTGAAATCTTAAATTAAAGCTTGAGACAGAAATGACACATATACACACATGCCAAGGCTCTGGTAAATAAACCATGGATGGAACATTAGACGTCCAATTTTTTTTTTTTTATGTTAATCATTTCAAGAGTAACATAAAGTTGCATTGCCATGTTGGAGTTGTTATTTGAATGTATAGTTAGTAACTAAAGGTGTTATACACGTATCTACTTACACGTCCCAATATCATGACTTTGAGATATTCATTTGGTTTAATGCTTTTTAGTAAAGTTGGTTGGAAGAAATAAAATGCATAAATTGGTGGATTGGTTGGAAAATCGTGATAGGATGATGGTCATCCTGAAGAGAATAATTGAAGAATTCAAAATTTTGCAATGTTTAGGGTACTGGATATTTTACTGATTTAGACATTGTACAGGTGTGATTCTGCTGTTCAGTCAGGTGTCACTTTAATGCTCTTTGCTTGCATTGTGTGGTTGAAGCTGGTTTCTTACGCACATACAAATTATGATTTGAGAGACCTTGCAAAATCACTTGATAAGGTAATGAGGAAAGGGTACTTCAATTTTCTTTTATTTAGTTATTTACTGAACCTGAGGTTACCCTTGCATTTCAACCTTCCAAGTACAAGTATATAAATAATTTTACAAAAAATGTTCTGATCCTTTCAAGCATAGAATGAAGGGAGTGGGGATCGCTGGGTTTCAGCTGGTTTGGGAAGCGGGTGTCCTTGGGATTGGGTGGAAGGGCATTTGACCTTTGAGCCAAGAGAAAACATGAATTATACCCTCAAATTTTTGTTGCTTAGATAGTTTTCATATCCAATCTCTGTTCATGCAGTCCTTGTAGTTTCTAGTTCCATTCTTCCTTCTCTATCTTAACCACTCCGCACCCACACCCCACACACACATTCCCCGGAGCACACAAACACAAGACACTGTTGGGTAATCAGCTATTCCTGCGTATTATTTTGTTGACCATGGTCTTTTCTTCATACCAAGCTCGTTTTGTGATGGCAGCGGGAAACTTTATCCAGTTACTGGAACATGGATTACTCTTATGATGTGAGCTTTAAGAGTCTGGCGTACTTCATGGTTGCCCCCACACTGTGTTACCAGGTACATATTACTTGAGTTTTTAATTAAGTAGGTGCGTTTTCTAACTAAGAGATTGAGATATCATATTCAGATTTTTAAGAAGTACAGGGTCTAAAGCTTCCATAAGTTTATCATTTTTAAATGTGAAACAGGAACATACAGATTTTTGAATATACACATGTTTCTGTGTTGTTTAGATGGCATATTTAATGGCATGTGATTTGAAGAGAATACTAAGGAATTAGGAAGTCCTACTCATCACATTGAAGAAATTATCAATGTCACCAAATTATAGGCTACTATACTTGTACCGACCTCTTTTACAACGTGTGATATTCACATATTTTGGCAACCAAGTCCCATGATTATTACTGACATTTCTCTTGTATCTCAAGCTTGTATTTTGCATGCATGTATCTGCTGAATGAGTCCATGCATGAAGAGTTATTTGGGAAGCATGTCTCATTAACTTGTAAAAACAAGGAAAAAAAATGTAAAGATAACATTGTAATTTGTAAAGAAGGAAAACAGATGATGAAAACACTAACGGATGCCTTTCGTCACTTGGAAATTGCACATGTTCCTCCATACATCATGTATTATAGCTGCACATTTGTTCAAAATTGCAATGAAGATGCTTGCTGTTTTGAGCCTCACGCTTCATTTCATTAAACTAAATTATTTAGTAACATGACATAGATGGACACTGGTTTCTTTTTGAGGTAGCGATTGATTTAAAAGATGTTGATATTGGTAAGATTGTTTTCATACCACGTCTTGAAGATATTTTGAGCTGAGTTTGTATTACGATGTTATTTGTAGCCAAGCTATCCTCGTACAGCATGCATTCGAAAGGGATGGGTGGTCCGTCAACTCATTAAGTTGATTATATTTACAGGATTCATGGGATTTATTGTAGAGCAGGTGATTTTATATTTCTTAATCATTGAAATGGTTTTCCTTATATTATTATGAACTTGGCTTGATGTAGTTTGTTTCGTTATGCAGTATATAAATCCGATTGTGCAAAACTCTGAACACCCTTTGAAAGCGAACCTTTTATATGCCACAGAGAGGGTTCTGAAGCTTTCTGTTCCAAATTTATACGTGTGGCTCTGCATGTTTTATTGTTTTTTCCATCTTTGGTATGTTTTTTATAAAATATTTTTCTTATTGCTTTGTGTTCCAGAAACAGCAAAAAATTATATGTCTCTTTCTATTTCTTGCTTTTGGAAATTAGTTCATTTAGACATTGCTAAGTTGTTGGTATGCAAAAATGTTAGCAAGTCGAGATGTTGAGTTAATTCTTCATTTGGAACATGTTATCTGCATACTTTGTACTTGGGTGTTGCTGCAGTACACAATCCCACCACATGATGTTGAACATAAATATTTTTGCAAACATTGGACAGGATATTAGGATTCGATGGTTGAGTGTACACTAAATTCCCACGTGTGATCGAAAAATCATAATAAAGCAACTAATCTTTAAATTTTGGGAAAGTACCCATTAGTCAGCTGACCCAACTTTATTATGAGTTTTTTAGTCAATAAAATTGCCTGCATTATTTCATTCATATTTTTCATAGATATTCCTAAGACATTTTTTCTTCCTTCATTTCCAGATATATATATATTATGCATTCCACTTCATATTCTTCCGATATGACATTAGCTTGGACATAAAAATATTCGGAGATGTAGGTGCAACATGTTGTAAGACCCAATAGAATTTAAATTAATTCCTGTAAACTAATGTTGAGATCAATGTGTAAACTAGGCAATCCAAGATTAAAAGAACTTTGTGTCAGTAAAGAAGATAGTAACTGCAGGGGGTTTCTTGAGAAATTTCTGCGAACAAGTTCAACTTTATTTTTTGTGATTTACTACCAATAAAAGTTGGCACGAGTTTACCAATTAAATTATGCTGAACCTTAGTTGATGAGAGGCACTGCAGATGAAAATTTGCATAAGTTTTACTAAATCAAGTTGCTTCTATAACCTTTTTGTATATATTTTAATCTTGTATGAAGTTGCCGGCCAATGTGGGTGGTTATAGTTTTCTTATTGATTATTTTAAAGAATTTGATTAAGTTTCTGATAAGTAAGAATATTCAAGTTAAAGGAATATTAGATTTTTTTTCTGTCTGCTTAGACAGAACTTCATTATTAGGCATTGGGATATGAGTGTAGCTGGTCTTCTAAGGATAACTGGGTGACAGGAAATTGATGTGCATATGTGGTTGAGCTTGAGGGACTTTCCCCCTTTACTTTAACTCTCTACATACAAAACATTCTATGATACAAGCTCTGATGTTCTTGTTCGTTACCTTGATCTTAGCAGAACTTGTATTTAACATAACTTCTTGATGAAGGTTTCTTGTCCATTTTACTTTGCATAATGACCAAAAGCACTACCCTTTTTTTTTTTTTTTTTTAAAAGGGGTTTAGGATTACCACTTAACATTTTCTAACTTATAAGTGCTTCGCTCTCATCCTACTTACATGCAGTGCTGTGTCGCAGGTTAAATATACTTGCCGAGCTTCTCCGCTTTGGTGATCGTGAATTCTACAAAGATTGGTGGAATGCAAGAACAGTTGCGGAGGTAGATTACCTATGCGCCGAGAATGTACTTTATACCTCATCCTTTTCTATTCCAACCCATTTTCATTTCTGACAACGATTCTCTCTTTTCCTTATATATTCGGTTGGACATCTGGCGCTGCTGTTATCAGTATTGGAGGATGTGGAATATGGTAAGTTCAGAAAACTCAAGGTTTGCTTATTCTGGAAAAGAGAATCAATAAAGATTTAGTTGGATTTCAGATTTTTCTTTTGTTTTCTGCTAAATTTGGAGTCCGCTGGTAAATGACATGAAATTATGTTTCATGTAGGTTGAAAACTGTAAAACATAATCCTAGTCACATATAAACTGTAAAAAACTGCAAAGAGGGAGGGAGGGATAGGTTAGATGATCAGGGTTCTATAGGGAGTATATCATGTATTGGTGTTTCTAAATATTTTCCTTTTGAAAATGTTTCTTTACATTCTGCACTCTATATCAAGTTATTGGTTTGCTAACTAGTATTGGTTCCTTTTGGTTACTGTCTTTGTGCCCCTCCCTTAAAGTTATCAATTATTTGTGCTTAGTGGAAAGGGATCAGTAGTTATTCATTGGATGAATACTGGTGGTGTCATGCAGGTCATAATGAGAGGATATATAGCCCATATCATGGATTTTAGCTGGAATTGCTGAATTTTCTTTGTTATCTGAACTTGCTTTCTTCTTCTTAAACCTAGATATTGATATGCGATTTTTATTTATTTGGCAGCCTGTACATAAGTGGATGGTTCGACATATATATATTCCATGCTTAAGAATTGGCATATCAAAGGTACCTTTTCTTGTCTTAAATTTTTAGCTCTTATTAAACTAACTGCTTATGCATAAACTACACTGACTAGTGGATTGCCCGAGGTAGTCAATTTTCTGTATTACTTCAACTTCTCATGGAATTGTGTTTCACTTAAATCATCTTCTTGATCCAATTGTCTTTGCAAAGAGAGAATGGAACATTATGCATTTCAATTTATTAGACAATATCATATCAATGGCATGCAATAGGTAGTCATATACACGGACAATTGTAATGAATAAATAAAATCCTAAGGTTTTTTTTCTCATTATTAATTAATTACATGTGCCAATTAATTTTTTGTTATATCCTGTATTGGACCTTCGAACTAGGATTTCCACAAGTTCGGCGTGCTGGTGAGTTGTTTGAGCTTGAGCTCAACTTTATCATTGTCGAGTTCCTGTCAATACTTAACTGGCCTGTGTTAGTAATTGCTTAAACCCAAAACTTAGAAGCTCGCATGTATATGAGATGTTATGAATTTTAAGGTAGCAACTGGGGCAGTTGTGGTACTTTGAATGGGCACATTTAGAAAGATTTGCCTTGTGAGAAAAGAAAACATAATTATGGACATCCTAGAATTGAATAGGAACGTTTAATAATGTGCAGAGAAAGTATTATTTGCATTTAACTATAAAGTGTGCAAAATTTATAGTTTCTGCATTTTCATGACTCTCTTGATCACTTCTGCTAAGCTTGTATTCAAGCAAAAATACACTGGGATTGAAGATAATTTGGTTTGTTTGCAACCCCTACTTCCTACCTCCACTTCTGCTGATTCTTATATAATCTTTCCCAACTTTTAAATTTGGTCCATTTGATGTGGTAAAAATTGGCATTTTTTGGGGAAATTTAGAATTAATGCGGATATGATTATGAAAATGTGGTAATCCTCAATTGAAGTCTTAACTAAAGAAAAAACATATGTTAGCCAGGTACGCAGCTGAAAGCAACTTAATTGGTTTATTTAATTAAATACATTCAAAAGAATGCTATCTCAGGGATCTTATACTTATTTACTCAAATGATATCTAAAAATATTCCACTTTAAAATGAGTGAGACTGCTCTTCAATAGGTTTTGAACTTGTGAAGGTTTCGCTTATTCATTAAATTAATTTTTGATAGACTAGCCATGATATTGATTCCTCAATGGTCAAACTTTTGCAGTTCTTTATCTATTTCTATAACAAATAATCAAGGCCTTCAGCCTTAAACCTGTAAGCTACTGATTAGCATCTAATTGTTTGGTTGTATATTCCGTGGTTAGTTGTGTGTGTGCAGTTCGTAGGTTGTGTGCATCTTTTTGCAATTCATTTGGTTTTAATTTTTCCAATGGTTTGGTTTGCAGAGAGTTGCAATTTTGATTGCCTTCCTCGTGTCTGCTATTTTTCATGAGGTATAATGTCATCTTCTGTAGCTTCCAGTCAGGTTCACGAATCTGAAGCCTGTTTTCTAAGCTTGTGTTTGACTTGTGTTTGTTGACAGTTGTGTATAGCCATTCCTTTCCACATATTCAAGTTTTGGGCATGTATTGGTATTATGTTTCAGGTATGATATTTTCAAGATTTGACATACTCATTTTGTTGGCGACTATATTCCTGTTTCTGATGTGTTGAATGTTCCAGTTCATCTGCCTAATTTAATTTTAATTATTACTTGACATCATTGTTTATGTGCTTTTCTGGGTTCGAAGTGCCAAATTCATAAAGTATTCAAATTAAATGTAATAAAATGAAAAGAACACTGAAGGATTTTTTTTATTTAAACATGTCCTCGCAGAAAACATGTCCAATAGGGATATATAACACTAACATTCCTCTCTTGATTCTAACTTAGAGTTACCACCTTTTATACAGTTGAAAAAAATTCAAATACGTATAAATAATTAGTCAAGGGATATAACACTAACATTCCTATTAAAAATGCAAAATACAATTCTTGATGCAGCGAAATAGTGCACTCAATGAACAACGTGCTATTATGAATCAAACGTAAAATCAAAGTAGTCCCTGATCTGATACCATGTTAATTATTCAGTGTAAGAAGTTAGTGATTAGAGAGAGAGATATGATACAAGTATATAAGTGGTGGTTTGGCCACTAGATGCGTCAAAAAATAATGCTTGAAGGCCTATAACTCTTTCATTTCTCTTCACTTGGTTCTTTTCATTTTTAATTTAACATAAAAAAGATGGGAACTTTATGATATATCAACCCAAGGAATTGTAGGTGTATGTACAAATAGAAGAGATCAAACTATGGTAATTAACTCTAAGTTAGCCCTACTAATTAAGCTAATAAATACTAGCTAGGAAACTAAACTATGTTACAACTAGTACAGTATTGTGCAACACATTTCAACATTAACAAAAGTATATGAACAACACTGAAAATTACTACTAATATTTTCTGATTTCTTTGTGTGTTTGTTTGTTTTCTTACAGGTTCCTCTAGTAATCATGACTAACTACTTGCAAGACAAGTTCAATAATTCGATGGTTGGTTTTCTTACTTCATATATTAACTTTTGTCGTCTTTTTTTTTTTTCATTTCACCTTCATGAATCTTAAAGTTAGTTCATTTTCTTATATTTAATTATCTTGCTTGTTTGATTGCTCTGAATTTAATTAAACAAGACTCCTCTTGGACTGGAAAAACTCAAATAGGGACCTATATCTATCCCATTTAAAAAACCAGAATCAAGACTTTGTATCTTCTAAATTTACTAGGAGTATTTTTTTTTTTTTTTAAACACAAAAAGTTGAATTGTGCAAAGAGAACTGGTTGAAGGTCACCTTTTCTATTTTAAGCTTTTTAAAAGTTGAAAAGGTTTGAATCTTATGTTTGGTGGTTTTGATACTCGGTATTTGATTAGTAATGATTAGATGAGTGATAGATGTACACTCTACTATTTCAATGACTTATGTGTATATGATATTGTGTTAAGTACATATGCATGTGTTTATATCTTTGTGCTGACTGTTACCAATGTAGAATAGTGTTTGCTAATCGAGAGTGTATATAGGTATTTTGGAGTTTTCTTTTAGTGATTAACCCGGAAACGGACTTTTTTTTCCCGTATTTTTCCAGGTGGGCAATATGATGTTCTGGTGTTTTTTCAGTATCCTTGGTCAACCTATGTGTGTGTTGCTATACTATCATGACCTCATGAATCGAAAAGCTAGTGTTCGATAGGCAATATTTGTTCTACAGAAGTCTGCTAATTGAATACATTAGTCAATTCTTGTTATAGGAAGGCTTTTCCATTCTTTTGTGAACTCGTTTGGTATAAATTTTGGTGAAATTTTACTTTTTCGGCACTGATGGGTTGATCTGTTTTGTACATTTACATTATTATATCACATTTTTGTATATACTTACATCAGTTGGAACAAGCAAGTACTAATGGATTGAATATTTGAAATTATTTGGTGCTTTACATCTTTTGATCTCTTTTTCTTTCCTTTTTAAATTTAGCATCTCGTCTACATTCTATGTATCGTGATATGGTTAAATAAGATAATACTTATTCGCATTTTTTTTTTCATCACTGTTTTTCCTGTGAGATCTCCCTTTGTATAACCAAGAATATCTTAAATTTGAGATAATAACCAAATTATAAAGGTCTTTGCCCTATACATTTTCACATCAGTCATTATAGTTAAATAAGTAATCTTCAATCCAATCAATAAATAATCTACCGATTGTTAAAAATCATGGGGGAATGTATGTCTAATTCCAAATTACGATTAGAGTAATTAGCATGACTACATCTATCAATCCTGCTTGCGTTATAAATTGCTTACATATAATTCATAAAAAAAGTTAAAGATGTGACATGTTTGAATGTTGTGACTTAAAATTTAAGGTGAAAAAAGTAGGTGGTAAGTGACTAGTTGTGACAAAATAATGGGTTGGTCCGTGACCAGTCCGACCCAACTCAATCAACATATTTTTTCTATTGTTGATGGGTTGAGTTGGGTTTAGCACATTTATATAGATTAAGCGGGACGAAAATGGATCAAGTGGAAAAATACACACTTAGACAAACTAGTTAACTTTAATGACTTAATTTTCACTTAGAAGAATTATTTTGTTTTGCTTTCCTAAATTCATAAATTTATAGTTATAATAATTATAAGAATATTAAATATTGTTAGAAAGACCGACATATGATTTACATAATTCAATATTAATATAATCTTATTTACTTATATTTAGTACAAAAAATTTACTTATAAATTGTGGACTTTTCTTATTCTTGAATTAGCAATACGCAACATTGGTAAACAAAAATGTGTCGACCCGATCTGACCCGACACATCCTATTTTTTATCCTGATTCGACCAATTGTGAATCCGATCCTTTTTTATCCAACAAATTTTTAGACGAACACGTTTTTTGGTTCATTTTTACCCATCTAAACCTGGGTTGGCCCGCCACCCTTACAAGTGACATATCATAGACTTTGAGAAAAAATACATAACATGTTTTAAAATAACAAAATTTATTGAAATATTGAAGTTAGATACAAGTGAGTTTTGACTTCGTCTCAATTTGACGAGACTTAAAGGCAATACCGATCTATAAGGCCATCTCCAATGGAGATGGCCGGGGTCGGGGCTGGGTGGAGAAGTCGTCTCCAACGGTGGGGGCTCGGGGGCGGGGTGGGGAACGGGGCGGGAACGGCGCCGAGCCCTGCGCCGAGCCTGGGGTGGCGTGGGCTTTTTGAGGAAGAAGAGGGGCGCTTGTAATCACGCGCCCCTCTTTAAGTCATGTGCCGCCACTTGGTCCTCTTTTTTTTTATTTTTTTTGTTATTTGGGATTTTTATTTATGCAAAATTAATTATTTAAAGTAATTTTTAATAAAATTAAAATTCCTCCTAAATAAATTAAATTTGTAGAATTGAATTATTTAATAAAATATTTTAGTATATTTTTTGTATATTTACTAGTATTTAATAAATATATGTAGTCACCAATTTTTAATTGAATGATTTAATATAATAAAATTTGATTTTTTAAAATTAAATTATTAATAATATATTAGAATTGTAATTAAATTTATTTATGGACAAATCATTAATAATTAAATTCAACATTTTATTTTAATTTTTTTATTGCAATTAAAAAATTAATCATTTAATTACAATATTGGTGGTGGCTATATATTTTTTACTCTCTTTAGTTACAATATTCTTGTATCAATTTTAATTTTATGATTATTTACTCTCTTTAATTTTAATATTTAAATATAATTAAGAATTTAATTATATTAATAAAATAATTATTAGTATTATTAATATTAATATTAAAATTAGAATTATAGGTGAGAGTGGGCAAATGAAGAAAATTGAATTAATTCAATTCCATAACCCTGCCATTGAAGACGACCAGACAGGACTCGGGGTGGGGTCAGGAGCAGCCCCGGGCTCCGCAAAACTCACATTGCCCCAAAAACTCTAATATTTGAAGGCCCGCTGGGCCAACACAATTGACCCAATCAAAATTGTCATAAAACCCAGGCCCACATTCTAGATTGTTCTAAGCTCCAAAGGTTGTTTAGAAATCACAAAACCCTCATTTTTCCCATTGCAAATGAAACAAGCTCATAGTTTTGGGGCTAATGAAATTTGTGAATAATTGAGGGTCCCTTCGCCCTTTCTTCTCGATTGCTCCCCCAAAAAATTTCACTTTTTTTCACTTCCCTCTATATTATTCCCTCTCAATTTTTTTTGAAAACCTTTTTATATGTGAATATACATAATTTTACTACTCTTTTATATTTATCATTCTCCCTCTTTTCTTTTCTCTTCCCCGAACAGACAGAAAGTGTGTATATACGACTGCGCGACGAAGTACGTATTTGATTTTGTATTTCATTTAAGTTGTTGAAACGTTCGATTTTGTTTTTCTTGTATGATTTGCCGTTACGAATTGTGGGTTCATTCTAGGGTTTTCTTTGATTTATAATGTTTATGATGAATGACGTGGTTATTTTGACTCTGATTTGTTGTTTTCATGCTATGAATAAATGGTAGTCAAGGACTTTTGGATTATTAATTCTTTAAAGTAAGCCAACATGCTACTTACTGTTAGGAAAAGGATACTCTATAATTTATTATTTTCCATTAAATGGGATTTAAGTTAATGCTGATTTTATTATTTGTGTATGAAGCAAAATTATGTTTTTGGTGTTGTAATGTAATCTAAGTGTTAATTGTCTGGTTCATAGTCACATTTGTTGCATGTCAATTATCCTTTTCCATGTGTCTTTAGGCTGCATTTTTTTATGCCTTGTTTTATTGCTGTTCGACTTTGTGTTGCATCTTCTGTCAATCTATATGCACGTCTTACAACAAATTATGATTTTTATAGTAGCCATGCATAATAGAAACTGATACATCATGTAGGTAACTACTAAAATGGAACGACAACTAGGATTAAACTTATGAAATAACAAGCTACAAGTTTTTGATATCATTTTGGAGTTTGCAAGCCTTTTTATGTAAAGTTATTTCAAATCCTTTCTACCCTATATTGCCAAAGTACCATAGAGGTATAAAAATATCTATTTTTTTGCTGACTGTGGCATGTCCTAAATGTTAGTGATGACCCAGTTAATCAATTGAATTCCTTTTTGGGGAGAGACAATATAAGTATGATAAATGAGATGGGGTGGAAAGCTTACATATGAACCTAATCATTTTTTTTGTCTATCTTGGCGTAGACGTGCACGGTTACCTTGGTAAGATGGAAAATGCTGAAGTGCTTTGTTAATTTTTTATGCGTTCATTATTTTATTTGTTTGTTATATCAGGTGGTCAAACTGTGGATGAGGCTTTGATCATAGATAGTTCTTTGATCATATAATTAATCTTGGTTGCAAACCTATCCTGTGTTGAAGGCCAAATTACTGTGTTGCCTCACCTGTCCTATTCATAAAACAGCTTTTTAGGCGTCAAGGTGGTTACTAGATCTTAAAACAAAATTCATTTTCCTCTTTTCTTATAAATGGCTGCTTGTACCTTTTGTTTAGTGCTTGATAATGAGTTGATTGTTGTTTCATATAGGTTTAGGTTGACTATACTTGAACCTCCAAGTAATTTTGTGGGAAAAAGTGTTTCCAATTGGATTGCAGAGTTCAACTCATAGGGCATTTGGTTCCCTTTGAAGGAAGAGTAAGTTATCTGGCTTGAGCAAGAGGAGAATTATCTCACATCTTATCAGTATACTTGGTAAACCCAATTCCTTAAATTTCCAAAGTGATACATCAGCAATGGAATGCAACAAAGATGAAGCCAGCCGGGCCAAGGAAATGGCTGAAAAGAAGATGGCAAGTAATGACTTTATGGGTGCTCAAAAGATTGCATTAAAAGCAAAAAATCTTTATCCAGAACTTGACAATATTTCGCAGCTGCTGAGCATTTGTGATGTTCATTGTTCAGCCCAAAAAAGGATACTTGGATCTGAAAAGGATTGGTATGGAATCCTTCAAGTTGAGAGGTTGGCTGATGACTTGACTATCAAGAAACAATATAAGCGGCTTGCATTTATTCTCCATCCTGATAAGAACCGATTCCCTGGTGCGGAGTCTGCTTTTAAGTTGATATGCGAAGCAAATGCAGTGCTTTCAGACACCTCAAAGAAGTCATTATATGACAGTAAGATTCGAGTTTTAGTTGGATCTGCTCCAGTAAATCGACCACCTCCTCATCATGTGAACAAAAATCATCAATTTAACAAGCAAAATGGAGTTCAAAACAATGTTGCTAATGGTTTTAGCAGTATGAAGCAACAGGAAACATCAAAGTTTGGTTCCACTACGATGCCGGAACTCTTCTGGACAAGTTGCCCATTTTGTAGTATACAATACCAGTACCAAAGAAAATACGTGAACGTATCTTTACGCTGCCCTACATGCTCGAAGAATTTTATGGCTTGTGAAATAAGAGTTCAAGGTATTCCCTTGAGTTCCAAATGGGGTCAACCAGGTGCTCATGTTCCTCCAAGACCTGGTTCAACTCAACCAGCTTCATTTCAAGAAAAAGTGGCCCCTAGCTTTGGCAATATTAACAAAATGGGTGTTCGAAATGATAAAGGAAGTGGTTCTGATCGTATCCGCCGTAAAAGTGAGGATATAAATGACAATGAGTCAAAAAATCATAATGCCAATTCTATGCATGGTGGAAAGATGGGAGGAAATTCCAGTGGTGTTGCAAATAACTGGGAATCAGTGAACCTGAAATGTAAAGGCAAAAAGAGGAGCAGGAGGGTTGTAGTAGAATCTAGTGAGAGTTTTGATACCTCAAGTGACTCCGACATTGAAGATGTGACTAGTAAGGAGAATGTTTTCAATCCTGCAACTGGTGGTGTTCATTTCCCACGTAGATCAACACGAAAAAAGCAGCATATCTCGTACAATGAAAATGATGATGATGACATAGCTAGCCCTCTTAAGAAGTCGGAAGCATACAAAGAAACAGGAGCTGTTCATCCTGAAGATAACTTGCCATACAAGGATGCTAAGCGTGATAAAGAAGGTAAAGAGAGAGGAGAAACCAATGGTGATGAAAAAGTAGAAATCATAAGTGATTCTGACCTTGATTCTTGTGCTGTAGATGATTTGGATAAGGAAAAGTTTGACTGTATTGATCCAGAATTTAGTGATTTTGATAGGATTCGAGACCCCAGCTGTTTTGAGGTTGATCAGTTCTGGGCTTGTTATGATACATTTGATGGCATGCCAAGATTCTATGCTAAGGTGAAGAAGGTTTTTACTTCTCCTTTTGAATTGAGCATAACATGGTTAGAACCTGTCCCTATACACGAAGCTTATGAAAATTGGGTAGAGAACATACCTGTTGGTTGTGGCACTTTTAAGTTAGGCAAAACTGAAAGAACATCTGAGCTACTTACATTCTCTCATAAAGTCCTTTTCAAGAACGGCCTTAAGAGAACTCTAACCATTTACCCTCGAGAGGGAGAAGTTTGGGCTCTTATTAAGGACTGGGATAAAAGCTGGAGATCAAACCCAGAAAATATTAAAGAGTTCAAATATGAAGTCGTGGAGGTGCTCTCGGAATTTGTTGAAGGCAGTGGGATAAGAGTTGCTTACTTGGATAAAGTTGAAGGTTTTAAATGCCTTTTTGAGAGAACCTTCATGAAAACTGGTTCTTTTATGATAAGACCTGATGAACTATACAAATTCTCTCACATTGTTTCTTCTTTCAAGATGACTGGCTCCGAAAGAGAAGGGGTTCCAAGAGGTTCTTTTGAACTTGATCCTGCTTCCCTACCTCTGAATCCTGATCACCTTTATTTCCCGGGGAAAGCAAAAGTAGACAGTTGAAATATGGAACTGGGAGTTTGTTGTGCAATCTCAACTCCTGCCTGCTAAAAGAAGAGTAACTTTGTAATTCTACGAGTACTCCAAAAGAGTAACTCTGTGTTTTATTAGGAAAAGTTCACATTGAAGTAATTCTGTAGAGCCATAAATATTAGAAAATGAAGCCTACCATTCCTGTATGTATAGTGGTTTCACCTTTTTTTTTTAATCCTTTTTTTTCCTTCTTTTTTTTCCTTGGGGGTTGGGGGTGGGGGGGATGTTAAAACCTATTAAACGCATCAGCTTGAGGTTGGTTGGCAAGCTTTTGTCTGTTGGTGTTTCCTATTGTCTGTGAAATGATTTGAAGATCAGCAAATTTTAGTTTCAAAGTGGAAGCTAGCAAGTTTTGAAGATCAACATGTAATGGGTGCTGTTTTTGGATCAGATTCCGACTTTAAAGCACTTGATGAAAGAAATGGTGGTCTTGAACTAGATCCAGACATGGTGCATCAAACATAAGCTTTAGAATTTGTTTGTCTTTAAGTTTTTGTGGTTCTTAGGACCTAACCGGAACTTGTAGCTGCAGCTGAACTATACTAATATTGCATGATGTTATTGTCCTTTTTTATTCACGTTTTTCTTATCTGGTGTGCTTCTTGCAGACATCTTATGGTGAGTTGTTTAAAAAAAGACATCTCGTTAAGATGGTATATGAGGGGTTTTCCATTTCTGTTACTTTCGACTTGGAGTCCAAGTTCAAGCTTTATTAGACGGCAGCTCTTGTTTTGTACTTTGTAGAGCGGAGTCATGAGCCAAAATACATCCAAGGTATGTTGAATGGCATCTTGGAGTAGAAGATAAAGGGCAAAATATTTAACATCCACTTACCTATCAAATAAATACTTCACTTGAAAAATTGATTATATATCCATTGTTCGAGGAAAATGTTGCAGCTTCAATTAGCTTGTCAATAATAAAATTAAATTTTTAGACCATTAATATTTTTGAACAAGTATATAAAGATCTCTAACAGAAGACAATATACATGGTGATAAATAGAGATTGTTCACAAGGCAAGGTACTTTCCCTTATTCCTAACAGAAGGAATGATTTCAAACCGGCAACGACCAGAGAGAAAGACAGGAGAATTCCACAAAACAGAAACCTGGTCCAACACAGAACCAAAACATCTCCTGATACACACATCACCAAAATTTCAACAGAATATAAGATATTAATAATACAACTACATATTGATAAGCAGTACATGTCAACCATCAATGAGGTACAGAAAACTGAGCCTAAATCATGGAAATTTAGATTGGATATCCAAGATTCTAACAATGGATATCAAAATTTCACCCATTCTAGGGTCGAGGGTATACTTTTTACTCCAAAAGAACCAATCCACATTTTTTTACAGATGGTTTAAGATTATTTAAAGGAAGCTATGTGACCAGTGACTCACGTCAATGGAGCAGAATGGGTTCCTTAAACTGAAACAAGACAATCCTGATCTGTTCAAGCATAAGAATGATGTTTCCGGCGATCTTTCTCCCTTGATGAATAAGAAGAGCTGTGGTAGTCACGGTCTGGTCAAAAAAAGATTTTTCATGAACGATAGATCATATGACTATCCTTAATTGGACATCATTATTATTAACTAATGAAAGAACAAACGTACCTCGAGATGAATGATGTTTGGATTTCTCTGACCGTCCTGCATAGGAAAGGTTCATGTAATAGATTGGGTAAGTTAATAATGTGAAAACACTTTTGGTCCTCTACTTCAATAAATTGTACTTTCACTCCCAATTTATTTTAAATATTTTGCACTTACGGTTGCAATTTTTTGTGATTGTGTTCTACCTGTCTCAGTTTTGTGCTTCCAGTACCAAGTTAGTTAGAACGGAGTTTATTGGACCAAAAGTGCAAAATATTTTAAAATTTTTGGGGCCAAAAGTGTTTGTAAAGTGTGCACTAGATATGCAGTTTTCCAAAGAATGAAGTTAAAAGAAAAGGGAATATGATAATGGAAAAAGATGTGTATATCAACCACTGACCAGAATCTTTTCCTTTATCCCTCGAACGATGACCCCTTTCCTTAACTTTATAGTCCCATTCAGTTTCTTCTCGTCCCCTTTCCCTGTCAGATTCCCGGCCTCTATCATAATCTCTGCTCTTAGCTCTCTCCTTTTCCCTTTCTCTTTCTCTCTCCTTGCTCCTTTCTCCAACAGTCTCTATTTTATGATCAGATATCAATTTTGACTCGGGTTCTTCTCTTGAGTCTACGCCCGCAAGAAGACTTTTGGATTCGTCATCAGTTTTCTTTGAATCCTTCAATTTCTCAAGAGTGGCTTTAAGAAGTTCAATCTTACCAACTTCCTGATTTACAGCACTAGAAGACCCCTTTGCTGTACTTGTATCTTCATTTGTGGTGGTTGCTGCCAAGGAACCATCCTGAACAAAAACGAAGTACAAACACCTTTAATTATTCAAATTAATAGGGATATTAATGAGAAATAACCATATTCATTTAAGCACTGAAATGGGAAAAAATTGATAGACAAAGCCCAATTCTTTTCCACTGAGAAGATAGCCTGGACAGCCACATTAAAAACTATAATCCAATTTACTGTGAGTGTAACTTACCTTTGAGACTGACTGATGTGGTGAATCCCATGATCGATTTGACGTTGCAAAGGAGCCCCCTTCTTTGCATACAGGTATATATTGGGCTTTTGGGAGGCTGTACAATTGAGCTAGAACTCGACAAACCTCATCTATCCCGGATTTGTCAGCATCAAATGCTTTCCACCATGGAGGATTTTCAGGTAGTGGTACTTGAAATCTGCGGGCTGCAGCATATACAACACCACAGGCCACAACCTCACTTTTGAATCTCACACACAGGGTTGTGCGCAAACTGTTAATAAGCAATAAAAAGACATAGATCATCAAATTCGATTCTTTTTCTGATGGTTAAATTAATTGTGGTCCCTCACCAAGTTTGTATTAAAAAAAAGGATATAGATCGTAATGCGAAAATGGAGTAGATGACTTGAAAGAAAAATATACAAGGATTATGTCAGTCAAGGGCAATATCAATAACATTTTCGAAAATACTAGTCCGTAATTTTGAAACAAGAAGAAATGGAAATGCAAATGAGAATCCAGGTCATGGATATACCCTATATCCTAATGTAAATCACAGTATCACACCACTGATGAAGACTAATTATCTACCAAATTGCTGATAAAACCCTGTTTTATTTCCATTAAAATATGTTGATCCATAAAGGTAGGAGACTGAATCTGCAGGCCAAAAATTTACCTGTCATTTGCAAGATTCCAAGCCTCTTGTCTGAGTTCTGGGGGGGTTTCCAGTGTAGCAAGGTAATTCGATATGAATTTATGAGGATGCTCAACATGGCAAATGAAACCCATTTCTTTCAAAAGATGCCTCTCTGTTCTGATCAAATCTGCCTTAAGATCCACGTATTTCTGTAAAAAATCAAAAGACAAGATTTGAACCAGTTGCTAAACTTTATCCTAGTGTTTAGAACTAGTACTACTACTTAGTGCAATGTAACCATGAAGTTAAGAGTAATGAACCTATACACCGAATGATCCGTAAGATGGTAGAAATTTTTATACTCAAATAAATGTGATATAGTGCCTCGCAGAACAGTAGCAAAAATTTGAGGCTAACCTTCGAAGATGTGTCCAAATGCTCTATGGGCAAGTTCTCCCTCCTACACTCCATCCTATGAAAAACAATGAGAACCTGCCTTGCTTTCCTAGGACTTTCTTCAAGTTTCGAAGCGAGCCAAACACAACTTGCAGCAACCCTCTGCAAGTAAATCAAATCTGGTCCCATGTCAGCATAGAGTAGAAGATAAATGAAATCGTGGAAAGCAACTGAATAAGATATGGGGTAAAAATTGAACATGGAATCTGAAAGAGACCTTCACATTAAATCGAGCAAATGACTTTTTGCAGAAGAAACGATGAAATAGGACTTGACCAGTGGCCATAACAGCTTGAGGTCTGAGAATTATTTAGATAAGGAGATATGAAATCTAATGTGGGGTAAAAATAAAGAAGGACCTAAGGAAAGCGTGACTTGTATAGTCTCTTTTGAACTTAATAGTATATTGCGTTCTGACATAGTGATGCTCTTCTGAATCAGGAATGCAATATTTTTCACATATAATAGAAGTAAATAAGCTTATATTTGAAGTCAATACAGTGCTAAAAAGCAAGTACGCAGATAACCACATTGAGAAAGGATACAATCTAAGTAATATGCCGCACTCTTGTATGAGGTCACAGCCATAGATTCTAAGTGTTGTTTCAGTGGCTTCGTCGATGTCATCTCTCCTAGAAGGTGAGTTCTTTATCTGTTCTTCAGTAAGATAAAATGTGTCAATTGCCGTGTATATCATCTTGCGTCTTTCACCAAGTGCAAGAATCCTTGATAAACTGCCACCAAATTCAAGAAGATCATGAAGCAAAGCTATAACAACTGAAACAACAACACAGACTAGGTAAATAAAAATAAAAATAAATAAAACTAGCCACATTTAACAAAAGTTTAATTAGCTATAGCCTAAAGGTTCAATCTACCACTGTAAAAGAATAAACATATGAACTCTATTTCCTTTCACGACAATAGTAGTACCTATCTATTCTAAATTAATTTCCCTTAAATCCAAATATTTACCTGCAACTGCGTTTAGATGGAGAATTTGAAAATCCTATGATATAAAATCTTTTTTTGTGAGTAGTAGATTTCTGAAAAGCAGTAATTTCAATCACTATTTAGCTAATCCGCAGCTGTTAATTTTTCTTTCTCAAATTAAACAAACAAACAGTCTTCATAAATTAATAATCGAATATTAGACACAAAAAACGTCTTATTTCATTAAAATTGAGGACGTCGTTTATTTGTTATCTTCATCATAAGTTCCAAAGGTTTAGAACATTACCTTCTTGCCGTAGTATGTAGAAATAGCAGGGATCGAGTTCAAACTATCTGAAGTTTAGTAAAGGAGCTAGTAAGAAACCTAAAATCATAAAAAAGAAAACCTATATCACGTAAAATTGAAAAAAGAAATGTGTGCAACGCTGGAGAGAGAAATCACCATACCGGCGAAGAGAGAGGATCGTCCACAAATCGATTCTGAATCTACGCGATAATCGTCATGGATTTTGAATGCAGGGGTTTTTAGAGGAAATCCACTTGAATTGGGCTTGATTTTGTTTTGTTTTGTTTAATGTAAATTAGATTTCACGTCAGTAGACAGCAGATTTGTTTTATGGGCCGAACTGAGTTACAGATAATCTGGGCTGAGAATATATAATATTATATGCACGGCCCAATTACACCATCCAATTACATTCAATTTTCATTTTTTGCTAATTTATATCTAAATTGATTTAATAATTGAAGAAGTCTGGAAGACTGGATCTAAGTTTCTATACTATAACTTATTAGAGCTGAGTATAAAATATATACAAAGTCTATTAAACAAGAATATCGTCGAATTATAATTTTCAATTAAGGATGAACTGCACAGACGAGTTTTAATAATGAAGCCAAATTCGAGTGACTACATTGAACTTTGTAACTTAAGTATTCTATTAATCAAACTTGAGCTAACTTCGAATAACAATTTAAATTGTATCTTTATTTAGTACCAAACATCAAATTAGTTACATACTTCGTAGATACTGTATAATGACCTCGTGGGAATGGTTCATCTCATGTACAATTGCTTGAAATTCACATTTTTTTAATGAGAAAGATCATATCACTTCTCCGATAAAGCAATATATTGTTCTCGTGTTGAGAAACTATTCTCAGATCCTTTACTTTAAGAAACAAATAATAAAATTTAATTTTATAGAAACTGGGAAAGATAACAAGAGAAAAAAAGATTAAAATAATCAATACCAAGAGAGAACTAAAAAGATTAAATTCTTTCAATTGTCTAAAACCTTAAATTTTCTAAGCTAAATTGAAAATGATATTGAAAATTAAGAAACTAAATCATTAATTTCTATGCCTACTCTTTAAAGAACCCTTTTTCTACCATCTTCTGCCTCAACTCTTTAGCTTCTTCAATCATCCCTGCAGCATGTATTCCAAGAACTATATTATTATAAAGTTTAGGATCATATCCATACCTACTTGATTTCAACATTTCCACTACTTTAATTGCAACATCCACTTCTTTCTTTTGGCACAACCTATGAATTATAAACCTATAACAATTATCTCTAATTCTTCGCCTCCTATAGCCAATCACATTCAAAAATTCCACAGCTTCTTCCATCAGATCAGCTCTACAAAAACCCCAAATTAGACATCGATACGTAACATCATCAGGGCGAAATCCGAACTCTATCATCTTCTTATACACTTCCGTTACTTTCTCCATATAACCCTCCTTTGCCAATCCATCAATCACAATATTGTAAGTGAATAAAGTAGGAGGGCAGTTGGTATCGACCAAGTAATCAAGAATCTGAATAGTTTCATCTACCATTGCCTCCTTACATAAAGCACGTAAGAGGGTGTTGTACGTAATTATGTCAGGAGGACATCTACGTAAAATCATCTGATCTAGGAAGTCGATCGCACGATCGAGTAGACCGTGTCTGCATAGACCGTTGATCAAGATATTGTAAGTTACGACTGTTGGAGGATTCGAGCTTTCATTCATGAAATGGAGAATCTCATATATTTTATTCCAACTTCCATGGACACAAAGAGAGTGGAGAAGAGTGTTGTATGTTACAGTATTTGGTTCCATTCCACGAGATAGAAGATTACGTAAAACCAAAGTTGCTTCTTCGTAATTTCCTTGTTTACAAGCAAGACTGATCATTGAATTGTAGGTGATTAAATCGGGATGACATCCCTCTACTGCTAGATCTTCCATCATTTCTAAAGCACGTACTACTCCAATATGCTTGCACACTAATTCTATGAGGATTGTGTAGGTTATTACATAAGGAGGGCATCCCTTTCTCAGCTGCTCTTTCCAGAATTGAATGGCTTGGTTAAACCTACCGTGATCGAAGAAACCTCGTATTATAGTATTATAGGTTATAATTTCTGGAGGGCAACCACTTAAGTTCATATCCTCTAAGACATCAATAGCAGCATTGAGATGCCCTTTTCTACACAAACCACCAATTAACATGTTGTAAGTTATAACATCAGGAATCCCACCGCACATAACCATTAGTTGGAGAACCTTAGCGGCTTTGTCTGTTCGGTTAATATTAATAAGGCCCCTGATCAACCTTATGCAGCAAGAAAAATCTGGGATTTGGTTTCTACGAGTCATTACGTCTACTATCTTTATTGCATCAAGTAATTTTCCACGATTGCAGAAACTCTGAAGCATTTCATCGTAAGTTTTTTCATCATTTTCAAGAAAAGGTTTATCTGAAGAAAACTTGGAAGAATATTTACTTGAATGGGCTTGCCCATTGATCTTTTTTTCAACACTCAACTTGTCTATATCCAAGCATAACTCTTTCTGATAACCCTCATCGATATCAAGACAAACACCAGCTTGATGCCCTGAACATCTCAACACAGAAGAATTTGCTCCAGAACCATAAATTGCAACCCATATTGTGCGATATTGAGTTTTACAATTACTCACCATCGGGTACCGAATGTGAGCCTTTTTAAGTGAACTACGGTTGGTGTCACAACTGCTATCTGCTTGATTAAAGCTTGAATTCAACCTATGCATATTATGAATCTCAACCATCGATTTATGTGGTATTACCGTGTAGGCCATCCCTATTGCCTTTGTTAAATGACAAGACAACAAACTTTTACAAAGTTGCTTCTCAAATCTTTTCCTTCATCAATTTATAATGCCAAGAACCATTAATCCAAAATATTAGGAAACTCGATATCTTCTGATTGGCGAAATAGTTTAATTGAACTGCAAATGAGCAAATAAGTAAAGTTAGGAGGCAAGTTATACGCAGACAATTGAATCAACTTACAAAAAAATTCATGTATACAGTATAATTGTATCTATACGTCTAGAAGTACAAGAACAAAAACGTGCATAACCGATCACTTGGTTCAAGGACTCTTTATATAGCTCAAATCAAAACAAGAAGTTCAATCATGTAACATTTAACTTGTCCGGAAAGACTAATGCAAAACTTGAAACAATAAATGATGCTCCTAATATACTTATTTTTCAATCATTTGAGTCTTGTACTGTTTTTCGATCAAATTTGACCTCCTTAAAAATTTATAGTCAGCACCTCACATGAAGCTCAAAAATCCAATATTCATAAAGTCCAGGTTAATCCAGATAAAACACTTACCTCGAATACTCAAAATTTAAATTCGAACACTTGATCATGTACAATTGTTAGCATTTTTTTTGATAAATGCATAATATAATAAAATCGAGGTAAAATGAAAACTCAAATATTTTTAATTGTTCGCTAACAACAAACTTGAAAAGCCACAGAATTTGCCTTCAGCATAGAAAAACAAACCTTCAAATGAACAGTGATCGGCGGTAGATGGCGGTATTCTCAAGGGGTGAGAGAGAAAGAGGGGTTAGGGTTTATGAGTAGGATCAATTAATATCATAATAATAATATGGGGTTTGGTTTGGAGAGAATTAAATTAATACTGAGTCTCACTTTGTTAATATCGACTGCAGGTACTCATTTTTCTCTTATGTGGATCACCACTTTTGTAGTCACCTCCTCTCAAAAAGTTTGGTAGCCACCTTAATCTAATTAATTTATTTTTTAAATTGAAGATTGAAATTATATTTTTGGTAATTAACAGAAACTATATTATTATTGTAATGAATTAAATATTATCTCAAAGGAAAAAATATATATAATTGATTTATTAATGAACAATGTTAATTATTATTTGACAATTAAGTGATTTGCTTCACTTATATTATGTAGTATTTACTGTTGAGTTCGATATTAACTTGAAGTTTTCTAGTTGAGTCAAGTCAAGCACGCCAAAGTTATAAGTTATATGAGATATGTGTATATTGTTATTTAGCTTATTATTTAGCTTATGTGTAGAGTTTAATAAAAAAATATTATTAAATTATCTAAAAAAACTAAATCGTGGACTCTTATAAATAACTTTGGACTAAATTTAAATTTACCCTTTAATCTTTCGATTATTTTGCGCTTCACTCCCTAATATTTTTTATGTTTATGCATTCTACTTTCTAATATCTACCATTGAACGGTCAAAGTCTTAAAATATAACAAATTGTGAAAATTCAAAAAGCTGAAGGGGCAAATGTAAGAGCAAAATATACATGGGTAAAGTGCAAAAACTGGATAAAGATAAGCGGCAAAATGTAATTTTCCCTTTTAAATATTAGTATATATTAATATATCTTTTTTTTTTTTTATAATTATAGGAGTATTATTTCATCTCTCCTTGAGAATAGTATATAATAATTTCAGTATCATAATTTAACAATAAACGAGGTTCATATTTGACATTAATTTTGGCATTATCTATATGAAATTATGAATCCGTACACTATTTCAGCTCAGTTCCAGTACCGATTAACAGTCCTCCATCAAAAGAGTGAAGGAAGGGAAAGCGAGGCGGCCATACGACGTCGTAGAACGCTGAGGAGAGTGGACAGTGAATTGGAGAAAGGGAATTTCAAAGCCGCTTTGTCTCTGGTCAAACAATTGCAGGGTAAATCCGCCGGCCTCAGCGGCTTCGGCGTCGCCGCCGCTGCAAAGGTACTTGGTACATAAATGTATCTCAAACCTGTACATAGTCTTCAAACGATGTATAAATGCAATAATGTTTATTTAATGGAATTGTTAGCATATATTGTTAGCTTATACTGTTAGTTTGTTCAATGGATTTGAGCAAAATCATGATCAACATATATCAAAAAACAATACTCAATCAAAATAATAAATTATAAGTTAGAAATTAGAACTAAAAACCAGGTTCGAATATGCTACAAACATCACTTCCTTCAGAGTAGAATGTAGCATTGGCCCGGTGCTTACAATTTACGGTTTACTGCTCCTAAGATACAACGAATTACTTGTAATGTCTTAACTTGCGCTTGAATAAGAAATCAAGCAAACTATTGATTTCTCAATTGGCTTCTCTACAGTGTTATAATATATTTTGTAATAATTTCTATTTGGGTATAAAAACAAAGAACATCCTGCATATTTATATATAAGTTGGTGACTATAAAGAATAGTAATAACTTTTCATGCACAACTTTCACTTAAGAGGCTGTGTCTTTTAATCTAGTTTTGAATCACACTAATTAAATAAATAACTAACATATTCTTACTCTGTTTGATTGTGTTTATTTATTGAAGAATTTATATGGTTTGAAGCTATTGTAGGTGCCTAGGAGTGCGTCATATTTGGATGAAGCAAAGCTAAGTGGGGACATGGAAATATCATCACTTAACTTGATGATTGACTCGATTATTCATTCTATTAAGTGCAGCCTAGAGTTCCAGTTGCTGGAGGAACAAACAGAAGAGGTATGCCGTCTATTATATTTCTCAAGTTCTATGTTATGCAGAGAAAGTAGATTCAATTATTATATGGTGAAGTATCCTTCCAAAAACTTGTAGTAACATGTGACACAGAATAAATACGAGAAGAGGATGTTGAACATGAGTATTACCTTTTTGCTATTTTAGTTATCTTGTAGAGCTTGAGGTGGAAATTTACATGAATATCACTTCATCAACATACATTAGAAATCATAATGTATATTTCCACTATCCACTAATTCTGCTTGTAGCATTCTTGTAGAAACTTTTATTATTTCATCCAACTTAACCATATAAGAGAAATTCACCTTATGTGCATACCTTTTCTTAACATTATCCTTTTTCTTCTAATTAGTCAACTAAATGACCTTTTGTAGGTCTTGGTACAATATTTTGGAGACATAGATGGTGAAAGTTTGAGTCTTTATGAAGATCATCTAATGTGTGTCCAAGTAAGATACTGTTTGACGTTTGAATCCTTTATGCTAGTGTGTGCGTACGCTCTTCAACCTGATATTCTTTTGTTGAGTTCCTCACAGCATGAAGCTGGCCATTTTCTAACTGGTTATATGCTTGGGGTTTTACCCAAAAGATACAAAGTACCTAGCATGAAAGATCTATTCGAGGACAAGTTTGCTAGCGGAAAAGTGGAGTTTGTTGGGTTTGAATTTCTTAGCGATGCAAGTAACCATCTAGTTTGTAAATATGGATAACCATAGAAACAAAATCATACTTTAAAATCACTTTGTTTTCTACCATGCTTCATCTTTTACCAATCTTTATTCATTTTCCTAGATCAATTTCAACAGGTCCATATAGCTACAAAGTCAAACAAAAAGTTCACCAGAGGGAAGCTTAGCAAAAAGGTGAAATTATCTTTTTAATTACCTTATGTTTCTTTTATTGGAAATTCAACTTATGACTTTCTCATTGGGTAAATGGCGACATAATTATTTCGAGAAGACACTTAAAATTTTCTCATGTGTAATACTCGGAGGCTTAGTAGCAGAGCATCTCTCGTTTGGATACTCGGAGTTACTGCACTCAGATGTCCAGAAGGTGAGTTTTATGTCTTCTGATGTAATTCTCTACACTTGGTAGGATAAACTAATGACTGGTGGCTCATCAAATGTGACTCAGTTGGACAGAGTACTTAAATGGCTTGGTTTCACAGAAAATGAGATTGATTCTGAGCTTAGACGAGCTGCGGAAAATGCAGTCACGATATTGTGTTGTCACCGCGAAGCTCGATTTAGGTTAGCCGAGGCCATGGCTTTGGGAAGATCAGTTGGCTTTTGTATTGAGACGATAGAGAGAACATTAAGCATTGAAAATAAGTAACTTATTTTTTCTGGTTCAGCCATTGCTGCGAGTATTTAGTGTTTTTAACTCTAAAACGTAATTGATATATATTGGTTTACTGTTCCACAAGTAGTAGGTAATACCAATTCCTATTTATACTAATTATATTTAACTGAGTTTACCTTACAATAGCTCTTCTTTAATTAAGTTTTCCACTTAATCTTTTTCTTGATAATCTTCTTAAATTCTTGGCTGTCATTTATCAGTCATTTATAACAATTGTTTGAATTATAAATACTGTTCCTAACACCTTCTTGAGCACTAACCTTCATATATTTTACTATACATTCACAAATGTAGTAGAGTCTACAATACAAGATAGGCGCAAGGATGGAACTTGCACTTGCACTTGCACTGTTGATGTTTGATTTTTAATGCTAATGCAAGAGGTAGTAGCAATCAACCAAACAACAAATGTTTTGAAGACTGCTTCAAATCTTGTGATAAATTTGTTGTTGTTTGTGATTCGGAGTGTCTTCGCGAGTGTGGAGGCCTGCCAGGTGACTATGTCGTCTCTCGTTTAGGTCGATGGCAGTTAAAGAAAGGTTAACACATTCGTGAAGATTAAGATTAATGTATTGCATATGAAATTAGGGAAGCATGATAGTTAGTAATACAACACAAAACCCCACTTGTATTTGCATTTGGATGTCTTGTTTTCTTAATTCTAAATAAAACTGTCTATTCTTTCATGTAACTTTATTTGAACTTTAATGTTATCAAGATATTTTAAATAAATTAATACTATCCTGAAATCGATATTAGAAATAATCAACTTGGCCAGTCAATGGTACCAAATAAATATACATTTTTTTGATGTAATTTCTTGTAACTTAATTGATCTAAGTTTGGTTCTTATTTAAAAAAAAATGATCTAAGTTTGGTTGTTTTGAGAAAGAAAGTAAATTTGATTTTACCCCAATTTTGTGTTTGAGAAAGGATTATGTTTTCCAAATCCACATTAGGACAAACCAAGGCATATTTTTTACACTTTCAAATTTGTAATATTTTTAATGGATATACATGATCCTACAAATTCGACAACAAAAGAAATATAAATATATTTTTGTTTAGTTGTAAGAGGTCTAATTAATTATGTACTACTATATTTTTACGCAGTTTATAATTGCGGTAAAATCACCGTGGGTTGAAAAGGAGGGCATAAATCCCTGGAAGGTGTACTTTATAAGTTCACAAGTTTGGAATTTCACCTTCTCAAAAAAAAAAAAAAAAAAAAAAAAAAAAAAAAAAATTGAATTTCGCAATTTTCATTTAATTGTCTTAGTATTGACTTATAAACTATATGTATTATCCAACATATATTTTTTTTGGTATAATTATTCCACATAGATATTATGCTATATTTCTAGTACTCGCTTAGCATAATCTCATAATGTGTCGTACTTGTTTATGATATCATGTTGTCAAAATTGTATTTTTCAGAAATAAACAAGACTTTTTCTTGAATTAAATACTTATAATCTAATAAATATAAATATTTGTAACACGAGTGTTTGACAACTTTATTACTATAGTTACTTGAGAATTTCTAAAATAGTTTTGTTTGATCCCAAAATATATGTAAGTATAATTGTCATGTAATTAATTGATTTTGACCGAGTCAATAATATTTGACTAAAGATTAGACCGAAATGGCAAAGAATCAACAATAAACTATATGCTATTTACGCCATAATCAGGACAATTTAAAATCTTATACTTCATCCATTCCATTATTTTTACTCCATTAGCTATAGTACTCAGTCAAACTTTTCAATATTTTAAGTGACCTATCATGTTAAATTATTCACATTTGTGGTGTATTAACCTTTTAACTAATAATATATATGGTGACATCTGATATTATCAACTTATTAGTATTATTTATTATAATTTTTATAAATTTAGTCAAGTTGACTGGTCAACTGTACCAATGGATAAAGAAAAATGGGACGGAGGAAGTAAATGACATGTTTGGCATTATAGAAACTCTAATGGTAAATCAATCGGATAAGGATTATACATTCCTTACAAATTTCATTATCTTTTTAATATTCTTCTTAAATTCTTGAAATCTGTCATTTAAGAGTCATCTATATATAACAATTTTTTTGAATTATAAATACTGTCATTTATATATATATATATATGTATATTTCATTAAACATTGACCAAAGTCCATAAAAAACATGAAAGGTGCAAAGATGGAAGTTGCAATTGCAGTGTTGATATTGTTGTTATTTAATGTGAATGCAAATGGTAGTAACAATAATCAACCAAACGACAATGTTCGTACTAAATGTTTTGAAGACTGCTTCAACTCTTGTGATAAATATGTTGTTGTTTGTGATGCGTTGTGTTTTCGCAAGTGTGGAGGCCCGCCTGGTAGCATCTCTCAAAGACGTCAGAGAAAGGTCGACATGGACAAGACGGATTAAAATTAATTAATGTAATAATGTATATGAAATATATTATGGAATGGAAGCATAATATTACAATCTATTGGAGTGTTATTCATTTTATGAGGTGAGGCCTATGTATTTGCATTTGAATGTCTTATTTATTAGTTCAAGATAAAACAGTCGACAAGCTTTATTTTAAATTTTGATATTTGTGGTATTTTGAATCATTATGTTACTTAAGAATATTAGGATATTCTAAATATATTAACAATACTATCTTGAATTGAATCAATTTGGCCAGCTTGAACTGAGTTTGTTTGTTTGTTATGAAAAATATAAAGTTTACTCATCTCTTCTTTGACAACAATTCAAAACTCACGGTGACCTACATCTACATATTTTTCAAATTCACATTGGGACAAACCTAAGTATATTTTCCACACTTTATTTTTATATTTTTAAAGGATATATATACATGGTCTCAAAATTTTGAGAATAAACTAATATATATATATATATATATATATATATATATTTTAAAATCGTGACGGTAAAAAATTGTCGAATCAAAATGAGGGCACAAAGTCCAAAAGGTCTTTTTTTTTTTAAAACTCAAAAAGTGATGTTTTCATCATATGTTTCTAAAGCATTTATCTAAGTTTTCATTTTTGTATAATAGAAGGAAATACAAAAATACCAATAGAAGGAATAAGTTCAATTGAATTTTTTGATTAATTTATTAGTATAGACGACATGAAACAAATTTAAGGGTCTATTTGGATGGGTTTTGGCCCGCGCGAGACCGAACCAAAACCCTTTCAAATGAGGTTTCACCAAATCAATAAAACCATAAAAAACCTATCAAAAATTTACACTCAAACTCTTCAAACCTATAAACCATTGATTTGACACCTACCACCTACTTTTCTCCCAAATCTCACTAAAAAAAACATTGATTTGATACCTACCACCTACTTTTCCCCCTAAACCCCGACATCCAAACTCAATCCAAGTGGGGTTTCAACTTATTCAAACCACAAAACTCAACAGTCAAAACTCATCCAAATAAGGTCTCAAGGGTTTCATCGAAACCACTCAAACTATTTTTTTTAAACCGAGACCCGCGAAACCAAGCCAAAACCCATCCAAATAGACCCTAAAGTACTCATATGAAAAAAATATAAAGTACTCATATAAAACGAGACTGATCATGATTCTCACATAACCAATTTGTTGAAAGGAACTTGATTGCTAGATCCACCTGTAGATTTTTAGATATTTTTACTTTTTAAATTTTTATTATTTATTATTATATAACAACCCGAGAAAGTTTGAATGCCCAAGCTTGGTTGATGGATTTTTGTAGCTTATCTACTGCATTGAAATGAAATTAGTTAGCCTGCACTTTGACAATCGGACATTCCACCGGCCACACCCAACTGGGAACTAGGAATTCAAACACCGAGATTGAGCACAGCGAAATAACATGCATGATTAAGTACTAACAAACGAAAGAAGAAAAAAAATTACTTATATTTTGATATTCCATTGCAGGCAGCAAACACCAGCTCAAGATAACTTGGAATAACAAAAAAATATCCTCCAAATCATGACACATGAGGCATACGACACCAATATAGAGAAGCATAAACAGAGACAAACAGCATTAGCTATTTTAACATTTCAAACAGTGTTACAATCAATAATCAAACTACTTCAAACCAATTGCCCGAGCTTGAAATATTCAGAAATGGTAAAAAAATTTGTGAAAAGCCAGATGGCCAATTATACAATTCAAGAACACCCAATAACAGGCAGAAATCAAATACCCAAATGTAAAGAAACGAAGGGCAATTGGAATTAAAGACCCACAGCCACTACGACTCAGTTCTATTCACCTCTTCTGATTTACCAATTATACATCTTCATGTGCACAAATGCCAATTAATCTGATTTGTAAATCCACATCCTTCCCAATGAAAAACACACATGGTGTTAATCTTACCTCATCATGTCTCTCAGACAATTTGATGATTTTTTTCAACGACGAGCCCTTTCTTCATCATCAAAATGCAAACCCTCAATACCTTTAATTGTAGAATCATAATTCTTAATGGTAGAATTGTTTCTTCCAGAAGAAGTGAGTTTCGGGTCTGACGTTCCACCAAGGGGTGAGTTTCTTTGCCCACTTGATATTTTGTTCGCAGTCGCTGGACTAGCTTCAGGAGTGCGAGAGCGGGTAGGTTCAGAATCATTTGCTAAAGTGAAAGTTTCTCGGCTTCCAGAAACAGCACCTCGCCTCAGTGATCCACTAGACCTTCCGAAGAAACTGGAGCTTGACATCTGCAAAACTCAACCATCTAAGTCACCATGAAACAACATAACAATGTTAATTAAATAACTGACATTATAAATATTCATGCATATAATATTCTTTCCCAAATTTTTCATGTAAATTTAATGGTAATTTGGTCTTGCTATGAGCTATGAAAACTGAACTCAAAGTCTGTACTCTCAACTTTAGTAGTAGCCCAATCTAGTTAATATTAGGACACAATCCAATTGCTCCTTTCCAAATTCCTTTATTATCAAGCACCAATGAGTTACGTCTGAGTTCACTCTCAAACAACTTCTCTAACCCTCTACTAGTTGGGGCAAAAAATGCAGACAAATGGACTAACTGAATGGCCTTGCATAAACATTGCAGAACTCCGCACCAGGTTCATCACCCACCCTCCAAATGCCTCCAATGACCAAATATAAAGGCAATCTGAAAGCTATTAACTATAGCCAAAGTGTGCGAGACCAGAGTCACAGCTCACCATAGCTTCTTTGCTTGTTGAGTCATTTGTAACTGGACTTTTCTGCCTAGACAAGCTTCCAGCATTTATAAGTTGTCCAGAACTTCTTCTTCTGGAAGGATCTGCTGAAGAAGTGGCTCCTTGTCTACCGTCTTCATCACCTGCACCAACATTAACTGAAGAAACATCTTAAACCTCAGATGAGGGCCAAGCCTATTCTAGTTATGAGACTAAACACATGAAAAATAATATGAAACCCATAGAAGAGACAGAGTGCAGACAAACAACACGTAACAAATGCTGAAAGGACTCTTTGTTCTCTGTGACACAACTATCACCCCTAAATCACCTACTTATACACATGAAAACACACAAATGGCGATATACTAGGACACTAATACAAGTGAAAAAACACAAACAGCGATATAATGGGAAAATACCTGGTAGCCGATCACCACTGGGAATGGCAGGGGGAAGTCCTGAACTCATTCCAGTGTTTGGGGCCTGAAACAAACAGATCAGAAAATGCATAATGGATTAAAATGTAAGAGATATCCAAATTCAATCGCTTACAAGAACTCGAGAAGGAGGAGCAGCCATCTGTGACTGCTGATATTTTAAAATAGTCCAATCAAAAACATAGTCAAATTGAAAACCTGCAGCAATAATATAACTTTCCATTTATTATCAGCGCTACATATTGAAACCTCAGAAAGACTTTTTGAGTGAATAACAAAAATATTTAAACCTTCACGAATGAAGAGATCACGGAATATTCTCTTCAGATATGCATAATCAGGTTTGTCTTCAAAGCGTAGTGAACGACAATAATGAAAGTATGATGCGAATTCTGACGGATATCCACGGCACAAAGCCTGGAGAAAATGTAAGCAGAGGTTATACTTCCACAAAAATGACAGCATCCAACTATGTTTTCCAATAAAATTACCTCAATTGACGTTGAAACCTTTTTCTCGCTAATTTTCTCATATTTTTGTTTTTTTGTTCCTGCTTTTAGCCCCTGCCAAGGAAGACTGCACAAGATATACCACATGAGACAGAGCTCAACAGCATTAAGAGCCAAAAATGGCGAAGGCATGAACAAACAGTTACCTTCCCCTTAGGAAGTACATTAGAACATATCCAAGAGATTCCAAATCGTCTCTCCTACTTTGTTCTGCAAATAATACCATCATTCTCAATAAAGTAGGAAATTCAAGTCAAGAGTCTATAAATCAAATTTACTACTATTTATGGAGAAAAGGAAACAAGCACTTACCAATACCCAGGTGAGTATTCATGCTGGCGTATCGTGCTGTTCCAGTTAAGTTTTTGTTCTCCCTGTGGAGTTCAAGATACACTAATTAAAACCCAACTAACAAAATATAATCACATATACTATATAGTTCACATGAAGAAGGGGGAAAATAGTATTCAGATTTCAAACTGATACACAAGCGCGCGCGCACACACATATACATACAATACAACAAGCAATTTGTTGGAAGATTTCAAATAAAAACCATGTGGATCATAGCGCAAACACAAAAACCAATCCCATATACACGGAGCAAATTCAAAATTTGACCAAGAACGACAAGAATATCAACTGTCATTGGAACTGTAGTGATACGTAGCCAACAAATAAAGTAACAAAGTAATTGATGCTGATCTACCTGTAAGGAATATGTTGATGAGTTGAACTGTCTCTATATTTCTTAGCCAGACCAAAATCAATGGCATAAACCTGAAAAAAGAAGTGTGTCAGCATATATATATAGATGACATTGTCCAAAAAAACACAGATAGGCATGAAAGAGAGGACCTGATTCGCACGCCTTCCCAAACCCATGAGAAAATTGTCTGGCTTGATATCTCGGTGTAAAAATGATTTCGCATGGACAAATTCGACACGGTTGATCTGAAATAATTATAAACCAAAGAAAAGAAATTGAGGCATCTATACATAATTAATTTTAAGAAACATAGATATTATTTCTATTAGCAACACCAAGTTACCAACTTCATCAGAACTGAAATTAAATGTTAACCATTTTATATTATTTCTATTAGCAACGCCAGACAATCATAATTAAAATTAAAAGTTACCATTTGATCTGCAAGCATGAGAACTGTCTTCAGTGAAAGTTTCCTACTACAAAAATTGAATAGATCTTCAAGACTGGGTCCAAGCAAGTCCATAACTAGAACGTTATAGTCTCCTTCCACACCAAACCATCTTACGTTTGGTATCCCAGCTGCAATTTAATAAAATTCTATAATTAGGTTGAAAAGAAATGTTGATCACTAGACCCAGGGGCGGACGGCTATAGGGATGGGGGGGCGGACCCACCCCCCCACCCAGAAAAATCTGATTTTAATATTAGTAGTCTCGAATTGCCTACAATAGAAGTAAAGGCCCAATAGCCTAGTGGTTGTAGTGTTGCAATTTTTACAACATGGCCTAGGTTCGAAACCCACATGTGATTGTTCTTCTTTTGAACTTTTTAAAGAAAATTTTCTTTCTTCTTTTACCTGCTTTTTTCCTTTCTTAATGTGCTGATTAGTTGTATCAATGCAAATATATCTAGGGTAAAAATATTTGATTTCATGAATGCACTGACAAACATTAAGAATATTTAAAAAAAAGAGTTTTAATATTAATTTTGGTACTTTCCATAGCAATTTTTTTTTTTACAAAACGTGATTTATGTTGTAAAATGTTTCTATGTTTTATCAATTCCTCAAGAATATCTTGAACCGTTTCTTGAACGAACTCTTAAAAAATTAGTATATTAACTTTTATAGGATAAAGATACATTGTTACTTTAAATTCATTTAGTTGTCATTATATGACAACATCAAAAAGATATCGAGTTTGCTATTAAAAAAATCTACCCCCCCCCCCAAACCACCGAAAACCCCTAGTTCCATCCCTGACTAGACCAGTGATAAAAATAATGAGCTTAGTGGAACATACTTCCGCCTTGTAAAATTCTGTATAACTTTGACTCATAGAGCAATTGAGGATGTTTTGTCTTCACATTTTCCTGAAATCATCAAACACAGTGTCAAAGGTGTGTAACCTCGTAAGAATAGATTTACAAATTTACCTAAGAGAATTCTCCAGGAGAAGTTTATCAAGTCATCAAAAGTGATGCAAATCTAGACCAACCAATAAGAGCTTTAAATGACACCATTTAGATCACAATTCAAAAATTTGGAAGCTTGTTTACTTCTATTAATTCATGAAGTTGTTAAGCGAACAGTTTTTTTGGAGACTGAAGATATAGAAGGATAATGCATAGGTCAAGCAAACATGTCATATTGTAATGAATTTTCAATTAAATCACAAACAAAAAAGCTCTCTCATTCAATTACTTTTTGAACCACAGATATGAAGCAAAAATTCTAAGCAAAGAGGCTAGTTTAACTGTGCTGCATCTCAGCCCCTTCTCTGTCTACTGTGTGGCAGGACAAAATAACAAGAAACTCTACAACTACAAAATTTATCCTCGAGAAAAACTTCTAAAATCTCCCACTCCCACAATTTAATATGTTTCTTTCATTGCCCCAACTACATCCAGAAGAAGAAGAAAAAAAATACCCACACATATTATCCTTCCATCAGAAGTCATAATAAGGCATAAAAGTCTTGGATGATCCAACTTAAGTTTCCAAGTATAACTTCAACTTATTCCGCAAGAGATACAAGTTCAAATTTTTAACAGTTAAAGTTTTAAGAATAGTGAAGTTCATCTCTTGTGCGATGAATGTACCTTAAAAGAAGTCTAGAAGTTTAAAATGTGTTCACCAAGTTTAGTAATAATGTATTATTAACAAAAGAATCTGTTCGGTATAATATTAAGTAACAACTACAGTTATCTTGAGAAAAAATTTATGTTTAAAAACATCAAGACGGGAATGGATTGACAACAATGTGTTACATGCTGATATGATCGACGTAGATATTCCATCATTATGTACTCAGCCACATAATCTTGTAAGGTTCCACTTGATTCATCCATACATTACAGCTTCCTCCATAATCAACCACGATAACAGACACCAACAATATACATGCAGAACCAATTTGGAGCCAATTTGCTAACCACGAACCCGAGTTTCATTGAAGAAAAGAATAATAAAATAAAAGCTGATGCATGCTAAAACTGTCATCCATCAAAATTCATAAAGTCACATCAATTAGAAAATATATATGACTTCACTTGAATCAAATGTCACAAGTACATCAGCCAATCAATAAATCGCACAACCATCATGAAAGCAGCAAAAAATTCTTCAATAACAGAACAACTCACAAGCTTAATTGCCACCTCCTCGTTAGTCTGAATATTTGTCCCTGTACCCAACAAACAAACCGACAATTAACATTCAAACAGTACAATTACAAAGAAAAAAAAATAGCAAATAGCTGGAAATCGTACCAAGATAGATCTCCCCGAAGGATCCACTGCCGATTTTCCGACCTAATCGATACTTATTTCCCACTCGCGGCTCCATTGAAGAAAAAAACCAAGGCCTTAGCTTTTTCTCTCAGCAAACCTAATTCATCGCAATCAAACCCTAGAAAAAGGGATCTACGGAGCTCCTTAATTGTGTTGAAATTTAATTAATTGAGTGATTAATGTAACAATACAAGCACTAGGGTTAGGTTTTAAATTGGGGTGAGTAGATAGAGAAAAGGAAGAAAGAAGAAAAAAAAAAGTTTGTACCTAGCATCTTTCAATATTATATCATTGCGTGTTTTTCTGCGTGTGTGAGTGTGTTTGAAGGTTTCGTCGTTTTGATCCAAAAGGAAAATGTGTGTAAAACACGCGTCATGACTAGCGTGAATTGCCCAAGGAATGGAAAGGAAAGGGGGATGAATTATGCGCTTGGCGTGCGTGGGGGCCAACGCACGTGAGGCACGTGTCTTTCTTTCTTTTAGCTTTTTAATTTTATATTTTCAATTCTCCAAATAAAAAATCAAAAAATCCCTTTTTTGCGAGCTCAACCGTGTTAAAAGTTTAATGTTTCATTTTCACTAAAGATTATCTATATGGTTTCTATTTTTAAAAACATTTCCTTGATTAACATATAATTTCACATGTATTCGAGTTTTAGAATGGAGATAATTTATCTGCAAACATTATATTGACTCATTTATCGTAAGTATGATTATCATAAAATATTAGAAAATATTAGAATAGTAGATTGACTCGTTTATCATAAATATTTTAATATTTTACATATTTTCATATTTTACATACGAATCAACAATAATATTAAAGCAACCATGCAAACTTTATTATCTAATTTTTTAGTGCCACCATATTTTCGAAATCTAGAGCTTACTTAAAGTAAAAAAAAAAAGGTATCCTAGTATCGTAGAGTTATTAACATATTTGTGCAGGTCTATGTAGAGATTTTTGAACTAGAGTTCCATTTAAACAAGAACTCTTGTGTAGCTTCTTCGATTTCACGATAATGAAAATATGACTGTCCAAATGTATATAAATGATTTGTTTTGTACATCCTACTATTAAAATATGTCCTTCAATCTTGCTAATCTAAGAAGTTCTTCTAAAAATAGTAACCATATAGATAAAAACTTGTAGTCCAAAAAACTTACTCCAACAAAATATGTCCTTCAATCTCATAATAGTCAAATTATCAAAAAACAAAAAAAAAATCTCAAGATGTTATGAATGCGTTTTAACTATATCAAATGCGTGGTTTTTATATATGCGGATGATCTATTTAATGATATGCGTTAAAATTGATCTTTTATTTAATTTTTAAAACTAACCTGTTAATGATATTTAGCAAATAGAACACACGGCGTTTTATATATGTAGCATCCAAAATACTTAGTTGTACCTAAATTGTTAGATAATCTTTTGAAAACAAATATTGAATTAAGTAATGTCTTGTAAGGTTGAATTTATGATAATATGAGTTCATGTATCATTAAAGAAATTTTTAGTTTTATATAAAAAAATAAAAGAAAATGATCAACCTAACCTGCAAATTTTGAGTAAAAGAATGAGGCATGTGTTGAAATTATAGCGAAAGACAAAAACACTCTCTATGCTTTGTCTAACTTTCAAAAAATTATCTGTATTATTTTAACTCTCAAAAAATTCCATGTGATCTCAAGTAAGTGTCAAATACACCCCTGGAAAAGAGTGTGTGTTTCAAACGCCAAAATTGTAAGTATTTGTTCACATTGTACTTTTGATATGACAATTTTACCCCTGACATCGAAAGACAAAAACACCCCCTATGCTTTGTCTAACTCCCAAAAAAACCCCATGTGTCATTTTAAATTCTCAAAACCCCCCTGTGTTTGGTTTTAAATACCACACTCGACCCAAGTAGTATATACCTAATTTTTCAAAAAGAATAAATAAATTTTAAAAAAAACAAACACATAGGGGTAATATTGTCATTCCACCAAAAGTCAAAAGTAAAATTATACTTGGGTTGAGTGTGGTATTTAAAACTAAACACATGGAGGTTTTGGGAGTTAAAATAAGAGCAAAAGACAAAAACACCCCCTATGCTTTGTCTAACTCCCAAAAACCTCATGTGTTATTTTAACTCCTAAAAACCCCCCTGTGTTTGATTTTAAATACCACACTCGACCCAAGTAGTATATACTTATAATTTTATTTTTGAATTTTGGTGGAATGACAAAATTACCCCTATGTGTTTGTTTTTTCTAAATTTATTTATTCTTTTTGAAAATAAATAAATTTTAAAAAAACAAACACATAGGGGTAATTTTGTCATTCCACCAAAATTCAAAAATAAAATTATAAGTATATACTACTTGGGTCGAGTGTGGTATTTAAAATCAAACACGGGGGATTTTAAATGACACATGGGGGGTTTTTGGGAGTTAGACAAAGCATAGGGGGTGTTTATGTCTTTTGATGTCAAGGGTAAAAATATCATATCAAAAGCAAAATGTGAACAAATACTTGTAATTTTGGCGTTTGAAACACACTTTATTTTTTGGGGGTGTATTTGACACTTATTTTAGATCACAGGAGGAGTTTTGGGAGTTAAAATAACACAGGGTTTTTTTTGAGAGTTAGACAAAGCATAGAGGGTGTTTTTGTCTTTTGCTTGTTAAAATAACACAGAGAATATTTTTAGAGTTAGACAAAGCATAAGGGGTGTTTTTGTCTTTTGCTCATTGAAATTAAATAGAACGAATGATGATTTGAGTTGCACTTCCAGTTCTTACCAATCCAATTCCAATCAATTAGCATTAGCTGTTGCCTGTTGGAATGGGCGTACGTGGGCTGAGGAGGCCCGTATAAGCAACCCTAGGAGAAAGTCTAACATTTGGACTGGGCCTAGGAGACGGAATTGGGCCATAGTAGCCCATAAGACCATGGGCCAGACGAGGTGAAAGGTTAACTTGTTCAAGTGCCGGAATTGTAACTCTGTTGGGTACTCACGTACACACCCAATGCGGGGCCCAGTTCCAGTGGAGATTTACATGGCAATCGCTTAATTTGCCTGTTAAAATTTCACAAACTTGTCAATGCCGAACTCATAAGTCATAATCTATCATCGGATCATAACTAATAGTTTGTAAGACCGAGCATCTGGCATTTAAAGGTGCGAAATAAGGTCAATCCTAAGGGACAAATAGTGGGAAAGCATAGATTGTCTTATGGACCAACAATGAAAATTGATGTAACGTGCATTTTTTTTTCTTGTATTAAAAAAAAAAAAAGGATCAGAAGTGTTATTTTCGAAAGTGTGAGACTAAAATGATTAGGTGTTCAGTAATGTGTGGTGAAAAAAACATAATTTTGCTATTAAAGACTATAGTGATACATTTGCTATTAACTATAAGTTTTAACACATCAATAAACATTCGATCACACAATGACTACTTACATATTTACCTCGAGGACACCACAATGAGCAACTAATCTTCCGGCGGCTGTGATGGCCCCTTCGGCTAAGAAACTCGAATGTTGGAACCAACATTCACTACAAAAATCAGTCAAAATAGCGACGGAATCAGTGACGGATTTTGCTTCAAAATTCGTCACTAATCGATTTAGCGACGGAATCAGAGACGGATCAAAATCCGTCGCTAAATATTAGCGACGGATTTAGCGACGGAAAATTCAACTACGGATATAGCAACGGATTTTGTCCGTTGCTGAGTGATTAGCGACGGAAAACCAAATCCGTCGCTAAAGTTTTTTCTAGCACGGAAATTATTTCCGTCGCTATATAGTACTTTAGCGACGGATATAATTCAGCGACGGATATAATTTCCGTCGCTAAATATTAATATAGCGACGAAAATATTTCCGCCGTCGCTGAATTAACATTAATTTCGTTTTTTTTTAAAATTTTTTTTTTTTAAATAATAATTTTTTTTCCCAAAATAACATGTATTACCGCAATTAATCCAATAATTCATTACCACAAACATTCCAACAATTCACTACCACAAACATTCCAACAATTCAATACCACACAATTAATCCAACAATTCAATACCACAATTACATACATAAAATAAATTAATTAGTACTCAATAATAATTATCATTTTCCTAATCATAAAAACCCAAAGATTCAGTTAAAAATTATCATAAAACTAAAGTAAAATTGTTCATAGGAGGCATGTATGTGTCCATAGGTGCTGCTATCGATCGTCTTCCACCTCCTCTACTTGACATCTACAAGAAAATTAAGTAATATGCATTGAAAGATTAATATAAGCATTGACAATTACACAAATAATCTTAGTTAATTGGACATGATAAATTGGAAGATAAAATATTAAAGTAATTAGTGATAAATAAAATAGAAAGATATACCAGCTACAACTGTAATATCAAGGGAAATGATATTTATATCATATACATACCAGCTACAGCTGTAATACAACACAAAGGTATATATAATATATCCTCTATGGAGTAACATATACTACATGTTAAAAAGATTCAAAACGTCTAAAAGCTAGAGAATGCATCAACACCAAGTAGTACTACTACATTTTCCAAGGAGAAATTAAACGAATACTTATACATTTATTTTGGGATAATATGAAAGCAACAACTTGCCTAATGAGTTCCCCCTACCTAAACTCGAATAGCTTCTAGTAAAATTACGATAAATGATCTTCTATCACACTTTATGTATCACATTTGCATTTAATTTACTACATAATTACGAGTGACTAACAATAATTAAAGTAACGAAACAAAATAACATACGTAATTATCCTACAAGTCAATGAACTATCTAACAATGGATTCAAAATATGGTGCCAAATTCAAGAGGCAAAGCACAAATTCAATAGAAATATGCAAATAGCCAAATTATTCAACAATGATGCCTTTCCACTCACATTACCATCACCATCACCGGAAAATATTCAACCACCGATATAAACCAAATTATACCCACCGGAATCGCTAATTCCGGCCAATCACATAAAGCCCAAAAACTCAAAACACCAATTGAATGACACAATATATATAAAAATTAAGAAAAAAACCCACAAGAAATAAGAGCTAAACAAAAACATGTTGAAAATTATAATTGGCTAAAAGAATATACCTCTTCTTGGCTTTGAAGCAAGCTTAGAAACAGGAGTTCGGGAGCAGGGCGGGTTGGTCTGGGCTAGGCCGCGTCGCACGAGTTCAGGAGCAGGGCGGGTTGGTCTGGGCTGGGCCGCGTCGCACGAGTTCAGGAGCAGGGCGGGCTGGTCTGGGCTGGGCCGCGTCGCACGAGTTCAGGAGCAGGCGGTCTGGCGGCGCGGCTGGGCTGGGTTGGGTTGGGCGGCGTGAGTTCGGCAGGAGCCGGGGAGAGAGAGAGGGAGGAAGGCCGGCGTGGGAGATGGGAGAGAGAGGAAGGCGGCGTGGAGATGGGAGAGAGAGGGAAGAAAATTAGCGCTTTTCTTGGCTTAGAGTGAGGAAGATGAAATTAAGTGTATTTTTTTGTTATTTTTTTTATCTTAAATTATAAATTTTTATTAACTTTTTAAAATCAACTAATTAAATTATTGCAAAAAAATGATGAAATTGAAAGAGTTAAATCAATTGAAAAAGTTTAAATGGAATCAATTTGGTGGAAAACGAGTTAATTGAGGTCATTTGAAGTTAAATTGATATTTGGTTCATAACTAGTTATCTAGATCATAATTCAAAATTATTTACTATTTGGTTATTTACATTGAGATTATTCGCAATCAGATCGATCGATTCTCGATTTGCAACGTTAATTGACCATAGTCAACATTGTTGACCTTTATGGTTATGTACATTAAGGTTATTCGAAATCAAATCGATACTTGGCTCGAAACTACTTAATTAGTCACTAATTCCAAATTATTGACTATATTGTTATGTATGTTGAGGTTATTCGCAATCAGATCGATCGATTCTCGATTTGCTCGTTAATTGACCAATAGTTGACCTTAGTGTTATATATTGTACATTTGAGGTTATTCGAAATCAAATCGACACTAACTTAGCTCGAAATTATTAATTTGTCATTAATTCAATTTTTTTTACTATATGGTTATGTAAAGACGAGTTAAGTCGATAAAAAAAATTTAAATTAATCAAATTATTGCAAAAAGTGGTTTAAATCGATCAAAATTGATGGAAAACGAGTCAAGTCAATGAAATTTTCAAAAATATGGATCAAAATATTTAATTTTCCCGATTATATATTTCAATTATTTTTAGTCATTTAATTTATAATTTTTATATTCTATATTTATTATTATTATTTTCTATATGAAATAATTAATTTATTATTTTTTATATATAAATTAGAAGGATAAAATCCATCGCAAAATAATTTAAAATCGTTGAGGTTGTTCGAAATCAAATCGTTACTTGCTCGAAATTAATTAATCACTTATTCTGTAATTCAAAATTATTGACTATATATGGTTATATATGTACATTGAGATTATTCGCAATCAAATTGATACTCGGAATTAATTAATTAGTCTCTAATTCAAAATTGTTGATTATATATATGAATATGTATATTATATTGATCAATTATATTTGAAACAAATAAAAGTCATTTTTTTAATATTTAAATAAAAAAATGATTTACCTAAGCGACGGAATCGAATTTCCGTCGCTAAACATAGAACTTAGCTACGGATTTCACTGATCCGTCGCTAAGTCTAAATCTTTTTTACTAGCGACGGAATAAAATCCGTCGCTAAGTTCCAAAAAAAAAAATGTTACTTCAGTGACGGAAATACAGTTTCGTCGCTAACATAAAATATTTAGCGACGGAAATACAGTTCCGTCACTGAATTTAAATTTTTTATATTTATATTTTTTTCTTAGACCATTTCGTAGCGATGGACATAGCGAGGAATCTAGCGACGGAATTTAGCGATAGATTTTTACTCCGTCGCTATTTTGGTCAAATTTAGCTACGGAATTGGCGGCGAAATTATTTAGCGACGGAATTTCTCTTCCGTAGCTAATTTAGCGAAATTAGCGATGGAATTTATGTCCGTCACTGAATTCCATCGCTAAAAACAGTTTTTCTAGTAGTGATTTTCTCTTTTCCACTATGTACAATTAGAATGAAAAAAAAAAAAAAAAAAGATACTTAGTAGTTTAGTAGTACATACACATATATAGAGACAATGGAATTGGATTTAGTGAGAGAGATTAAATAGGATTTAGTGAGAGAGATTAGATAATGTCCCATATCCACAATGTGGCGATTTTAAGTTTGACTCTCTATTAAGAGAGAGAGACACACACATATATATTTCATGCTATCGAATATAAAGTGGAATGACTAGTTTATAAATAATGACCCTTGTACCTTGCGCAACATTCAAGCACCACCAATAGAGAATCAATGACTTAAAACATTATTTTTCTTTTTAAATGGAAGATTCTCACAATGTTTAAAGGTTATTTGGTGTTTAAAACGTGTAGAGAATACTTAACTTTATAGCAGAAAATGACAAAGATAGAAATGTTGAAACCCTAATGATGCGGAGATTTTTTAGTGGATCCAGGTCAGAGGTTCGGTTACTGGATTCTCAATTCGATAAAGTTGACTTCTCCATAATCAAAGGTTTTTCTGAAATCAGTGAAAGACTAGACTGTGGATCTTCCTGCAAAACCCTAATACAATTTTTATTACCACAAGAAATTCCAAATACAATTTTTACTTCCATTAAGTGCATATATGTGTGGATAATTAAGTTTTAGCTTGTTCATGTTATGTTCGTTATAAAATTTACGGGACTTTATTCATCTCGGAGCTCGCACTCATTCATTATTAATTATAGGGTTTAGAATGGTAAATTTATCATATATATATCATTTAACAATAGTTTCTTAGAAAGTAATTAATTACGTAATGTGATTCATAGCCATATATCAAACATTTCTTCACTTGTCATAAATCAAGTCAAGTAACTGAACTTGTCTATGCTCGCACGCAACAAATGAATTCAAACGAGTCCTCTCACTCAAAATCTATAGTTTGATTTAAGCTTATAAGAAATTCAGACTTATTTTAAAAAGGTTAGTCGGTTCAAGCTAAGCTCATATCGACTTAAATTTATTAACTTAACACTTACTTATCGTAAGAAATCCTTCGCGTGTTCAATTAATTAAATTGCATTTACATAATATTACTTTCTAAAGGGAAAATCCGAAAAGAATTTTCACTTTTTCCTAAAACATAATCCAAGTTGAAGATCCATCAAGAATAAAATCAAGAAGCATTAAATTCATTCACCAAAATCTCTTCGAATTTAAATGCTACCTGATCTTTGAATGAAAAAACCTACCCTAAGTCTCAACATACTTCTCACTATAAATTATCGCATCTTTTATGTGTTTAATATACCAACGAAAAGAAAGGAATACAAAAAAAAAAAAAACTTTGAGAATGGATCTTGGTGAAGCAACTAAAAAGTTCCCAGCTTGTGCAGCATGTAAGCGCCAAAAGAGGAAATGCGACAACTCTTGCTTGTTAGCCAAATACTTTCCCGCTGAAAGGACCGAGGATTTCGAAAATGTTCAAAGGCTATTTGGTGTTAACACCTTACGGAACATGCTCAAATCTGTTGAACACCACGAAAGAGATCAAACTGCTGAATCCATTATTTTGGAGGCGAGAATCAGGAAAGAAAATCCAGTACATGGCTCCATTGAAATTATGAGGAATCTTAATGCTGCCATTAATGAAAAAGAAAATGAGCTTGAGGAATTTAAGAAACAACTTGAGGAAGTCAAGAAATTTGAACAAGCAAACCAAGTTGGTACTTCGAGTACCAAACAATTTGATGGTAAAATGAAGTGATATATGGGGCCGGCCGGATTAATTCAGAGCCGGAGTTCAAAATGGAAGACATGCATGTATGCATGTTTTTAATTAGAAAAAATATATTATATTTTACAAGAATCAAATTAATATGTTTTAGATTTTAAGTACTTATATATATGTACCTTTATAATATTGCAATTGATAAGCATATATGATAAAAAATTAACAATGCTTTGTGTGGATAACTAGTTTTTAGATCGTCCAACTATGTTTCCATCTTCATTTCTTTGATTCATTTTTTTTCTCTCAATTATGAAACCGTAGTACATATAAACTATATAATTTCGATGAGATAATATTTTTACGGATAAATAGTTGATTATATCAAATCAAGAAATAGGGGACTTTAAAAAATACTATCAACTTATTAAAATAGTACAAACTCTGTTACCACCAATGTAGCTTAATTGTGTATATTCGATGTAGAAAAATTAATTGTAATTAGTATAAAATAATGTAAAACTCTATAGTTTTATAAGATCTTAATTGTGTGGATCTCGATTTCTAACAACTGGTTTGGGTGGTTTCGATAAAACTATTAAAACCTCATTTGGTTAGCTTTTGAATGTTTAATTTTGAAAAAGTTGAAACCCCACTTGGATTGAGTTTAGATGTTGGGGTTTAAATAAAAAAAAGTAGGTGGTAGTGTCAAATCAATATTTTTTTTATATAGTTTCGGAGAAAAATAGTAGGAAGTAGATGTCAAACCAAAGTTTTACCAGTTTCAAAAGTTGTGTATGTTTGTGATGAGTTTTATCAAACTCCATTTAAAAAAATTTTGATTCAGTTTCGTGGGCCAAAACACTTCCAAACAGGCCCCAGGGTCTTGAAACTGATAGAATAGTGTCCGGCAAGCCAACTGTATGGCTGCCATTTATTGTAATAAATAAAGGAACTATTCAATTTAGATTAATAAATGCATCTTTATTATATGGTCATCTTTATCTTATGTAATAATTATCTACGCATAAGGATATAAGTCCTTAGATCACAGGGCTATGGGACAACCCGTGGACTGATCTCTAAGGTCGTGATCTAGAATATATTCAAGAGTCGTAGAATCCAATCGAGATGGGACATCGTTGGATTCGGTTAGACTCTCACTAATGTGTATACTCCGATGAACTGGAGGACGCTGGGGTCCACGAGCGTGACTGGGATAGTCGACACACATAAGTGGGTGACTTGCTGGGATGGCAAGTGCACTGAATACCCCAATTAGGAAATAACTCACCATGGAAAGCGGTAGTCGCATATCGGGGTTGAAGTTATTCCAATTTACAATGGTATACGAGGAATGATCCCTAAATACTTGAGGTGATAGGGTTTATCTGGTACGAGAACGTCTATACTTAGATGTGAGTTCCGACCGACTGGAGTTCGCCAGAAAGTCTCTGTGGATTCACGTTGGGTATAGAGGGACTCGTATGCAGGTTCATATCATCAACAAAAGATCCATTGACCCGACTTGATAGGTTGGGAAATTCTCCTATGGATTTCTGTGAGAAATTAATTCTGGTAAAATCCTTGGCCAAGGTATCTGACGACTTTATGTAAGTAGCTCATAAAGATTAAGTCAAAGAGAATTATTTCGAGATCAGAATGCATAAAGTCAAAACGAATTAAAAGGGAACCGATGAAAAATCCATGCCCTTAAGTATTGACTGGGAGATCGATCGATGGAGAGATTATAGCGTATATGGAAATTGTAAATGATTAAAAAAGGTTCACTGAATTAATTCACCAGTGATTGGGCTCCATGGGCTTGTGGCCAGACATCGACCGTGGAGTGTGGGAGAATTCCCAAATTAGCAGGGGTGCTAATTTTGGAATGATCAGTCGACAGAGTGTTCGATTGATTTAGAGTATTTAATGCTCGAGTAATTAAATAAATATTTAATTATAACCCACGGCCAATTATGTGGTGAACCTACAGGGGCATACACAATACACATGAAGCGACAGCGAGGAAATGAAGGACAACTGAGCAACCAAATCGACTGGGTCGATTGGGTCGACTGGGTCGACTGGGTTGACTGGGTCGACCCAATTGGAGCGAACTTGATCCAATTAGAATTGGATCAAGACTGGAAGTTAAATTGGAATTTAATTTGTGAGTTAGTTAATTAAATTGGATTTAATTAATTATGGGAAAGTTTAATTAAATAGACTTAGAGTCTAATTTAATTAAATGAGAAAGAAATAAATTAATTGGGCCATTTAATTGAGAGATTAAATAAAGACCCAATTAATTAAATCAAGTATGGGCCATGGATTAATTAAAAGACTTGGTCTTCCAATTAAAAGGGCCATGGCCCATGTAGGAGAATTAGAAGACTTGGGAGTCCTAATCCTAGGAGGATTAGGAATATGAGATTCCTATAAATAGGAGACTTAATGTCATATCTCATAGACACTAATCAAGAGCCAAAAGCCAAGTCAAGAAAATTCTCTCTCTCTCTCCCTAGTGAAATCGGCCGAACACCCTCTTCCTTTTGGAAGAATTTTTCGATTTCGTTTTTCGTTCCAATCTTGTTCTCTAATCCTAGATATTAATATATCCTATGTTCTAGCCGATTAGGATATATTATATTTCGTGATATTGTGGTGTATCAACTCGTAGAGGCGCAACTCGTGGGGCGCTTTAACAAAGCTTGGATCGATTCTACCGAGGGAGAAAACGCAACGACTTTGCTAGTTACTTGGATTTGCTAGGAGACAGGTATAATTTGGATCTAATTATCCTTGTCGTTTTTTATATTCATACATATACAACCAGTTTAGTATCCTGGCAAGATTCCGTAAGAGGTCCTTAAATTTTTGTTTTCCGCTGCCTGAAGAGCTGTTTATCTTACCGAATCCCAACAAAACGAACTCGCTAACACGAAACAACATGTGTTATGATTTTGTTAAAAAAAAAAGTGCTAGGATCAGTTTGTCTGGCGTTTCCCAAAATTATTTTGTGTTTGGGAAATGCCAAATAAACATGTTTTTCACTTTATGAAATAAATTTTTCACCTATCAATTTTCTCAAACTACTCTCTCAAAAGCCAAACAAACAACAATTTTCTTATCTCTAAACAAAACCTATATAAATTCTACTCTGATTTTACATAAAGTAACATATATCTTACATAACAAACATGATTTGACATAAAGTCTTAGACATCTTACACCTACAACCTAACTCTTCCAAAAAACCTACACATATTTTATTTTTCAAACCACACTCTCAAAATCCAAACAAGCAACATTACGCAAATTGAGATTATTTCACAAACCTCCACTACTCTCCCAAACTACTTTCTCAAACACCAAACACCAAACAAACATACCCTTATGGTTTTGTTTTAACTTTTAATCTTTGTTCTTAGGTAGTTAGCAAAAGTCTTTGTACGGCTTTCCAACTCAATGAATAGTGATAATGACTCATCTATTCTAATGTTTTTTCACTCGTATGTATAAATCACAAATTACCATTTAACTTTTTTTTTTTTTGATAATTAATTACCATTTAACTTAAGAACAAAGGAAGTGGCACTTTGTGAGTTTACGCAAGTTTGAAATTTTCAAACTTTAGTTAGGGTGAGTTTGGCCCATCGGTGGGAGCTCTTAAAAGCACTTTTAGACCTCCATTATTATTTTTGAAGTGTTTGGCCCCAATTATAGAAATTGCTTTTAGTCAGTCGTGATTTTAATGGTGTTTGGCCCCTAATATCATAATCGCTTTTGAGATATCCAAAAGCTAAAAATCAACTTATTTCAGAAGCTACTAAAGTGTTACTTTTGCAAAAGCTATTATTCAAAAGCTATTATTTTATAATTGAATTTTATCATAATCACTTATTGTCAAAATCCATTTTAGTAAAATTAATTCTCCTATAATTGATTTTCGAATCGCTAGGCCAAACTCACCCTTAATGCTAGATATTATTTCATACGTACATAGACGGTATAAATCATCCATTTTTTTCAGCTACTGGAAAAAATACGAGACAAACGGACCCATAGTTTTTCCTCAAAAACCACAATTCACGTTCTCAAACTCAACTTGCCATTAAATTAACATTATTCTTCGTTCAAAAAGTTCGGACCAAATTACATCTTACTCGTGTTTTAATTATTTCACATTAATTTTAAATATAAATTCAAAACACCCAACAAAATAAAATCGGGCCAAAATAAATCCAAAGAATCTTCCTAGGCCATTATTTTCAGGTTCTGCCACGGCTTCTTTTTCTGGCCCAACAACCTTATCATTTGGGCTGCTATATTATGGGTGGGACCAAACGGCCCCTTAGTCTTCAAGAATTCCATAAACGAGAAATCGGAAAATAATTCAATATTGACTGTAGTCTGTAGCCAAAAGGAGATATCCGACAAACGAAAAATATCGGCATCATCTAATTCCCAAATCATCAGGTACGCGCAGGTAAAAACCCTAAAATTATTTTGTCCCTCCATTATAAATATTGCGATTAATCTAAATACATACAGTTATTGCGTCTTCTCTGATTCAAGAACATGGCGTTAGAAAGTAAAGACGACGGGCTAAAGAAATTGGAGTACCTTTCTTTAGTTTCGAAAGTATGTACCGAGTTAGAGACTCATCTAGGGTTTGGTGACAAGGTTTTGGCAGAATTCATAACGGAAATAGGTCGGAACTGTGAATCAGTGGACATTTTTGACGCTCAATTGAAAAAAAATGGTGCGGAGATGCCAGATTATTTCGTGCGAACTCTGCTTACTATAATTCATGCGATTTTACCACCAAATCAGAAGTCGAAATCGGAGAAGGGTTCAAAAAAGGAGGGTGATAATTTCCCAGCTCTAAACATTCAGGACGGTAAGGAGAGGGTGAAAGCATTGGAGAGGGAGATTGAAGAGGAAGCTGAAAACAAGAAGAGATTGAAAGTAGAGGAGGAAGGTAAGTATAGAGATAGTGATTATGATAGAAGGGAGAGAAGAAGGAATAGGGATAGAGATGGAGATGGAGAGAGAGATAGAGATAGAAAAGGGGATAGACGTGGGGAAAGGGGTGATTTTGATGATGGTAGGCGAAGACACGGTGGTGATAGGGACAGGGAAAGGGATAGAAGCAAACAAAACGGGAATTTTGGGTTTGAGGAAGAGAGAGATAGAGGGGACAGGAAAGGGGGTAGATATGAAGATAGGGATGATTTTGATGATGGTAGGCAAAGACACAGTGATAGGGGTAGGGACAGGAATAAGGCTGACCGGAATTATGAGGAAGAGAGGGATGGTGATAGGAGGGAGAAACGGAAGGAGAGGAATACTCTGACAGATGAGCCAGTATTATACCAAGTTTATAAAGGCAGGGTTTCTAGGGTAATGGATACTGGGTGTTTTGTTCAGCTTGATGAGATTAGAGGGAAAGAGGGTCTGGTACACGTGTCCCAGATGGCAACTAGGAGGATTGCGAATGCAAAGGATGTCGTGAAGAGGGACCAAGAAGTCTACGTAAAAGTTATCTCGGTAAGTGGTAATAAGTTGAGTTTATCTATGAGGGATGTCGATCAAAATAGCGGGAAAGATTTATTGCCATTGAAGAGGGGCGAGGCGGATGATGGTTTGAGAACAAACCCATCAGTTAGGAGTGATGGTGGAGGAATGCGAAGTAAGATTAGTCTGTCAGGGATCAAGATCACCGAAGAAAATGATGTGAAGCCATCTAGAAGACCAGTGAAGAGATTGAGTTCACCTGAGATATGGGAGGCAAATCAACTGATTGCTTCGGGTGTTATGAGCGCTAAGGAGCATCCTATGTTTGATGATGAGGGAGATGGATTGCTTTATCAGGAGGAAGGAGCTGAAGAGGAGCTTGAGATTGAGTTAAATGATGATGAACCTGCTTTTTTGCAGGGTCAGAGTCGATACTCTGTTGACATGTCCCCTGTGAAGATTTTCAAGAACCCCGAGGGTTCTTTGAGTCGTGCAGCTGCACTTCAATCTGCTTTGATAAAGGAGAGGAGGGAAGTTAGGGAACAACAACAAAGAACAATGTTGGATTCTATACCGAAGGATCTGAATCGTCCCTGGGAAGATCCAATGCCAGAAACAGGCGAGAGACATCTTGCTCAGGAACTGAGAGGTGTTGGTTTGTCTGCATATGACATGCCGGAATGGAAAAAGGATGCATATGGCAAAGCTTTAACTTTTGGACAGAGATCAAAGCTTTCACTTCAAGAACAGAGACAAAGTTTACCCATTTACAAGTTGAAGAATGAACTGGTTAAGGCTGTCCAAGACAATCAGGTTCTAGTCGTGATTGGTGAGACAGGTTCAGGCAAGACGACTCAAGTAACGCAATATCTGGCTGAGGCAGGATACACTACCAAGGGGAAAATAGGCTGCACTCAGCCTCGTAGGGTGGCTGCAATGTCTGTCGCCAAGAGGGTAGCTGAGGAATTCGGTTGTCGTTTAGGGGAAGAAGTTGGATATGCTATTCGGTTTGAGGATTGTACCGGTCCAGAAACTGTGATTAAGTATATGACTGATGGTATGCTTATGAGGGAGATCTTGATTGATGAAGATTTGTCTCAGTACTCGGTTATAATGCTCGATGAAGCTCATGAGAGGACAATTCACACTGATGTGCTATTTGGATTATTGAAGCAACTTGTGCAGAGACGACCTGACCTTCGTTTGATTGTCACATCTGCAACATTAGATGCAGAGAAGTTTTCCGGATATTTTTTCAATTGCAATATTTTCACTATTCCTGGAAGAACATTTCCTGTAGAAATACTCTACACCAAGCAGCCAGAAAGTGACTACCTTGATGCATCATTGATTACTGTATTACAAATACACTTGACCGAACCAGAAGGTGATATACTTCTGTTCTTGACTGGTCAAGAAGAGATCGATTATGCATGTCAGTGTCTCTATGAAAGAATGAAAGGTTTAGGTAAAAACGTTCCTGAACTGATTATTTTACCGGTATACAGTGCTTTACCTAGTGAAATGCAGTCCAGGATTTTTGATCCTGCTCCTCCAGGAAAGAGGAAAGTAGTTGTTGCTACAAATATAGCCGAAGCTTCTTTAACTATTGATGGCATATTTTACGTTATCGATCCAGGGTTTGCTAAGCAAAATGTCTACAATCCCAAACAGGGTCTTGATTCTTTGGTGATAACTCCAATATCACAAGCATCTGCCAAACAACGTGCAGGGCGTGCTGGACGTACTGGGCCAGGAAAGTGCTATCGGCTTTATACAGAGAGTGCTTTCCACAATGAAATGTCTCCCACTTCAATTCCGGAAATACAGAGAATTAATCTTGGGACTACTACTCTTAATATGAAAGCTATGGGTCTTAATGATCTACTATCTTTTGATTTTATGGATCCGCCATCACCTCAGGCCCTCATTTCTGCCATGGAACAACTGTACAGTTTAGGAGCTCTAGATGAAGAGGGCCTCCTTACTAAGCTGGGTAGGAAAATGGCTGAATTTCCTTTGGATCCTCCATTGTCCAAAATGCTTCTTGCCAGTGTTGATCTAGACTGCAGTGATGAGATATTGACTATAATATCCATGATCCAAACTGGGAATATTTTCTATAGACCAAGAGAAAAGCAAGCCCAAGCAGACCAGAAAAGGGCAAAGTTTTTTCAACCGGAAGGAGACCATTTGACTCTACTAGCAGTTTATGAGGCATGGAAAGCAAAAAATTTCTCGGGTCCATGGTGCTTTGAGAACTTTGTCCAGTCTCGGTCATTGAGGAGGGCTCAGGATGTGAGGAAACAGCTTCTTTCTATTATGGACAAGTAAGCCATTATTCTATTCTTCAATCTGTTCATGTGCTAAAATAGTTCCTGATTATTATCTTGAAATGATTTTTATTGTGTTTATCTCAGTTGGTTCTTTGAATCTTTTGCTCTTTGCTCTTATTGATTGTCTTTGATGTCTGAACTAGATTTCATGTGATGGTGTTGAGTTACTGTGCCACACGTAGTTATTTGGATTGGCTCTTGCAATATTTGTTTATGACTTTATGGAACCTGTATGTCCCCTGAATGTGATTAAAATTTTATCTACTTTATTTTTGTCTTGCTGATGTTAGCTCAAAATTGAAATTTTAAATGTTAATTCTTGGGCTTCTAATATATGCAGTATAGTTATTTCTGTACACTTCTCCTGATGAACTTCTCAATGTATCACATGATTCTACTTGGAAATACTTGATCTTTTATTCAATGCTATGAACTTTTAGTCTATGTTTGGTTCTTTGATTTTAGTGAGTAAAAGGAAAATGAATAGAAGAACAAAGCTCAATGTTCTATCATTTTGTGCAAGAAGTTGCTTTAATGCTGCGCTCATTAAAATCCAAGAACCAAACATAGCTTGCTTTCAAACTACCTAGATCCTTGCTCATCATGTTAGCTTAAGATTTATAATTTGAAATATTAATTCTCTTCTGTCATTTTACTTCCCCTGATGAACGTGATCATAATCAGATGAGGCCATGAAGGTTTTTGGATATTGTACCCCCCCCTCCCCTTCTTCCCCTCTCTTCCTTAAGAACTGGTTTCTAAACCCTTTTTTTTTTTGGTCAACAGGTACAAGTTGGATGTTGTGAGTGCTGGTAAAGATTTTACGAAGATTCGCAAAGCTATAGCTGCTGGTTTCTTCTTTCATGCAGCTAGGAAAGATCCACAAGAAGGGTACAGAACATTAGTTGAAAACCAACCAGTTTATATACATCCAAGCAGTGCTTTGTTTCAAAGGCAACCCGATTGGGTTATATACCACGAACTGGTAATGACTACTAAAGAATATATGCGTGAGGTCACTGTCATAGATCCTAAGTGGCTCGTTGAACTGGCCCCAAGATTCTTTAAGGTTTCGGATCCTACGAAAATGAGTAAACGCAAAAGACAAGAGCGTATTGAACCACTATACGACAGATATCACGAACCAAACTCTTGGCGTTTAAGCAAAAGGCGTGCTTAGTGTTTATGCTTGGTATTGTTTTTGGATAGTTTTGCAGTTTAGTTTGTTTCTTTGTTGTAAGTGTAAACATTTTTTCTTATACCCCATAATTAAGTACTGTCAGCTGGCTATTTGGTTCAACAAATTTGTTGGATTTATTTCCTGCCATTGGCTTGCTAATTGTTCTTGCCATTTTGGAATCAAAATTAAGCCATTAGTGATGGAAATTTGGTTGCACGTTGTAATTTTACTTTAGTGCTCATTCGGGTTTTCAACCGGATGGAGACCGTTTTAGTATTTTTTGGATGAAATCAACATTTCATTAACAAGGAACATATGGTGAACAAAGTTCATACAGAGGAGATTTCCCGCCTCAAAACATCGAACACGTCCAAGTCTAGTACTAATACTACCAAAAACGAGACAATATCGGTTCATTTTGTGCAAAATTAGAGTTTTAACAAACAAATTTGAACTTTTACTTGGGTCATTTGTCCTAATATCTTATGATGGCATCACCCTTTGTGAAGTGTGTTGCATCTCTTTTATATTTAGGTTTTTATCTTTCTCACAATAACATGTTGGGCTGAAATTCAAATTGAACTATCCATATTCGATCAAGCTCATTCATTCGGTAAAAAATTGTTTGAACTCAATTTTTTAAACATTTAAATTAAGCTTGAACAATTTTGGTTACTTTTGAAGCTCAAACCAATAAATTAAAATGTGATAATTTATATGTAAATTTGTAAAACTACCGAAGCTCAAGGCTAATTCGGCTCGACTAAAACACATTCAAGCTCGATTCGTTCAATGTATTAATTAAGCTCAAAAATATGATTTCAAGTTTGATAAAAAACAAAAAAATAAAACCAAACTTCGACCATGTGTTTGTAGATACTACACTCCTTTTCACACACATATAAGAAACATATTTGAACAAATTTCTTTTGAGAGTTTTTGAGCAGGTTTCAACTCAACTTGATTAAAAAAAAAAAAAAAAGCAATGACTTGACTTTAAAAGTATCTCAAATTCAAAAGAAAAGAATAAAAAAAAAGGTTTGTCATGGAATGGACTCTTAGCCCAAATAATCTGTGCTGCTTGGGCCAAAGAAAGAATCCGTTGTATTGAAAATCTTGACTAATGGATTTCAATTTCTTTCTGAAGACGTGTTTTCATGGTAAGTTGTTCTCAGTTTCTCTTTGTAAATTCCAAATCCATTGCCTCTGTCGGTAGCGGATGGTTAACTTTTATCTGTAAAAATATGATGGCTAAATGAATATTATTCAGTGCCCCCACATTTATATTTATATTTATATTTATATATATTCAATTAAAAACAATCTCCATTCTTCACTCTTCCACAGGCCTGTCTGCTTTTCTTTTCTTCTTCACGCAATCACTACATCAAATTCATAACAAATCTCATTAAGCCGAAATATTTGTTGAAGAAATTGGGCATTCGAGTTTGCTAAGTGACTTCACTCACTAAAGCTTCTGGCAATGGCGGATCGGAATAGGAAGGATTTACTAACGTACGCCTATATTCTCCTCTACATAGCTCTCTCCAGTGGCCAGATCTTCTTCAACAAGGTCTACACCATTTCTCTTTACTCTTTTTTCTATTCATTTGTATGGGTAATGTAATTTTCATGAATGATTACATCTTTCCTTCTTGTTAACATTTTGTGAAACGGAGTTTGTGAAATTTCTTATTTTTGTTTTTATTTTCCTATGTATTTATTTGTGTGCACCTTGGATTGTAATGACTGGTGTTTGTTATTTGGACTTCTACACCTGTATTGTATGTACTAAAAATACCATTATAATGTCTTCAATCAGTTGCATACAGTGTATGGTAGTGTTGCGCTTGTGATGAACCAATTCATAGTATTGAGCAGCACTGGCTCTTTAGTTGTTATGTGGAGTCTAATTATTACACTCTGCCGGGGGATTGTGGGAGGAGCTTACAAGATCGTCACTTGTTTCATTATCTGTAGTTTGATAGTTGTTTTATTGTAAACAGAGGCGCTGGGTGTTTCCATATATAACAATTACATTTCTCTTGTCTCTTTCCTCATAATGAATTACAACATGTGGTGTGTTTTTTTTTTTTTTAGTTATTACCGAGAATTAGGGTTAGAACAGTGACTCAAGTTGCCTAATCCAACTTCTTTCACTAGGCTTTTTTCCTTTCTTCCATTGTTTCTTGTAAATAATGATTAAAAAAGCAGGAAAATTGTGTGTCAACAGGTCTTTTTGAAGTTTGTGAGGATGTTTGACTGCAATATATCTTCACATGGCTAATCTAGTTCATCAAAATTTTATTTATACAGTGGGTTTTATCATCGAAGGAAATAAACTTCCCATATCCTCTCGGATTGACCCTGCTTCATATGGTCTTCTCCTCTGTTTTGTGTTTTATGCTCACCAAAGTTCTCAAGGTAAATAATTATTAAATGAAGCTTCATGTTTTGAATCTTGCTTATTGTGATGTATCAATGTTCCTTTTTACTCATTTGCAGATTATGAAAGTTGAGGAAGGAATGACCATGGATATGTGAGTATTCTTATCTTTGATACATGAGGTACAATTGTTTTCTGGGATGAATTAATCCACCAAGTCTCCAAGAGCTTTACTTTTTGGAATATGGATTGCTTGCTAATGTAGTTTTCAGAAATGTACTATAATTAACAAAGAAACGAACCAAAACTTGAAAGAACAAAGGGACCCAAAGGACCAGGTCATACCAACTATTGAACTCCTATGATCAGTATTAGCGCATTTGCAGTTTACATTGCCCCTTACAAGTTGCATGGTCCTAGGAATATTCTTCAATCTGCATCCAGTTTCCTAGTTGTCTCTAAATCTAGCAAATTGTGAGTACTTCCTGTATCAATAATAATATGCACTATTTGTTTCCCACAAAGCCAGTCGCTCTAATAGTGTTGTAGTTGTGTAATCCCGCCTTAGCATTTATCGAAATCCGTGGAGGTAATTGTGTAACCTCACTTAACAACTTCGTAACTCTCATTGTTGCTCATTTCATTTATTTCTTTTATCTCTCCTAGTTCTATTACATATATCTGTTTCAAAACACAACCACTTTGCTGTAGAAGGCCTTAAAGGTGTCTTAGCTACTTGCTGTCCCACCTTTTGAGTACGAGTAGTTAATAGAGGTGCATTTCTTGATATACTTGTGGTTGACGTTTTCTTTTAGGTATTAGCGTTTGCTATTTACATTCTGACTGGAAGCTGAATATTATCTTACATAATAAACCAAGCTCACTGCATGCTCTTCAGTTATATCCACTCTATTGAGTATCAGCAAAATGATCAAGATAGATCTAGTGAAATTCTTAAGTCCACTCATTAGATCATCAAAGAGAGATCCAAACCTAGACCTAGGTAGCATATATTCATCCCGATATACTGGAGCTGTCCTGGATCTCACCTGATGCCACTTTGCAATGTGCATTGATGCCTTTCGTACTTTAGATAGGTATGGAATTTCATCAATTCCCAAAAAAGAAAATACTTGTAGCTACGTATCCAGTCTTTCGTTTTTTCTCTGCAGAACATAGGAAATTCCATCATAGAACCTCATATCATATACTTGATAGCTATTCTGACCTGCAAAACTGTTATTCCCTGTAAGCGAGTTCCCACCAAACAAGAGGATCAGGTTGTGAATTCTGTCTTCTTTCAGCACGTAGAGAAGCGATCATTCTCTTCAGTTCTTATAGAATATCATTCATTTGTCGCCTTATAGCTTCAGTATTGGTTCTAAGATGACCTCGCAATTGATATACCTCTATTTCTTTAGAATCTGTGATCTGGTCCCCCTTGTCATTGAAGAATTGGGTGTCTTCACCTTGTAGATTACTTATTCACCCATTAATTGCAAGAATCGATGTCTGATACCATTCAACCTCAAATAATACATAGGGGTTTCATTCAAATTAATTGTAACAATATGGATAATTGCAAACTTTTATGCAATGAACTGAGCTGTTATTCTACAGTTACAATCTATAGAAACGTACTAACATATACTCGCTAATAATAAACATCAATCATCAAAGATGCAGGAGAGGTGAGAGAGGAATGATTTAAAAGTTCGAGAAAGAGATTGGGCAGAGAGAGAGAGAGAGAAAGGATTCAAAATTTTGTTACAGCAAAACTGGAAAGAAATAATGAACGACTCAAAGAAAATAAAATAAAGTATTCAAAATTTTGTTACAACAAAACTTGAAAGCTAACCGCCAACCCGTGCACCTTATTCTGATTTTGGTAAGTGTCTGAATGCCTTGAAAAGACAAAAGCCCTCGCAACCATGAGTCAGCCTTCTGTTTGATTTCAATTTGTGCGCTTCCTTTTATTTTCTTTGAGTCTTATTTCTGGGTTTTACATCAGTATTTTCTCTGGCATGCAACAATTTTCAGTGTCAGTTTTAGGGAATCAATGTTGAACCTGACTTTTGTAGAATTAAAAAATGTGAAAATGTACTCAAACGTGTTTTGTAATGTTGGGTGTTTGAGAAACATGTGCGGCTTGTATGTTTTTGTGTAGAATACATCCAAAAAAGGAAAACACTTCAGCTTCAATAGGCTATTGCAATAAGCACATCATAAAAAATAAAGAGGGCTTTGTCACTTGGGAGAAATTTGTAGTGTCTTCCAAATTGTTTGGCAAGCCCCTATTTGATTGCGTTAAATTTGATCTCACATGTTTTCCTTTAATTTGATGATTTGCAGTATGGTTTCACTGATAATTAGCGCTCTTAATTTACAGATACATATCCTCCGTCATTCCAATTGGTGCGATGTTTGCTATGACACTTTGGCTTGGAAACACTGCTTACCTTTACATTTCGGTTGCATTTGCACAAATGTTGAAAGCTATCAGTATGTGTGATTGTTGTTTCTATTTTGGATTTTTTCTTAATGTCAACACTTGACGTAAGCTTTGATCCTGTCTTAGATATCAATACTGACTTTCACTCTTGGTAATATCCACAGTGCCGGTTGCTGTGTTCATTCTTGGTGTATTTGCTGGACTTGAAGTAATGAGTTGCAGGATGCTTCTCATAATGTCAGTCATCAGTTTTGGGGTGCTTGTAGCTTCTTATGGGGAAATGAGTATTAACTGGATTGGTGTTGTTTACCAAATGGGCGGTGTTGTTGGGGAAGCTTTGAGGCTAATATTTATGGAGATTTTTGTGAAAAGAAAGGGGCTAAAACTAAATCCCATATCAGTGATGTACTATGTTAGCCCCTGCAGGCATGTAATCTATCCTCTCCAAGATTGTGTTCAGTTCCAAGCTTATGTTCTTCTATTTTAAATAAAAATTGGTTCACTGTGCAGCGCTCTTTGTCTCTTAATCCCATGGATCTTTCTGGAGAAGCCCAAAATGGATGCACAAGGGACATGGAGTTTCAAGCCTCTTATCCTGACTCTTAATTCTCTCTGTACTTTTGCTCTCAATCTTTCAGTTTTTCTCGTCATCTCGCACACTAGTGCTTTGACCATTCGTGTTGCTGGGGTTGTCAAGGACTGGGTTGTGGTTTTACTATCAGCCCTTCTTTTTGCGGACACAAAGCTGACACTTATTAATCTATTTGGCTATGCCATCGGTAAGGATGTTGTTTACCTGGAAATATTTACAACTGCTAAAAGTGTGGTCATGTGGTGTCGTTTTGAGTTCCTTCCTTTCATCTAAGACTTATGGTATTTCTGACTGCATAGTTTAATGTTATTTTGTAGTGTCCTTGCTTCCATATCTATGTTATTATTGCTGAGAATATTACATTATGCTGACTTAACAAACACTTTGAAGCAAAATAAATGAATGGTTCTGAGAGCAGTTGGTCTTGAAAATTCTCATGCTATTAGATCACGGTAGATGTGTAGATATAAGGATATCAAATCCTTGTCATTTCCTCTCCTTTTAGGGTATTTTTCATAGTTCAAAATCTGAGTCAGTTTACAGAGGATGGAAATGAACAAACTCATGGGCTACGTTCTCTTGATTATTTCATAATTTTAATTAATCTGCTATTCTTATGGTGCTTTAATTAACAAGATTTTTGGTGGTTTTGCATTTGAAAAATTCGTGTTGAAGTATTTTGCCTGAACTTTCAAACTAGAATAGTTGTTGAATATTTTTGATGGATGTTACTGCAGCTATAGCTGGGGTAGCTGCATACAATAATTTCAAGTTGAAAAAGGAAGCTTCTCGAGTGAGCTCAGACGAGCCTACTCAATCACTTCCTCTGGTTTCGACTTCATCCTCAGATAAGTGAAACAAGAAAGTTGAGTCTTAGATGCCACTCAGGTTTGTAAGCAGAACCTTGTTCTTGAAGTTCTTGTTAATCTCTAATCGCGGAGTCTTTGTAGTCCCTTTCTTATTGTATTTGATATGGTTCAAATTGGTTTCTGTGGCAGTGGATCTGAAAACAAACACAGAAACTGTGTCCATGTGTAATTGAGATGACGGCCTACATTTTTTCGCAGAGAGGTTGTACACGTGCATAGAATGGTCACTGAAAATATAACTCACCATCTGTTTGAGTAAATTGTGATCCCCCATCCCCCCCGCCACACCTCCTCCCCCCCCCCCCCCCCCCCCCCCCCTCCCCCGGTTTAGCTACGTAGCTCTTGCTGATAATGGAGATTAATGATTTTTTTTTGAGAAGAGGAGATTAATGTTTTCAAGCAAGGGGAAAAATTCAATTTTACGAAGTTGCCTCCTAGAAATCTAATAAATTAATTATGACCCGTTTTTTACCGCCCGGACATGACATGTTTGTTTGCCACCCTTGAATCTTATAAAACTTAAAAAAATACGAATTGACAAAATTACTCTTCTTATACGTGCTACTTTACTCCCCTGTGTTATGATAATTGTGACACTTTACTCTCGTGTGTTATTATAGATATGATACTTTACTCCCTTTATTATGATAAATGTTTCACTTTACCCCATTATATTTACATCCATTTTAATATTTCATGGGATAAAAGATTTATTTTGTACTTCTAGTTAGTAAAGAGCCAAAACATGTATATTTATGGGGAAAAATGCACTTTTCCCTAAATTAATTTCCATGCCCAAAAAATGTAATTTTTTTTAATGAATATATCGTACTGTTGGATTATGCACAAAGTTATTATCATTTTTTTTGTTATAACCCGTCATGTGGCACCCCTAAATCGAATTGCAATTGTAACAAAATAGGAGTATTACATTAAAAACATTGTCACGTGTAAGAATTCTTTTCGTTTAGTTCCATATGTATGTAATAGGCTTTTAATTTGCCCCTTTTGTATGTTCAATAATAATAATGTTAAACTCGGGCAAGACCTTCATAATAAGTTAGAGGCTCCAAAAAATAGGATGCACCAAAAACATCAACATCCTCTTGTATGTTTTTCTCAATGTCATACCGCTTCAATTTCCTATAACAATTGATAAGAATTATTTTCTTCTGATTAATCTTCTTCAAATTTCCTATAGTCATAATTCGTTGTCCGCCCGAGTAAAGATCATCCTTGATTGTAAACAATTTGCTCCAAGAATTGTTTAACCCTCGATCACTTTTGAATCGCAACAAAGATTTCACAGGCAATCTGGAGAGGACATTGGATAATAAATCTTCCGGCATGTGAAACATGATCATGAAGATTTGAACTAGAAGTTTGTTGTTAGTATACTATATAATATATATTAAGGACGGTTTTGATACTATAGTCTACATATTATTGGATATTAGATTTTTCCTATACTTTATAGCAGGTCAGGTAGTCTTTGTCCTGCTAATTTTGACAAAATAATATTTTGTGGTTTTCATTTTGAATTTTCTATATTCTTAGAATTAATAATCAAAGTGATCATTAATATTCTTATTGAATGGTTGTGTTCAATTTTCCTAAATCATGCTAAAAAGTAATATGAAATCAAGAATAGTTAATGAAATTATCTTCGAATTAAATAGTTCATTGCATAATCTTTTCTAAAAGTCATAATGAATAATTATGTCAAACATACTAAATAATGGTCCTTATTATTTAAAACTTTTGAATGTTTGGCACATTACACCCTGAAATTATAGGATTTTGACATTTTTTATTCTGATTTAACTTTTTGACACTTTGCACTTTAAAAATACAATTTATTTGGCACTTTGCATACTAGTGTGTGTTTCGATGAAAAAATTCATTGATGGAAGGGTACCATAATCATTTTTTAATATTCTTAGTACTTTGCATCCTGAAATATAGATCTTGACAATTTACACTCTTAAATTATAGAATGTTGGCACTTTGCATCCTAAAACTATATTTTTTTGGCATTTTCAACCTTTACTTAATATTATTGGCACATTTTTCATTTAATCAAATTATTAGCTATTAGTGATTAGGTAAGAACTCTATTTTTTTTTTTTTTGTAGTTTAATAAATCTAACATGCTATTAGTAAATAATTTTAGATTTGTAAAGTATATCGTATAGAAAAATTAAAGTCGATTACATGTGAGTGTTATAGAACCTATATCATGCAATATAATAACATGTTAGATTTATAAACTTATTTTTTAGATATAATGTAAATAATCTAAAGGATACTTGAAAATAAAATGAAGACAATGTTTTTTTCTTTTTATCCAAATTTTACTGAGAGGAAATATTAAAATAAGTTATTAAAAAGTAAAATAAATTAAGAATAACATGTTTATGGTTGTTGTCAATATAAATGATCATTTTATCTCTCCATCAACGACATTCATGAGTTTTTGTTTATAGGAAAACACATGAAGGTGCAAAATATCATACATATTTTATTTCTAGGGTGTAGTGCCAAATTTTTAAAAACGAAGTGAAAAGTGTAAAATATTATTTTTTCAATATGTAAAGTACCAACGTTCTATATTTTGAAGGTTAATAGTATCGAATGATTGTTGTTTCTATGTTACTCAATTTTTATTTTTTTTAATTTATGGATATTTGAGTGAACTTTAGAGTTCATAAGTACACATCTGGAATTTAACTACCTCACAAACACGGGGTAAATGATAAATACTCCCTTATATTATGCTAAACCTGCAAAAAACTACCCTATGAAATTTTTATTGTGCCAAACTTTCTTGTGTTTTAAAAAACCCAGCAAAAAACACCCAATTTATAAAAAAAATAGGCCGTTTTGGATCGACATATTTCAAGAAATTATTTTTAAAATACTTCAAGTTGGTCCCTACAACTTCACGTGATATATTTTTAAAATTATTTCTTGAAATATTTCGATCCAAAATGACCTATTTTTTACAAATTTGGTGTTTTTTTGCAGGGTTTTTAAAAATACAAAGAAGTTTGGCGCAATAAAAATTTCACAGAGTAGTTTCTTGCAGGTTTAGCATAACACAGGGGAGTATCTTGCATTTTCCCCCACAAACATACACAAAAAGGAAAAGAAAATTGATCAGTTGTGCACTTGGATGGCTACGGATTCCGTTGTTAACAATAATTGTTTATACCTATCTTGTTTAGATGATGATGTGTTCTAAAGTCCAAACTGAAGGGTTCTGATGCTTAAATTGTTTTATGCCGATTTGCACATGGAATTTTTTTTTGGAAAGCTGAAATGCAACACAACTTATGTTTTTGAACCATAAAAAAACTTATGGAATTTTTTTTTGGAAAGCTGAAATGCAACACAACTTATGTTTTTGAACCATAAAAAAACTTAAGATTCACGTTCTTTCTTATTAAATCGGATTTTGTGTTAGGGAACTTAATGTTGAGTTTAAAATACATATGGTCGAAAATCAAACTATTCAATTTATTATTGATAAAACTTAATAGGAGTATAACGTTTTCTACCCTCAATGAAAAAATTTTAAACAATCAAAATTATTTAATTGGTTTGAAGTCCATTAGAAAATAAATGGACCTGGACCTGTCAAAGTTCTGTGATATGCCCAAATCCCAATATAATGTGAAATAAATTTATTGGGCCTTGGCCTTCATTTGAATAAATTATTATTATCTTCAAGTCAAAAACTTCCAGAGCTCTCATTTTCTTCTTCACTCAATCTCGGGAGCATCAAATATTTTCACAGGTGAGGAAATCACTTCAATTTCTCATTTTTGGTTTATGTTGAAAGAAATTATATTACTATTTTTCTGGTGAAATAACAGACTGATGATGGTCAATGGTTGATTCTTTCCTTTCCTTTTAATTTTAATGTTCCCCTGTTATGTACGTGCAATCTGAACGAGTTTGAGTCTAACCTGGTTGAAAACTGCTTTTGTTTTCTAAATAGGTTCAGGTGCCATGGATTAAAGTTTAGTTTCTAGTGTTATAGTGTATGTTCTTCTGGTCAACTAATTATTGAAGTATTATTTTTTTCAAAAACGTTTCAGAATTATAAACAAATTAGAAATAAATTGCTGAATTAAGTATTATAAAGAAAACAAAGAGTTTTAGAAACTACACCACGTTTTTGTTTCCATTGATAAAAAATAGGACTGTTTTCAAATTTATGGAATTTTTATCTATGTTTAGGTACTTAAATTAAATTTAAGTGGGAAGATATTATATATATAGCCCAAACAAATGTGTTCATACATCTGCATGTTTTCCAATGTTTATAGTTTCCCAATATTCTTTTTCTTTCACTTGAAAACTATCTCCTGGTTAGTGGAAATGGACTTGGATGGTTAATTTCATTTTTCTTGAATATGAAACTGAAGACCTATCATTCTGTCCACACAGATCTACCAGAATGAACTAAAAAGAAATTCTGATGTAGCAGTAATTAAATGGAAATGACTCATACAATAGTATTTGATGGTTAGTAATTTGTATTGATTACATTTGTTTCAGCAGCCAAGCCATGCAGCAAAAGATAACAATACTAAACAAGCGCGGTGAAAAGCTTGTTGGCGTGTTACACGAGACTGGATCACCAAAACTCGTAGTTCTCTGTCATGGTTTTCGGGGGACAAAGGTTAGAGAGGAGCTCCTTTGAGTTGATTATTTTGCACAATCTAATATCAGAATTCTAAATGTTACATCTCAAGTGCCAAATGCCAACCATTAATTAAAGATGAAGTGGTTGCCTTACTCATGACATTGTACTTATGTCCTATTTCAAGTTTTGTTCCCTTGAGTTTAAGTTTTGACGCTTGAGAACTTTTCATGTGTTCTAATCAACTCAATGGCAGATGGTTCTGAAATTGTGCCTAATTTATTGGATTCATCTCTCATATATTCGTTTGATATAAAAAAAAAAAAATCTCTCATATATTCAACTCTGCAGGAGGACAACACCATGGTCAACCTTGCTGTTGCTTTAGAAAATGAAGGAATCTGTGCTTTTCGCTTCGATTTTTCTGGAAATGGGTATGATCTTAGAACCTCTTGATTTCTACCTTATTAGGAGTTAATCTGAAGTTAGTTCAGTTGAGAAGTAGATTTCTTAAATGTCCAGTGCTTCAAGTGACATCAATATAACATAGAATAAGTACTTCAAGTATGAAATTGTGACGAAAAGTATAGATATCCCAAAGTTGGATGTATTTCAGAGATCCTTTCAACTTTTAATTCTTTGAATAGTTTCTTTTACATTTCTTGGTTGATGTTTTTAGTTTATTTGCAGGGAAAGTGAAGGTGTATTTCATTTTGGCAACTATTCTAGCGAGGTTGAAGACTTACGAGCTGTGGTTGAATACTTCACTGGAGTTAACCGTGGGACAATTGCGGTTCTTGGACATAGTAAAGGTATTCCCAAGTTGCATTAAGCACTAATAATATGTCTCTCTTAAATTGACTTTCCTTTTCATTTGGCTTTCAATATGTTCAACTGTTGATGATTCTCCATTTCTATTTGTATCCATATATGCAGGTGGAAATGTTGTCCTGCTCTATGCATCTAAATATCATGATACAAATGCTGTGATAAATATCTCTGGTCGTTATGATCTCAAGAAAGGCCTTGAAGAACGCCTGGGCCAAAAGTTCATGGAAAGACTCAAGAACGACGGGTATATTGATTTCAAAACTAAAACAGGTATATTATTTTCTATAAGTAATGTAGCATCATTACTGTTTTTTTCCACCTGGGACCGTGACTTCATATACTAACATCACTATGCCAGGGATGGGATCTTTTATCATGCTTATTTTGTATGGATATGGATAATTAACTAATGTCTATTCTCTCCTCTCTCACCATAGGAGAAGTCGATTATCGAGTCACTTTAGAAAGTATGATGGAGCGACTCAATACAAACATGCATGAATTAATCCAATCGATTCATGATAAATGCAAGTAAGTCTAATATAAATTTCACCAAATAATATCTCAATCTCATGGTATTTTATTAACTTTCTATTGGGTAACGGTGAAGAATTACAAAAACGACGCCAACTTGTCTAAATTTTGCACAGGGTATTAACAGTCCATGGATCAGCCGATGAAATCATTCCAGTAGAAGATGCAATGGAGTTTGCGAAGATCATACCTAGCCATCGTTTGCAAATTATAGACGGAGCTAATCATGGATATAGTTCACATCAAGATGAATTGGCTTCAACTGTTTTGCCTTTCATAAAGGAATGCATGCATCACTGCAAAGATTAAATAGGTTGGTTAATCTCTAAACTTGAAGTACTTAAATTTCACGATAGTATTCTGCAAAAAAATATCTTCATTTGTCCTTTTACTTATCAATTTTATGACTATTTAGTGCAACTACCCTTAAACTTTACACTTCTACATATCCCTTTTTGCGTTCTGACAATTTAATGAAAATTCTAGACAATTCCTATATAATTTCTTGAATTGGTAAATATAAGAAATAATGTTCATTAACTACAAAATAGAGGAGTTTTAAGCTTGATATATAGCAAGAAAAATATATAAAATGCTAATTAATGGAGGTTGAAGTAGAATAAGGACTTGAATCTTGTAAAGTAACCTACAGTTTTGTGATTCATTCAGTAGTACTAATATTTCCTTTGATTTTTTCACAAAGAAAATTCAACTTTGATACATTTCGGTATGGTAAAGACTACTTGAAAGATACAATTCATTACAGGGTTGAACTATTAATCCATCTTTGAAAAACTATGACCTTATTAAACATGTGATAGATTGGGTAACTTAATTAAAAGCTCTTTGTCCTGGTGATAATATGATTTTTGGATCAAACTTCATTTTCCTTTACTGAAAAACGTTCCACTTGGAACCAAAAGGCTTTATCCAATCTTCTTTGGATTTGTAATATGGGAGATATTTTATCACTTTGATGCCAGTCTGCTCACAAAATCTTAGTACTTCATCATTGAATTTATCAAAAGTATTAGGCAAACTTGAATGCACTAGTGCGAGAACGTAGAAAATATCCTCATCTGGTATAACCACAGACATTCGATCATCCCATCTGCGTAATGTAATGCAAAATATGTATAGTTCATTGCAGTTTACCTTTACAAAAACAAAGAAAAGGACATGTGGTTCTTGGATTTCAGCTCCTTATCATTTTACTCACTGAAATTCAAAGACCAAACATATCCTAAAGAAAAATTTTGGTTAATATAAAATGAGTACTTGTTCTTATTAAGTGGGTATAGAATCTAGAGCCCAAGCTTTGGAAGCATGTTAACCAAAAAGTCATCATTAAAAGCCAAAATTTGGGACTTTGGTATAAAGAGATTTAGCCATGGATGAGCTTTGTTTTTCCCTTTAGGGCTATCCCAAAGTGCAACTCTGTTGAGGAAATCAGCGAAGGGAACATCTGCATCGAACAAATAATTACCCATGTGGTGAAACTATTTTAGCAGCAAAGTAAATATCTGCAAATTAAAAGAAACCTTATAAGTACAATGAGTGACATAATTTTGTTTTGTCATTCAATTGTTGATGTGTGTTTTGCCCCTCCAATTTTAATTACATCGTTTTGCACCCTCCAACTGTGACTTGTGCACAAATAGATCACTTGTCAACGTAAAGAGAGGAAATTAGATAAGACAAGTCTGTTTATGATGTTATCAATTTGTGGATTGAGAAATATGAAATGAATTACGTTGTTTCAACTTTCATAAACAGCAGAGACACTTGAATAGAGGCATTGACGCAATAAGTTGCATGTCAGATTATTAAGCGAAGTCATAATGTTTTAGAATGCTATATGTTGGGATCTTATTCTGTCTAGATGTTGTAACATCAATTTAAACTTCAATAAAATAACTGCCTTAATTTCAATACAAATATGGAAGCTCATTTAGTTTTTACTGAAATAAGAATATCTACTACACATAAAGATGAAATTGATAAAAAAATATGAGAACTTGTTTCTTCAACAGTGCAGCAATGACGGATACACGAGAAGCCGATGAGAAGAATGATCTCCAATTGTTTGTACTAGTGTCATCTATATAAACAAAACCTTCAACATAGTTAATGGTATTACTTGAGATTAGATGTTCTTGATCTCTTATTAAGTCAAGTCAGAGAATTTACTGTAAAGCAATCTAGCCCATTTTGTCTATAGATAAAACACTAAGTTAGAAAATTATTGCAAAGAAATTTAAAGATTACATGTAAAATTTGATAATATTCTTACTCTTGTTGGTGCTTTTTCCAGGACGATCCTTGCTCGTGTGATGATGCCGAACTGTCCTAAACTTCCTGGAACTCCGAAAAATAACTCAGGGTTCGTGTTTCTGGAACAAGTAATCAAACCAAAACAGGGCTCGTATGGCATTAGAGTCATTATGAAGCCCTTTGAAATCGAGGGATAGTGCATTTGTCCATGGCATGCACATGAGTAAATAGATTATGATGAAGAATTTTATGGTATTTGAAGGGGTGACCATCTTAGAATTAAATACTACATATAAGTTTAAACGGAGGGAGAAACTTAGGAAAATGTATAATTGTGGTTTTATTATGTTTTTTTTTAGCATGTGGTTTTATTATGTTTAAATAATGGTAAATGGTGTATATAAATTATACACAGAAGAATTTGCCGTGAGGAGGATATGCATTGATGGATGAAACTTTAGGATACGAAAGGACAAAGTAATTAAGCTGATAGTTTTGCCTGGTTTACTTATTAGTAATTATTATTGGATACACGTACAAATTGAAATATTAGTGAAAAACAAGTATTCCATAAAATATGTGTAATCAACAATAATTATTATTATATATGTATATATTTTCTAATGTGGTGTTTGACCACAATTAGACCAAATTTAGAATATTGGAAATTTGAGTTTTTATATTATATTCTCAAATAAACTTTTAATTGATTAATGATATTATATATACTACATTTACTTACTTTATATTGTTGACTTTAGCTGTTGATATTAACATCAATATTTTTAGTTGGTTACATCCATGATATTTAATCTGACTTTCATTTTTTCGAATGGTAAGCAAATCGATCTCAAAGAAACCCTATTTAATTGCATAACCCAATTTCCACGATATCTTCTTAGGTGTATTCATTAATTAATTAAGACATGGTTTACCATTGTAAGAAAAATATTACTCCTACTATAAATTGGGCTAATATTCGTAATTGTTAACTCCCACAGTTTATAACTAAAGTTTGAGAAATAAATTGTTGTGTATTATCGTACCAACATAATTTTTCTGGATTACAATCTTAATGTAAAATTGTCCAAAAATAGTCTTAGAAATCTTTATGAATATGAGTATAAGTTCATTTTATTTTTATCAAAAAAAAGAGTATACTTCATTTGAATTTTGAAATGTTGATACATGCAGTACATGTGATGACTTATTTATTGGATTAACATTTTTCAAGTTCAATTTATTTTGACCTTTTCATAAGAAAGTATATATGGGCCTTAAAATCCCACAAGAGAAAGGGAAAAGGGGTCAAGCCAATAGATATCGGATAATTAACTTCATAGGTAGTCCACATGACCCAGTGGCCCAAATACAGTCCCCTGCCCCATATGGCCATATATATATATTTAACATTTAAATTTTGTTACTGAATTAGATTTTCTTAATTTTATTTCCACCAATCTTCCACAAATTATTACAAAATTAAACCCTTTGCTGTAAACCATAAAACCTATATCTATCGAGAATTCGTATATCATTACACCTATAAAAGAAAAAGGTGAAAGATAGGATAATAATGCCCCTAATCAAGAATCACGTGTAATCTTAGAAAATTATCATAATTAGTACCTAGACACAATTTACAGTTACGCCCGTTTTCAATATTCCCTTTCCTTTTGGGTAAGTTTATTGCACGCATGCATAGCACAAAAATCATTATGATGTTAACAAAATTGTCACTTTATTGCACGATTGTCTACCCAAAATGAAATGAGTGATTGTGTTTTGTTAGATCCTTAATTGGAAACATAATGCAGCATATAAAAAAAAATACAAATGATGGTGCTTCAGACATACTCAATCCCATGTACGCTTTCGGCTAATATATAATCGATTTACTTAATTAACATACATCTCACGAAAACAAATTAATTTTAGTGTCAAAATATGAAATGACAAAGTGACAACTAAAACGATGTATATAGACACATTAGTGACAAGAAATATGAAATAGTTGTCACTATTGACATTTAGTGATACCTCGAAAGTGACAACTAAAAAGTTGTCATTAAATTATAGTGTCAATATTTATTGTCACCAGGTTGTCACTAAAATTGTATCACTAATTGTCAATAGTGATAACGTAAGTTCCATACACTTGTCACTAATAGTCATTAGTGGCAACTAAAAAATATATTTTGTCACTATTATTATTGTTAGAAAACTAATAATTTTGTCACTATTTACATTCAAAAAGTGACAATTTAAGCAAAATTACTTAATATTTTGTCACTAAAATTCACTTTTATTGTAGTGTCTTTAAAAATTCTTATTCTATTTCACTTCTCTTGTGTTGTATTGATTTCTAGCATTAATAGATTGTATGTTTAAACGCGGACCGCCCTGATAGAATGTTTAAACAAGGATCGCCTTAAATTAAATATTTATTAAATACACATGGATTGAGCTAATGTCAGTATGATTTGAGTCTAATTCATCTCAAAAGTTACTTCAAAAGGTGACCATTACCCTTGACCTTGTAATAAGAAGTACCTATATAGTCTTGATATTCAATTCATGTGAAACATTTAATCTCAACATCAGGAAAAACGCGTGAACACATCCTTAAGAGAATTTTGCGAGATCATTGTAGAAAACACCATAAAGAACGATAATACTTTATTTGAGATGTACAACCTGTATAGTCGATAGATGGGTTTGTCCGCTATTCCCAGAAAAAATTTACTGGTCAACTTAAAGAATGGCATCTAATTAGACTTAATTTTGAGTCATAAAAAGATTATATCTTCGTATTCATAAAATAATATTTACATATTTTAAAACATAATTTTTAAAATATAATTTCAGTAAAAATAAATATCGAATCCCAGCCCCTCTTTGTAAAGGTGAAACTGGAGGTGCGTTCATTTTAAAGGAGGACAACTTAGTCTTAATATGATAATTATGATGTGAGGGAGTAAATTAAAGGATACTTTTTCTCTACTTTTTTGTGACACATGCAAGGCAAAATGTTCATAAACATATTTTAGTATCCAACGGTTGAAGAGAAACAAGGAGATCTTATTTTAAATATTTTTAATTCCCCCCGGATTTTAAAAACAATTGTGGGCCCCTATACACACCAATATGTATATTTTATAATTTGATGGATAGAAACAAATAAATCATGATCCTTGAAAGGATCATGATTTTGTTTCTTTAATTAACAAATTAAATACGTAAAGAATGCAAAAAAGTATTGTCGGTCATGGCTAAGGTTCAAAAATTCCGAAGTCTATTTCTGATGCGGTCTCCTTTCAGTAGTAAAATGATGTAATTTCCTGATATGATATAATTATTACTCTGTCCGTCCATTGGATATATATTTGTTCAAATTTTTCAATATTTTAAGTAATTTATCATGTTAAATTATTAATATATATGGTTTCATCTGATATTATCAACTTATTAGTAAACTATATCAATTAAATTATTTATTACTATAATTTTTATAAATTTAGTCAAGTTGACTGGTCAACTATATATAACACGGGATTGGAACGAAAGAATTATAATTTATAAAAGAAAATGTAATTAATTTACTGTTAAACTAAATGTCCTTTTTTAGCAGCCCCTAAGGCCATCCCCAATGGCACACAAGGGGCACGGGGCGGGCTCGGGGGTGGGTGGTTTCACCGTCTTCAGTGGAGAGGGGACAGGCTGCGGGCTGGGAACGGGGCGGGGCGGGGCGAGCCCCCGACACCGGCCCAGGGCTCGCGTGGGCGAGAGGTAGAAGAAGAGGGGCGCGTGTTTTCATCCGCCCCTCTTTAAGTCAGGTGGCGCCACCTGATTGGATCTTTTTTTTTTTTTTTTTGAATTTCTTTATTTAATTTCTATTTTTTTAATGATTTTAAATAGGAAAAAATTAAATATTTAAGAAAATATTTAATAAAATTAAAATTTCCTTCTAAATTAAACTAAATATCCAATTTAATAATTATTAATTAATTGTTTAATAAAAAAAATTATGGAGAGATTTTTTTTGCATTTAATAAAAATAAAATTTGTTAGTACCAATTTTTAATTGAATATGCAAAAATTGGGCTTGTCCGGAAGCTAAAGTAGAGAATTGGACTGCATTCGTGTTCGCAGGTCGCGAGCTCGCACAAGTCTTGAAGGTCCGAAGTGAATTTCGATCCATGATTTGCACCTTCCCTATCCTTCCTATTTGTCAAATCATATATAAACCTCAAGATTTTCCTTTCAATTCCAATGTGGGATAAAACGACTTATATTTTTTTTTCTTCCATTTCAAAAGGTGATCTTTGATAATCAATTTCTCATTCACCCGAACTCCGATTTGGACATACTATATACCGTTTTAATCTACTAACGGAGTAGAATATAATTCCGCAAAGACCCGAATGAATTTTTTATAATTATCAATTTTATTTTATTGTAATTAAAAATTTAATAATTTAATTACAATATTTGTGGCTATATATTTATAAAAATATTGAATTAGTTGAAATAATAATTAAACACTTAGAGAAACAATTTCATTTCCTTCTTGTTTTTGTGTGTGCCGTTTATTTAATGTTGGAACTCGTGTTTTGAATCAATTTTAATTTTCTTATTATTAATACTAATATTAAAAATAAAATTAAAACTATTATTATAATAGTTAGAGTGAGGAAGAAAAAAAAGTGAAATTAAATGAGGCTCGAAGCCCTGTCATTGAAGACAAACATGCAGGACTAGGGGCAGGGACAGTCCCAGTGCTCCGAAACCCTAGCCATGCCCTACGATTGGAGATGGCCTAAAAAAAAATCACTAGTGTAATTAAACAGTTTTTGGACAAACTAGTGCAGCCCGCTGGAAGATAAGAAACGAACAACAAATTACGGCTTGTCGCCCTTTCCTCCGTCTGAACTATTTTATGGCATCATTACTCAATAAAATATACCAAATTCTGAATCATTATGCATCTAAAAAATAAGACACTAAAATAATATTCCAAAAGACGAAACATATTAATTAATTAATTGGATATTGAACTCAAGTACAAAGATCACAAAAAGTAAATAAATCAGGGAAAGTTCTCTAAGAAAATAGCATTTGTAGGTCCCATCGCCAAGATATTCATACAGCTGACAGCTAAATCATCATTCAATATATAGGTAATTAAACTAATTAATCTACATAATATATGCTAAAATCATATATCCATATCCGAGTTGCTAAATATTCTTTGGCCAGGTGATAAAATCATTCTTGGATCAAACTTTATTTTTTTTTCTTGAAAAGTGTTCCATTTTGAGCCATAATGCTTCATCCAATCTTCTTTAAATTTGTAATGTGGCAGATATTGTTTGATCTTGATCCCAGCTTTTTCACAAAATTGAAGTATTTTGTCGTTTAATTTATCAAAAGTCTCAGTTTCTTTGAGACTAGTACTCGAATGCAATAGTCCTAGAGTGTAGAAAATATCCTCATTTGGTATAACTGCAGACATACGATCGTCCCATCTGTAAAACAAAATTACAAAAAATCATAAATACTTTAGTAGGTTTAAATGTTAAAATCATATATCTCGTCTAGTTTACATTCTTGAGAGCGTTTAACGCTGTTAGGATTGAATTTTAAAAATGATTTACATTTGTATATATGTTTTAATATTATATCAAAAACTATCTTTTTTCGCAAGGAAAAAAAAAAAAGAAAAAAGAAAAAAAAAGAGCGGTAATCTTATCATCTCTCTATCTATCACTCTCTTTTTGCAATTTTCCACCTAGCTACTAAAATTTACTATTCATTTTCGTCTCTAAAAACAAAAACAAATGTGTCCGACGCGCATCGAAAGGAATTAAACCCTTGAGAAATCGAAAGAAAAAAACGGATACCTTTTCCGGTTTAAAGGATAGAAAAGAATGAGCCCTGAGGTGTGGTTGTGATCGCGAATTATGTCAAGAAAAACACCATCATTGAAATCCATTATACTAGATTTTGGTACAAATAGATTTAGCCATGGATGAAATTCATGTCCTCCTGAATTCGAATTGTCGTCTGTACTTTTAACTCTACTAAGAAAATCAACAAAGGAAACATCTTTCTTGAACATGTGGCCAGGAATATAGTTCAATTCTTTTACCAACAATTCCAATTCCTACAAAATCAAAGGACAAATAAAACAAATTAATTAATGAACACAATAATAATAATAAGTAATATCTATTAGCATTTTTAGTTTCAAGAGGCCGGACTGGACCTTCAGCATTCTTGGTCATGTACTTTATAAAATTGCATTTTTGTTCAAAACTTTTAATATATTTGGACTTTTGGTCCAACTCTTTACAAAATCGTATTTTCAGTCCCAATTCTTTTAAATATTTGCACATGATCTAGTTCCATTGAATAGTCTCCAATTAACTACCAATATTTTTCTTTTTCCTTTTTTCAAAAAAAAAAAAAGCAAAATATTTTAGAAATTGTAAACAAATAGCATAATTTTGTAAAACACACAGGATCAAAGTATTGAAAGTCAAAGTCGGGACTAGGAATGCAGTTTTGCCGTAATAGGAAATTAATACAATATATATAGTACACCGACATAGATCGATGTTTTTAATTGATTTTTTTTTTTTTTGTTACCTGGTCAATGGTACCAACACTGTCATCGTCGTAATATTTAATAACTTCAATGGCGTAGAGGAGACCATTTTTGTTTCTCAACAAAGACGAACTGATTTTGGATTGATGTGAAGGTGAGTAAAAGGAAGATCTCCAGTTATTGAGAAGGCTATGGCGTGTGATTAATGAACCTTCAACATAATTTGGGCCATCGGTTGCGATTAGATGTTCTTGATCTCGTGTGAATGTCGCGAAATCGCTGTAAATCAATCTGACCCACTTCGCCTTAGGAAAAAAGAAGAATTATCAAAAGTGAGACTAAGAAAATTATACTTAGACATATATGATCAAGAATAAAATTAATTAAATACGCACATGCAAAATATATATTCGGACAAAGTTTATTCGTACGTATCTAAATCATTCACGAGACAAAAAGTGATTTAGCACGGTGATCCATCAATTTAGTACATTAGTGTCATAGTATTAGTTATGTCGTCATTGGAATCACATTGAATCATGATCTGGATGGATTTTTTTATCATATAATTAATTATGTCACATTTTGGTATCACATATATGTGCATTCAACAAGCGTCCCAATTTATAGTTTGTACGAAACTACATATACACTTGTGAATCATTGTATACGTGTACGTAACACTAAAATTATGTGACATGAATCTCTGATAAAAAGTCTCAAGCCATTGAATCACATGACTCACATTTGTATGTTTTGAAATATTATTAATTATCAAATCCTTACTCTTGTTGGTGCTTTTTGAAGGATGATTCTTGCTCTTGTGATGATGCCAAACTGCCCCAAACCCCCTAAAACAGCATAAAAGAGCTCCGAATTCACGTGTTTGGAGCAAGTCATGAAGTCCCCTTTACCTAAATCCAACCAAGAGTGATATATATATATATATATATATATGAGAAAAGTCGTGAATTAATTAAAGGTGAACAAAAGCAACTATATAGCATGTATTTGTAATTCTTCATATCAACTAATAACCCAACAATGGATGGAAAAATACTTTTGATATTAAACTTTAGTCCAAAAAACACATTTGATATCAAGCTTTTTGAAAAATTATATTTCATACCATGATTCACACCCTCTTAACACATTTAATTTTTCTGATCAATTTTCGAACGAAATTCAGCATGTGCCCGTTAAGTTAACAATGGTGGGTCTTTAACACTGTGCATGTTTTCTCTCCCATTGTCAATTTAACGGGCACATGAGCGACACGTGCTGAATTTCGTCCCAAAATTGACTGCAAAACTAATGTGTCAAATGGGTATGAAATGTGTTTTTTTGAAAAGCTTGGTACCAATTGTATGTGCTTCTACATCATTTTACCCTAGAATGCTTGAAAATCCTTTTATTTTTTTTATTTTTTCTTTTCATGTTCTTATAAAAATTAAAAAGAAAAATGAAAATATATGAAAGGAGAAAAAATAATGGGAGAGAGAAAATAATGAAATATACCTGTAATAACATCAAGTTCAAGAACATTGCTAATCTGAGGACCATATAAAAAAGATTGACCACTAATTCCGCCATTAGAGAGCGTTCCCCCTACAGTCAAGTACAAGTAATCGGTCCACGACATAGGCGCTAGGCCATGCTCAAGCGTAGCATGCAAAACATCAATCCATAATTGTTCGCCCCCAACATCTGCATAATAACCTAATGAAGGGTTCCAAGAAACCCTAATTCCACTCCCTTTTTGACTTAGAGCAGTCATCTCCACCACCACTCCGTCACGTGCCATGGCTTGTCCTCGGACGGAATGTCCTCGGCCTTTAGCAGCAATTGTAAATGGAGTTGAACAATTATTTGAGAATTTGATGAGATTTATTATATCATCAATGGATGAAGGATGGAAAACTGAAGTGGGGATTTCTTGAATTAAATTTCCATAGTCAGTAGAGGCTGATTTAATGTTATAATTATCATTGTGAAGCTTTGTTGAGATATCAAGAGAGAAAATTTCATTCGGGAGTAATAATCTCCCGGCCATATTGCACATTAAATAACTTGTTATGAGAAAAACAGGAAAAAGTGAAGAAATGGGATAAAGGGGTGCCATTTAATTAATATATAGATGGAGTTTATTTGTGGGGAGAAATTAAAGTGATAAGAATTGTTGATATGGTTTGAGTGTATTTGTGTACAATGGAGGCAAGATATATATAGAGAAAAAAAATTGAATGGCATGGAGAGTTGGGGGAAATTCTTATCCACACCGGGTTTTAGCGAACCCAAAGTAATTACAAGTCAAGTGTAATACACTTGATTTGTGATTGGATATAACTCCCAGGAGAGTGACCAATCACAAAGCAAGTGCAATATACTGTTTGGTGATTTGATGTTTGGCTAAGTCAGACTTGGACAAGAATTTTCGTGAGAGTTGTTGTGAATCTTTGCTAGGAGGAAAGAATCTTTGACAATTGGTGCATTTGTTTTTTTGTTCCTCTACATATCAAAGATACGAAAGGACCAAGTTATGATGTGTTTGCCTTTTCATGTTCTAAATGTGATGACATACTCATGACACATAATTTTAATATTTTATCCACCCTTTTTGTATGTATTTATATAATATTTGTGTATATTATTATACATATTACACCTATAAAAATCTATCTATTTATGGTACAAATCAGAAGAAAAATGGCTTCAAATGACTCAAATATTGGTTGAGTTTTAAATTTATCAATTTAGTTACAAGAATATCATGATATTGGTTGAGGTATCCGGGCCAGTTTTTACGTACACACTTTAACAAAATTTTGAGGTCACACTTGTGAGCATCTAACAAGCTCAATGACCAAATAATTCACCATTATGGTAAATAATCAAATAAATCACTGTTGTGCTAATTAACAACCTTCATTATTTTGAATTACTTAATAATTCAAAATCTGTAGAAAATCAAAATGATTAAAAACAATTCCCAATAAAAATTCATCAATCCAATTGAAAAATAAGAGTATAGATAATGAAATTTCAAGTTTCCTCTATTTATTTTTGTTGAAAAAAAAAGAATATTATATTATGTTTGTTTTGTTATTAACCGCACTTCATGATATTCGACCAAGCTATGATGCATGCACTTTATCATAAAATTGAGTTACGTTTTCATTTTGTTGCTAACACTACATGCATGCATGCATTATACAGTTAACATATATTTATGATTATTATTAGATTTAATATCAAATAATTACCCCCATGTATTATTTTTGAAAGAAAAATTGCCCCCATGTAATACTTACGTTAAATGGCAATATATATGTTTGGCTCTTTTTATATAAAAGGAGATCATTACCTCTCTCCTTTTTTCTTACATCTTCAGAATATATAATTAGATGAAATTACCTTCACTTATAAAATGCTCATTAAAAATTTCACGGGGAGGGGATGGTTAGAATTAATGCCTATTATGCGGTAAAGTGCTCATTAGGGATATCTCGAGGGATTAAGTGCCAATTAGGTGATATTACATGAAGGTGTAATACCAATATTTAACTAGACGTATCACATTGGGTAAAATGAAGAGAGTATGTTACTACAAGGAATGGTTAATACAATCATTTTTTGTATTAAAATAAAGTCTCAATCACAATTTTCAGAGTGTGTACATATCAACATATATGTTATTTCATTTACATATATGTACATGTGTAGTATGTACAATATTGAGCATGTGTACACCAAATAACGTATAGCATATGGCACATAATACTTAATTCTCTGAATTTATTCGTGAATTATTTGAATATGCATGTATGTGAATATGCCTAAAAAGATGTGTATATATAGATAGGCATGATGTTTGGCTGATGTAGATTATAAACAAATTCTCTTATGTATATAATTACATAATCAATATTCAATTTCAATAGGAAAAGATTATCTAACACGTATTTGAGAAAATTTCCAAAGTAAGCAATGCAAACCACAACTTTTACATCTTAGTGGATCTTGAAAAATAGTAATCAGGATTCAGGCCTGTACCTGTTGCTATTAATAAAACCCTATTTAAAAGGAATCATATAAAGGTGTTTGGTTTTATTTTCATCATCATTTCATATGTTCAATATTGAAAAACTTTAAAAATAAAATCTAGTGACTTTTTAAATTATGTTTCTTTGTTTTATTTTCTACTTGGGATCGTATAAGTGATGATGGTCAAAATAAATTAGGCAGGCGATAGAGAATCTTTGAAATAATAAATTAATTTTGGATTTGATGGACATCTAGGATGTATATGCATGTCACTGTTTGATATCAATTACAATTCCTACAAAAGATTTCTAGAAAATAAGCTCTAAAGAAAAGGGAAACATCACCAAAGATTTCTTCTTCATTATAAGATCATATTTTGTAGGTATGGGAGGCAACAAACAAATCCTAAAGTCAAATTCTATATATGATTACCAATCCCATGATCATGTATCCAGAAAATAATTAACTTTTATTTAGCACTCATAATTTTTTTTTAATTAAAGTCCTACGTTACATTATAAGTAAAATTTTAAAGATCACTCCAAAGTTTGCTACAATTTCTTGAATATACAAGTACACATCTAAATAAATTGCAGATAATTGTTATTATTGCTAGACATTTAGCCGATCGATTTTCATGAATAATAATCACCATGGACAATATTTTTTCATGTGCTTCCATAAAAAATATAAAAATGTCACTGTTTTTTCAGTCATTTGAAACGAAAATATAGATTATAGTTTCTACTTGAACATGTTCATACAAAAAAAAATTCAGATGCATGTTCTCGGAAAATTCTTGAAAAATTCTCAAAAATAATACTTAACTAATGGAAACATACAAATAAAATAAAACTTTAATCCATGATTATCATATAATAAACATATATCTTGTTTAAGCTATATAACATATTGATCTAAGGCCATCTCCAAGAGCTAATGTAAATGTTAAATTTTAAGAGTTTTGATAAATTTTACATAAAAATTACTTTCCAAGAGCTATTGTATAATTTATTGATTGTTAAAATTTATGGGATTGGATGGTCAAATACTCATGACCAAATGCCCATGACCAATTAGAAAGTGTTATTTGCAATTGTTTGCAGGATTTCCTGCAAAACAATAAAAAAACAATTGGAACTGGAATTGTAAATGCAAAACAATAAAATATAATAAGGCAGCTGCTAATCAAATTCAAATGCATACAAATTTGAATTGGAATTGTAAATTCAAATTTCATAATTTGAATATCACTACAAGAAAATTGTTACTATTGACAATTAGTGAAACATCTTTAGCGACAAAGTAGTGATAATTAATATCGTCACAATGATTTAGTGATAATATTTTGATTATCACTTTTGGGACATCGCTAAATGTCAATAATGATATTTTTTCTCTAATTATTGTCACTAATATATATATGAAGTGACAATACCTAAATTATTGTCAATTAACAATTATAAAAAGTTACAAGTTTGACCTTATAACTTAATATATTGTCACAAAAATTCAATTTTCTTGTAGTGCCCGTTGAAATGTAAACATCAAAATATTTTTTTCAAATAATAAAAATTAATATTTTAAAAAAAAACTATTTTTTATTATCAAATTAAATCAATTAGTATTATAAATATATCATTATTATTTATATAAAATAATAATTAAAAGTAATAAATTAAAATATAAATTAGATGTTGGAGTGAAGTGGTGTGGATGTTAAAAAGTAATCTCTTAAAATATAAACTAGATATTGGAGTGCATAGTAAAAAATGGAAGTATATAACACTGTTCATCATTTATATTTTAGGATAATGGGCTGAAATTTAAGAGATGTGTTGGAGATGGCCTGATATATCTAATAATTTAATTTGATTTTAAGAGGAACACCCGCCCTTCCCCTTTATTTGGCTAAGTGCAAAATTAGACATATTCATAGTGGTGGATATCATTGAAAATGGAGCTATCTCTTTCATATATATACATATGCCCTAGAAAATCTTGCAGTAGTTATTGTGCAGATCTAGTAATACTGGAAATAAATCTATGAATTATCCTTGAGATGCTATATGTTTTTCCATAAATAACCAGGGCATACATATATTCTCAGGACCCAACTAAAGATTTGGGCTGGTACTGGAAATTGACAACTTATACAACTAAGCATTGTCAAAATTAAAGTGATATTCAACTCAAAATCTTTGACGATTTCACTAAAAGATCACATGCATTCCCATCAAATGTTTTCGAGCATTTGTCACATTTTTTTGATTTATAAATTAAAAACTCATTAATTAAAATTTTTGTTTTCACATTTGTCACATGCATTCCCATCCAATGTTATACAACTAAGCATTGTCATAATTAATCATATTGTTATGTGATATTTCCGTATTTTGGAAAAAATATTGTTATATATACCCACTTTAATTTGAAGGATTCAATCAATTTAAGAAAAGTTTATAGGAATTCGGCATGAAATAAAGACAATTGCAATATATTAACTTTAAAATTGAAAAACACTCATTTAGTGCGTGTATATGATTTGATGAATACGAATGTACAAGGTTTCTCTCAAGTTAATGAGTCCCTTTGGGGATATAAATTAGCTTGTCTATGCATAAGGACACATACATGATGAGAGAATTGTAATTGTGGTACCAAACTATATACCGATTCTCATTTGTTGTACCATAAAAATCGAGGTTGACACATTTGGTATCAAAATTTAAGAAATTAATCACTTTTGGTACCACCGTTAAAAATGGACGTTAACTGATGATGTGGCAGGTAAGTTTTATTGCAAAATTGATACCATTACTTATATTGACTGACAATTATACCCCTAACTTTTCAGGTTGTCAAAATAACCCCACATCTTCAAATTTACTGATAATTTTAGTCCACATTATTGTTCAATTTCAAAATTGGCTCGAATAAGACACGCGCGGACCAATTTAGATATTTTACTTATTATATTTACATATTTATTTAACTAATTTAATTTTATAAATAATATTAACAGACCAAATAATACTTTAACATAAATCCGATGAAATATTAATTAAATCTAAAATTTATATAATAATATTAATATATTTAATATTTATTAAAAAATAAAGTTATATATTATGAATAAAATAATTATAATTTTTTTTCAAAAAAAAAAAAAAGTCCATCCTTGAGATGGGTTGGTTTTTTTTTAAAAAAAATAATTATTTTATTCATAATATATAACTTTATTTTTTAATAAATATTAAATATATTAATATTATTATATAAATTTTAGATTTAATTAATATTTTATCGGATTTATGTTAAAGTATTATTTTGTCTATTAATATTATTTATAAAATTAAATTAGTTAAATAAATATGTAAATATAATAATTAAAATCTCTAAATTGGTATGTACATGTCTTATTCGAGCCAATTTTGAAATTGGGCAACAATGTGGACTAAAATTTTCAGTAAATTTAAAGATGTGGGGTTATTTTGACAACCTGAAAAGTTAGGGGAATAATTGTCAGTCAACATAAATAATGGTATCAATTTTGCAATAAAACTTAACTGTCACTTCATTTGTTAACGTCCATTTTTAACGGTGGTACCAAAAGTGATTGATTTCTTAAATTGTGTTACCAAATGTGTCGACCTCAATTTTTATGGTACCACAAGTGAGAATCTGTATATAGTTTGGTACCACAATTGCAATTCTCTCCATACATGATACAACTAAAGAAATATATATTTTTTTATGTTTTTTAAGGGTAATCAGATCTTACACTAGATTTTATTTCTTTTAAGACGCATCGCACACATTATGTTGGAAAAAAAATCAATGAGAATTCAAAGTTTGGTTCGCCATATCATGAAAACTAGTCCATCTCACTAGACAAATCACCGATACGTAAAAGAAACAAATTTCTAAGTTGAATGTTTTCTTTTCTTTTCTTTTTTGATCCATTTCTAAGTTGAATGTTTATTAACTGAAAACTAGCACCCAAATCATAAATTAAGAACTGGGTATATATCTTATTTTAAACGTAAAGAAATAAACAAATGTTAAATAAGAGTATATACTATATAGAAGCACCATTGACTTTGACTTGAGTTTAGGTGGCTTGGTCTTCAAAAGCACAACTTAATTAGAATCTGTTTTACAAAAATGTGTGAACATCTTAATTAGAATCATGTGATGGGTAGAAAATAAAAGAGAAAAACAGGAAAAAATGGGTTATCAAGGTTGATCTTTCTCAGATCCCATATCTGTAAGATTGTACCAGGAAAATCTTGGTAATGAAGAAAAAACCAAGAAACCTGCGAAATAATACTACTTACATTGACTTGAGAATGGATTATTCTTGATTAGACTTTATTGAGAATAATTTTTTTAGATTTTGTGGTAAAAAAATGCGCCACAACATTTGCTATGAGCTTCTCATTACCACAACTAATAGTTTATGGGCCTGTTTGTTTGGTGTTTGAGAAAGTAATTTGAGAGATTTGTGAAATAATTTTGGATTTGAGTTATGTTGTTTGTTTGAGTTTTGAGAGAGTGATTTGATAAATAAAGTAAGTGTAAGTTTTTTTTTAAAGAGTTAGGTCGTAAGTGTAAGATTTTATATCAAATCATGTTTGTTATATGAGATAAATTGTGTAAGAGATATGTTACTTTATGTCAAATCAGACTAAAGTTTGTATAGGTTTTGTTTAGATATAAGATAATTGTTGTTTGTTCGGCTTTTGAGAGAGTAGTTTGAGAAAATTAAGAGGTGAAAAATTTATTTTAGAAAGTAGAAAACATGTTTGTTTGAGATTTTTCGAATACGAAATAATTTTGAAAAATGCCAAACAAACAAGCCCTAGAATTTTCCCTTTGAGAATTAATATATACTTCCTCTGTCGCTCTTTTTTTTACCCTTTCATTTTAAACACGATGTTTTATATAAAAGTTAAAAAGGTAAAATTTTTAGGTATTTTTACATATATATATATCCTTAAAAATAGTGGTTGAAAGTTGCGATGTCAAATCACTACATTATGTTAGAGGGTATTGTTGAAAAAAATTATTCTATTTTAGAAAAAAAAAATATTATTTAAGAATATCCCAAAAAAGAAATAACAGTGAAAGTGTAGAGAGGAAGTATATATATTCCTTTTATCTCAAAAAATATTATCCGTTAGATGAATTCAGATGGGTCAAAATTACCGAAGTACAATCAAATCTTCATGTGACAACACCACGGTTTCAGTATTTAGAAGTCAATCAAAAGATTTGATTTGATTTAGTTTTGGTAAAAAGATAGACAATACGTAATCTTACCTTCCTCGTATATTTATTTAGTTGAACAAATCTTACATTCATAATTTGTTTGTCATTATGAGGGTTATGTAATTTAATGGGTTGGGTTAATGGTGGAGGAGAGTCAATCGTATGAAAGATTGAAAGTCTCTGTCGTGCAAATGTAGGGAGTAATTATTTGCAATATATTATCTCTTATTTTTATCATTTAAACTGATAAATACTCTGTAATATTAATTTAATTAGCAATTATCCGTATTTCAAAAAGAAAAATAGCAAATAAATTTTGTCGGCAAAGTTTAGCTTCTTGATTTTTCGTGGATAATATATTACTATTGATGTTAATTATAAATATAAAAATATAATTCATTTATCTATTATCATATCAGGTCTTTAACGGAGATGATCGGTCTATGTTTTAGACTTGTTTGGTCAAACCGTGAAGGCCAAAATCAAGTGAAACACAACCCAAAATAAAACGAAACCTTGTAAAATATATCGCCTACTTTTTTCTCATATCTCTAGTTCATTACTAGTTTTTCTAATTAGTTTACTTTGATATCATTGTAATATAGTGTTTAATGTAACGATGTATTCACTATCTCAAAAAAAAAATCTTTAACACATATATCATCTACTTTGTTTTATTTATTATCAAACTCCAACATCCAAACTCAATTCAAATCACTTCTTAAATTTCGAACTCCTCAAAATCCAGCACAAATTCAAATGTTTGACCTAAACCAACCAAATCAATATTGTTGAAATCAAAACTCATGAAAATAATAATAACAGCGATCCATACACACTCTTAGTTACGTTTAATTACACATTTGCTTTTGCTTTGTTGAGGGATTATTATGAAAGAATTGAAGTTGATTTTGACATTACACAAAGATAATTAATGGACCTTGAAAATAAGATAGAAACGACAGTTATGTGCAAAGATAAAGGGCCAGGCCCCTTTAATGAATAGATAGATAGATACTGTATATCCTTTGGGGATTATGAGGAGTAGCCCACAAATTAAATAAAGATCCAAAACACAAATTATGCGAACCTAGTCAGAATATTTCACATTTAATTAATTTCATGTCTATGTAATGCTGACCGTTAGATATATTTGCACGATTTAGTAATCATAAAATAATTTTATTTCGTCTTTCGCTGAGGGAAAAAAGAGGATAATTATAAAATGACAGACAAAATGTGCAAATTGAACTTGTAAAGAAAAGATTCAGTCAGGGGTGCATTGGAAAAGTGTTCTTTACAGACAAAGATCCATGGGCGGAATTTTGGATTTTAAAATAATAAAGTCATTTTCCAATTTGTGTCAACAAATTTATCATGAACCATTATATAAGGAAGTTCACATGTAATCAGACGAAAATCCGAAAAAGAAGTCAAAATGCCACAGTAATCCAACAACTTATTTTGACTCTACTTGTACTATAAATAAACCAATTTTCACACATAAAATAAATGGCACTAGATAAAAAAAAATGATTGAACTATATATGATTTATCCAAAAAAAAAAAAAAAAAAATTGAATGAACTATATGTTTATATACCATATATTGTATGACTACGGAATTTAACTAAGAATTTAAAAAATGAACTTTTATATTGTTTTACATTTTCTTAAAAATGTATAATAATTAAAAATTAATTGTGTCAAATAATTACTTTATGATTTTATCAAGATGGTAGTTTGCAAAAATTAATTTTGTTATAACATATTGAATCTTGTTTTGCGACACTTCAAACAAAAATTAGGAAAAGTTAAGAGTGAAGGGAATATTAATTTAAAGAAATGAATTCGCTTAGGTACAAAATTCCACATAAACAAATATTCTTTTTTAAACAAATAATTAAATAACAGTATGGAAACTTTTAATCTACATCTAATTTTACCAAATTCAAAATTTGTGAAAAATTTAATAGGAGTATAAGAGTACCTCCCATCTTTATCACCATTTTTTTCATCAAATCATATATTTGGTGAAATGGAGATGAGTTGATCTTCCACCCTTAACAAACCATTTCACCATTTCACTATTTTTGGTGAAAGAATGATGTGTTTTGGCCTCCCATGATTTTCATCAAAATTTACACCGATTTATAAAATAATAATATTTCATCATTTCACCATTTTAGAGAATAGGATTTGGTTTTTCACCAAATAATAAATTTGATATTTGCCATAATTTTATTTCATTAAAATTTCAACACAATGTTATCAATTTTAAAGTGCTATTTACAGTTACAAATCATTTTAAAAGTATTAAATTTTTATAACTATATTACTTAAATTTTATGTTATCAATTATGAAAAATCATTAAACAGTTAACACAATTAACTCAAAATGTCATACATATAATAAAATCATAACATAAACATAAACACTTTCATAATTAAACAACATTACAATATGAAATAATCTTAACTCATTACAAAACATCTCATTCATCATCATCTATTTTGGCTACGTTTAAAGGGTTTATTGTCGTTTATTTTATTTTAATTATTAATTATAATTAGTATATTTTTTTGATAAAAATTAATAAATTTATTGATAATTATACCTAATCTATACAATTAATTAACAATTAAGCATATTTATTTTTATTAATAATAATTAGTGTATTTATTTAATAAAATCCGATAAATTAATTAAAATATATATTTAAATATATATAAATGATTAACAATGATTTAATTATGATAAATGTGTCAATAAGTTGCTAATAACGTAATTAGATGCTAATTTATTAAATAGGGACAATTACACCAAATCCTATTTATTTTCCTATAAATATAGGATTTGGTGTAATAAATAGTGGAATGGTGGGAGATGGAAATTCCTTCACTAAAAATTTTGGTGTAAAAATAGGATTATTGTGATTTAAGGCGAGAGGCTAAAAACATTTAAATTTGATGAAAAAAATAAAATTTAATGTACCATGGGAGATGCTCTAAGTGATACCCGATTAAACATATTTGTATTAAATGAAAAATAATATTGAATATATATGTTATGATTTCTAGAATTTCAGTGATAGTACTCTGTCTAACCTCTCACGTGTTATCATTGTACTAAAAGATTTGGATTTTGGACCTTTTTACAAGTTGGTCCGGAAAGGAAAACAAGCACAGCTTTCTGGCCCATAGATTCTTTTCTTTCTCTGTGTTCTTTATTTCTTTCCTATTATGGAAATAAGACTTTTTATTAATTTATTTTGGTCCATTTCATGTGGTCTTTATTTATTCTTTTCTTTTACGACAGGACATGAAATATTTTTATTTCATTTTTTGGTACTATATATTCTTTGTGTGCTTTGCCAGAGTAAATAAAGTGGAGCACGGTTTAAAGAAAAGCAACAGTTGATATATATGATGACACAGTAGAAAAACATGTGGGTGTTTTTAACTTGTGCTATGTACTGCATTTGTGCATTATATTTTAAACCGATTATTTTGCTGAAATATAGTAATATACTCCATTTCCACTTAAAAAGTAAAATGAAGTACATTTATTACTTCGACTAACAATTTTCATAGTATTTTTCGTTCGATAACTTTTGGATTCAGTTCAAACGTAACTTTATAAACGTAAAAGTTAATAAATTATATGTAAAAATATTAAACTGCTTGATATTCGACTTGAACTAATATAATAAATTATTGCACGAATTTGATTAAATTAATTAAAAAAAAATGTAAAAGTCAATTTAAAATTCAAATCAAATTTAAATAATGTGTTGTTGGATGCCACTGAAGTAGCTTATATCACAATTAAAAAGAAAAAACTCTTACATCCTAACTCTAATGTTTCGAACATAACAAATTAAAAGGAAGTTGCCCAATTGGATTATAATAAATGCCCAAAACATTATGTTGTGACTTGTGATAGTAGTACATGAATTATAAATCACCATTTGGGCCATTAAGGCCCACCACTTTCAAACAAGCCCATTTACCATATATCACTTGACTTATATAAAATGAAAGAACTTCTTTTAGATATTTTGTACAAGTTTTGCTTTAAATTTTCAAGTGATTATCATAAAGTAAAAACTCAGTTTGGACTAATCCAAATAAATATTCTTTTACCAAATATGATATATATTAGTACTACTTTTTAATACAAATTTATAAGGAAATTATTAATTTTAAGCACCGCCGCTTTAGACTGACATTATCATAATCACGATTCTATACCCGAAGAGCAGCTCGGACCTTCTTAAGCTTGCATGAGAATAAATGAGGTTAACGATGCAGCTTAAATGACCCACGTACCTTGCGCAACATTCAAGCACCACCAAAATAGATGCATTTTTTAATTTGATAACACATTATTTTCATTCTTAAATGGAATATTCTCACAATATTCAGAGATTATTTGGTGTTTTACACGTGCATAGGATATAACTTAACTTTGTTGCAGAAAATGACAAAGATAGAACTATTATAACCCTAAAGATGCGGAGATTTTTTTAGTGAATCCAGGATACGACTTCTCCACAAATCAAAGGTTTTTTTATGAATCAGTGAAAGACTAGACTAGAGCATCTTCCTACAAAACCCTAATACGAATCTTATTACCAAAAGAAATTCTAAATAAAGTTTCGACTTCCATTAAGTGCATATATGTGTGGATAATTAAGTTTTAGCTTGTTCATGTTATGTTGGTTATAAAACTCACGTGACTTTATTAATTTCGAAGCCAAAGGGCCCGTTTGTTTGGCGTTTCCCATAATTTTTTCGTGTTTGGGAAATACCAAACAAACATGTTTTCTATTTTCCGAAATAAATTTTTCATTCATTAATTTTCTCAAACTACTCTCTCAAAAGCCAAACAAACAACAATTTTCTTATCTCTAAACAAAACCTATACAAACTCTACTTTGATTTGACATAAAGTAACCTATCTCTTACACAATTTATCTCACATAACAAACATGATTTGACATAAAGTCTTGCACATCTTATACCTACAACCCAACTCTTCCAAAAAAACCTACACCTACTTTATTTCTCAAATCACTCTTTCAAAACCCAAACAAACAACATTACGCAAATCGAGATTATTTCACAAACCTCCACTACTCTCCCAAACTACTTTCCCAAACGCCAAACAAACAAGCCCAAATACTTTCCTCCTGAAAGGACCGAAAATGTTCATAGGCTATTTGGTGTTAATAGCGTAATGCTCAAATATGTTGAAGAACATGAAAGAGATAAAACTTCTGAATCCATAAAGGCAAGAATCAGGAAAGAAAATCCAGTACGTACATGGCTGTTAGTGTTTAACAATCTGTGTAATAGAAATATACTCAATTTATATTTCTTATTGTATCTATAACAGTAATTAGATATAAGCTATAGTCGTAATTAAGTATAATTTATTAAAAACAATATAGTATATATATATATATATATATATATTACTTTATTCTGGAATTTTTTTAATATAACAAAGTAGTGGAGTAGAACTTGGTAAAATAAGATTAGTGTATCAAGTTGAATTTTAAAAAGCAGTATCTTTCTTTAAAAGTTTTAAGTAATAGAGATGATTAAAATTGAATAAAATAATCAATGATTCATATTCAATTGAACTATTTGCTTATATGAACAGAAAGAAAACTTTATCTACGAAACAATATTAAATATGTTTCAAATGAAGACAGACTAGCAAGAGACGTTGAGAAATTAATTTAACTTGCAAATATGATAATTTAATTAACTCACTAAATTAATCTCGAAAATAAGTGAATAAATTGTAGTAAGACTGAGGTTGCGGAAGCAATCTCCTTAAGACAATATTTCCGGGCTGCCTACGGTGCACACAGTCGATCCCCGGTAGTCTCCCAAGATACAACAGTCTGATGCTCCTTGTTTGCACGAACAAAGAACCCACGGCGAACTCGAACAAATAGAACTTCGACGAAAATTATTTAATTTGAGAAGTAGACAAAATAATTTGTATTTTATTTGCTGAAAGAATAGTGTGAGGAATTGGCCAGATTCCTCTCCTATTTATAGCAATTGAAAGTTGTTGCTGGAGGGTCACAACAGTTCGGATTTAAATTAAACAATGGTTCGGTCCGAACGGGTGCCACCCATTCGGTTCAAAATCCGACCAGACACACCCTTTTATTCAAAATTGGGCGGGCAACATGGATCCTTCTCGGACCTTCTAGAAACGGGTCTCGCGGATCCTGTTCGGATCACATGCGGATCCTAATCGGATCACACGCGGATCCTAATCGGATCACCCACGGATCTTTGTACAAAAGTTTGGACTTTAATAATTATTGGGCCCAGATATAACTCTAGGCCCATTCATACAAAAGCCTTTCTACTTTGAAAGCTAGGTGCCCTTTTTATAACAATTTTGTAGCTCAACTTTCTCCTTCTTTTCCATGTGGGATGGAGAGACTCAACCTTCTCTTCTCATTTCATTCATTAAGGTGTAATAATTAACTTTGGCTAATTAGACTCAATTAGCTATAATTAATCCAATTACACCAACAATCCCCCACATGAATGAAATTATTCTTCATGTCCCCTCTCATAGAACAAATCACGTCGAAGTAATCTTTAGGGATAATAGTGCATCGGGACAGGTGAAATATTTCATCTTGAACCTTCCCTAGTTGAAGTTTATCGGATTTACTTAGCCAATCGGTGAAATATTTCATCTTGAACCGTCGGCTGTTGGTGTAAACCAAGACAATAAACTTAACACAGTATTATACCGATTTGTTACAAGCTCTCGGTTGTGTTCATTTCGGTCCTGAACTTTCTTGGTAATGCGAGTGCTTTAGAGAATTCCAGCCTATAAAGAAATTCTCAACGAGCCGACCCAGCTCACACTTACATAGGTGACCGCTTCTATCAAGAGTATCCTACCATACTCCACTTATTTTAACCAAGATATAGATGTCATTAAAAGCGTTTGCTTAACCTATAAAATAACACGGTAGGTATGCACTTATTGCATCATAGAAATGGGAAAGAGTTAAAACTCTTAAGTGCTTTAGTTTTAAGTTAGCCAGGACTGGTTGGCCTATTGAACTTGGTCCGTGGGATCTCCAGTCGCCAAGTTAGGTTTCCGTACAAGGTAACTTAGTCTAATTTAGGCTTTAAGCCCATTCCCCTCGATGCACATTCTACTCTCTCACCAGATAAACCTTTAGTAAACGGATCCGCGAGGTTTTCTTTTGACTTCACAAAGTCGATGGAAATTATTCCATTTGAGAGTAAATGTCTCACGGTATTATGTCGAATATGTCGTGACTTACCATTATACATAAAGTTGTGAGCTCTATGTAAAGCCGCTTGATTATCGCAATGTATACATATGGCTGACACAGGTTTCGGCCATAGTGGAATATCTTCTAGAAAGTTATGAAGCCACTCAGCTTCTTCACCAGCTTTATCCAAAGCTATAAACTCCGACTCCATTGTGGATCGAGCTATACACGTCTGTTTAGAAGATTTCCATGAGATTGCGCCTCCTCCTATTGTGAATACATACCCACTTGTAGACTTTGATTCTTCCGAATCAGAGATCCAATTTGCATCACTATATCCCTCGAGGACAGCTGGATATTTTCCATAATGTAATGCATACTCTGATGTATTATTTAGGTATCCAAGCACTCTCATTAGTGCTTCCCAGTGAAGCTTGCTTGGATTACTCGTATATCTACTCAATTTATTAACTGAGTAGGCGATGTCTGGCCTCGTGCAATTCATAATATACATGAGACATACAATTATACGAGCATACTCATTTTGTGATACACTATCTCCTTTGTTTTTGTGTAACACCACTGATGGGAGAAAAGGATTGTTAGTTCCTTTAAATCCATGTTTCTTAAATTTCTCAAGTACCTTTTCCACATAGTGTGACTGAGATAATTTAATACCACTTGATGATCTTGTTATTTTAATTCCTAAAATAACATCGGCCACGCCGAGATCCTTCATATCGAAATTATTTGTTAATATTTTCTTTGTGGACTTAATAACCTCCATGTTAGTCCCAAATATTAACATGTCGTCTACATAAAGACAAACTATGACGATTGCTTGTCCGTATTGTCTTATATATACACACTTGTCGCATTCATTAATACGAAAGCCATTTTTAATCATGCCACTATCAAATTTCTCGTGCCATTGTTTAGGAGCTTGTTTAAGGCCATAAAGAGAACGAACAAGTTTACAAACTTTGTTCTCTTTTCCTTTAACAATGAAACCTTCTGGTTGTTCCATATAAATCTCCTCATTTAATTCACCATTAAGGAAAGCCGTTTTAACATCCATTTGATGAATTTCAAGATTATGTATAGCTGCTAGAGCTATTAGTAGTCTTATGGATGTTATCCTAGTCACTGGTGAATAGGTATCAAAGAAGTCTATCCCTTCCTTTTGTCGATATCCCTTAGCTACTAATCTAGCTTTATATTTATCAATAGACCCATCGGGTTTTAATTTCTTTTTGAAAATCCATTTACATCCAATTGGCTTACTTCCCGTAGGAAGATCAACCAATTCCCAAGTATTATTACTTAAGATGGATTGTAACTCACTGTCTATCGCCTCTTTCCAATGCGCTGCATCGGGAACAGTCATAGCTTCTTTATATGTTTGAGGATCATCCTCAATCATATAGGTTAAGAAATCTGGGCCGAAGGATTTAGCTATTTTAGCTCGTTTACTCCTTCTAGGCTCTTCTATGACTTCCTCGTTGACTTGATAATCATTTCCTTCAGAAATTGATTTGTATGTCCTCTTTTGAGAAGTGACGTTTGAGTCCTTCTTATGAGGAAATATATTCTCATAGAATATCGCATCTCGAGATTCAATAATTGTGTTAACGTGAACCTCACTATTTTCAGATTTAAAAACCAAAAATCTGTAAGCACTACTATTCTCAGCTCGACCTATGTAATAGCAATCAACGGTTTTAGATCCAAGTTTTACCTTTTTAGGTCTTGGAACCGCCACCTTAGCCAAGCACCCCCACACTTTGAGGTATTTGTAGCTAGGTTGCCTTCCTTTCCATAGCTCATATGGAATAGCATCATTTTTCTTGTGTGGGACTCGATTCAATATATGATTCGCCATTAAGATGGCTTCCCCCCACAAGTTGCTAGGTAAACCTGATCTTAAAAGCATGACATTCATCATATCTTTTAAAGTTCGGTTTTTCCGTTCAGCTACCCCATTTGATTGGGGTGAGTAAGGTGCAGTCATTTCATGAATTATCCCTGATTCAGCACACAATTGCTGAAAAGGATATTCATATTCACCTCCTCTATCAGATCTAAGAATTTTAATTTTCTTATTCAACTGATTTTCAACCTCGGCTTTATATTGTATAAAGGCATTTATTGCTTCTTTTTTCTTATGCAATAAATACACATAGCAATAGCGCGTACAATCATCAATAAATGTGATGAAGTACCTTTTACCTCCACGAGTAGGAGTTGCCTTTAAATTACACAAGTCAGTGTGAATTAGCTCTAAGGGTTGTGAGCTCCTTTCGATTGAGTTGAAAGGTTGTTTGGCAAATTTTGCCTCCACACAAAATTCACATTTATATGACTTATCTATTTCAAAATTAGGTATTAAACCTAAGTTGGCCAATTTTTTAATTTTTCGAAAATTAATGTGACCTAAACGGTCATGCCATAATGTAGGAGACTCAAGCAAGTAAGCAGAAGTAATATTATTATTAATAAACTTGTTGTCTTTGCCAATCACGGCTACATTTGCCTTAAAAAGGCCATCACACATGTAACCCTTTCCTACATACATACCCCCTTTGGTCAGCACAAATTTATCTGACTCAAAGGCTAAACGAAATCCATTCTTAGTAAGGATAGAACCGGAAATTAGATTCTTCCTAATGTCAGGAACATAAAGTACATTATTAAGAGTAACATCTTTTCCCGAAGTAAACTTCAGCACCACCTTTCCTTCTCCTTCTACCACGGAATGAGCGTCATTTCCCATGAAGAGCATCTGCTTATGTTCAGAATCTTTGTAAGTAGTGAACATGCTCTTGTCGTAGCAGATATGGCGGGTAGCCCCAGTGTCCACCCACCATCCTTTGGTATCGGTAGTTAAGAATGCTTCAGATACGACCGCTGCCAGATGCATGTCATCCATGTCAGATGCCGCGAGGTCCACAGTGATATTTGCTTCATCTTTCTTTCCGGTTTTCCGGTGACGGCACTTCTTTGCAAGATGTCCGCTCTTTCCACAGACAAAACATATCCTGTTGGATTTCTTCTTTTGGTTACCCTTGTTCCCTTTGTTAGGTGGATTAAGCTTTTGCTTCTTACTCATTTGAGAGTCTTCCACAATGTGAGCCTTAGCTCCCCCGGGATGAGGCATTCCCATAAAGTTCAATCCTTTGTCGGTGATCATGCTATTCTCCTGTGTCTTGAGCTTTTCTGCAAGATCTTGCACGGTCCATTTTGAAACCGACTTCTTGTGCCTTAGGTGATGTTTGAACCATGTCCATGCCGGAGGAAGCTTTCCAATTATGGAGGCCACCTGGTAAGACTCGCTTAGTTCATGCCCTTCAGCCAGAAGTTCATTGATCATTGTTTGAAGCTCATTCACTTGTTCATACACAGATTTGTTATCAACCATTCGGTAGAACTGAAATTTGTCCACTAGAAACTTTCTGTACCCTGAGTCTTCGGTTTTGTATTTCCTTGTCAGACCTTCCCACAAGAGTTTAGCAGTCTTTAGGGGACTGTAAACCTTATAGAGTGTCTCGTCCAAGCAACTCAGTATGTAATGTCGGCACATAAAGTCATTATGATTCCATGACTCGATTTGCTTGACTTCCTCAGGAGTTTGATTCTCCTTAGCCACCGGTACCTCCTCAGTAAGGTATCGAGTTACGCCTAAAGTCGTTAGGTAGAACATCATCTTGTCCTGCCATGTTGCAAAGTCAACCCCTTTGAATTTGAAGGGTGGAATCAACGGAGGGGTAGGAATGCTTTTTGGTGTCTCCACCACATTGTTGTTTGATGCCATCTACACAGATGTATTAAACGGTTAGTTATATTGTCTTAAGATTGTTAGTGTTTAACAATCTGTGTAATAGAAATATACTCAATTTATATTTCTTATTGTATCTATAACAGTAATTAGATATAAGCTATAGTCGTAATTAAGTATAATTTATTAAAAACAATATAGTATATATATATATATATATATATATATATATATATATATATATATATATATATATATTACTTTATTCTGGAATTTTTTTAATATAACAAAGTAGTGGAGTAGAACTTGGTAAAATAAGATTAGTGTATCAAGTTGAATTTTAAAAAGCAGTATCTTTCTTTAAAAGTTTTAAGTAATAGAGATGATTAAAATTGAATAAAATAATCAATGATTCATATTCAATTGAACTATTTGCTTATATGAACAGAAAGAAAACTTTATCTACGAAACAATATTAAATATGTTTCAAATGAAGACAGACTAGCAAGAGACGTTGAGAAATTAATTTAACTTGCAAATATGATAATTTAATTAACTCACTAAATTAATCTCGAAAATAAGTGAATAAATTGTAGTAAGACTGAGGTTGCGGAAGCAATCTCCTTAAGACAATATTTCCGGGCTGCCTACGGTGCACACAGTCGATCCCCGGTAGTCTCCCAAGATACAACAGTCTGATGCTCCTTGTTTGCACGAACAAAGAACCCACGGCGAACTCGAACAAATAGAACTTCGACGAAAATTATTTAATTTGAGAAGTAGACAAAATAATTTGTATTTTATTTGCTGAAAGAATAGTGTGAGGAATTGGCCAGATTCCTCTCCTATTTATAGCAATTGAAAGTTGTTGCTGGAGGGTCACAACAGTTCGGATTTAAATTAAACAATGGTTCGGTCCGAACGGGTGCCACCCATTCGGTTCAAAATCCGACCAGACATACCCTTTTATTCAAAATTGGGCGGGCAACATGGATCCTTCTCGGACCTTCTAGAAACGGGTCTCGCGGATCCTGTTCGGATCACATGCGGATCCTAATCGGATCACACGCGGATCCTAATCGGATCACCCACGGATCTTTGTACAAAAGTTTGGACTTTAATAATTATTGGGCCCAGATATAACTCTAGGCCCATTCATACAAAAGCCTTTCTACTTTGAAAGCTAGGTGCCCTTTTTATAACAATTTTGTAGCTCAACTTTCTCCTTCTTTTCCATGTGGGATGGAGAGACTCAACCTTCTCTTCTCATTTAATTCATTAAGGTGTAATAATTAACTTTGGCTAATTAGACTCAATTAGCTATAATTAATCCAATTACACCAACAATGGCTTCATTGAAATTATGAGGAATCTTGAACTGTCATTAATTACTCGAAAAATATAATAAGCTTTAGGGCCTTAAGAAACAACTCGAGGAAGTAAAAGAATTTGAACATGCAAACCAAGTTGGTACTTCGAGTACCAAACAATTTGATGGTAAAATGAAGTGATGGGGATTAATTCGGAGCCGCAGTTCAAAACGAAGACATGCACATATGCTTGTCTTTAATTGGAAAATAATATTATATTTTACAAGAATCAAATTAATATGTTTTAGACTTTAAGTACTAATTATATATATGTAACTTTATAATATTGCAATTGATAAACAAGTATGATCCAATATTAACAAATATTTTGTGTGGATAACTAGTTTTTAGATCGTCCAACTATGTTTCTATCTTAGTTTCTTTGATTCAATTTTTTTTTTACTATTATTATAAAGCTATAGTACATTTTTTATGAGATTATATTTTTACAGATAAATAGTTAATTAGATCACATCAAGAAATAAGGGAGTTTAAAAAATACTATGCACTTATTAAAATAGTACAAACTCTGTTACGACTAATGTAGCTTAATTGTCTATATTTGATGTAGAAAAAATAATTGTAATTAATATAAAATAATGTAAAACTCTATAGTTTTATAAGATCTATATTTTCTAGAAAAATAATTAATCCAATAACACTCGTGAAAAATCAAGTTAAGTACGTATAAGTGGACTTGTCTATGTTCACATACTACACATGAACTAATATGAACTATTTTATTTAAACTTAAACTTGAAATAATGTTTTCTCTTGCCCGGCCCGCTTTGCGTTTAAGCTCTCCCCCTCTTACTGCAATTTTCTTCCTTTTCTTTCCTTCAACGTCAAAATGCTAGTGAATTTTGGCAAAGAAAAACTTGAATGAAAGTCGAATTTTAGGATTTTGCAACTTTTTTAGTGTTATCCATTTGGCATAAAAATTTCAAGCTGCTAAAAATAATAACTCCATTTGAGCAAGGTCTCGCGTCTCATTAACTTGTTAGTGTCAATAGTACTGCTAAAAATAATAACTCCATCTCAGCTGGATAAGCTAAACAAATGAGAAAATATATATAAAAATATCAAACTACTCAAACTCGAACAATATTCAACTCTATTAAAACTCGTTTTCTTAAACAATAGAATCAAATCAAACTCATAATTCAAACTTGATATAAAAATTCAAAACAACTTGGCCAATGTATTACTTATCATTACTCTACTCGTAGCCCTAGATCTAGCATAAGCGATCTCCAGACTTCTACATCAACATAAATTAATACGTAATCGATCCAAGAAAGATATATCTCACGTCAATAAAATAATTGGTTATTGGAATCAAAATTTGATTGTTATAGTACACCAATTAGTAAACTTTAGGCCCAAATTTAGTAATTATGATACGACAAATTTAAATTATTTTAATGAGCATTATTATTTTCAAACCGCCTAACATTTAATTTTTGAGTACGATAATTATTTCATTACACCAGTATTGTTATATCAAACAATCGATTAACCATCAAACATGCAAACTAGTATTAAATTAAAAAAAAAATCACACTAATGATAATTATTTTAATGAGCATTATTATTTTCAAACCGCCTAACATTTAATTTTTGAGTACGATAATTATTTCATTACACCAGTATTGTTATATCAAACAATCGATTAACCATCAAACATGCAAACTAGTATTAAATTAAAAAAAAAAATCACACTAATGATAATTGAATCTATAACCTCTTAATTTTGTGGGATCAACCTTACCATTGGACTATGGTCTAGTTAGCAACCACCAAACATAAATTAAATCATGTCAAAAAAATAATGAGATGAAAAATAAAACCAAAAAAGTACTAAAAGGATTATCGTAAGGACATAATTAAATCATGAAAAATAATGTTTTTATATAAAAGAAGGTGAAAAATTACCAATATCAACATGAATGACCAACCAATCCAACATGTTATGACAAAATCAAAAGGATTATCGTAGGGACATAATAGTCAATTCTCACCTCCCCGCCCCTCTGTTCAACATGTCCTTGTACCTCAAAATGGAATCCAATCTCTGCAACTTTAACTGCTGCCTAAACCTGTTGATAAAATCATCCGCCTTTTCATCCACCGCCTCATCATCACCGCTGGACGCCGTCGTTTTTTCTCTCACCGTCGCCGGCCTCCGCTGATCCACCAACTCCTCCTCCACCGTCGGTACCAATTTCTCGCTGGCGGACTTTCTCAACACCTTCGACTTCGGTTCTAACTTCTTCACCCCTGTATCCATAGATTAAAATTTTGTTTAACATTAAATTTTTTTTTTTACTAAAATAGAAACTACTTTATAAATAGTTGTATTTTTTAATTGACTAAAAAACAAACATAAACTTTAGGTGTTTTCGACGGAAATAAGTACTGAAATTTTAATTCATGCCTGTATCAGAGTTGCTCCTCGCCACGTGAGTGATCACCTCTTCACTATCGTGTTCCTGAGCCGGTTCTTCCGAATGCGTCGGGTCGGGTTGTGGATCGGATCGGTAACTGGAGATATTGAATGACTTGACCCGTTCGAATAGGGAAGGAAAACGGACGAGTTGGGGCGGGTTTGGTTCATCTGTTAGTTTCGGTTGTTTTCGTTGAGAGTTGAGGATGAAAATGGTCGCGATCACGAGGTTTAGAGTGCAGAAGAGGACAGTGGGGGTGAGATAGCTCACCACTAGTTCAATTCCGTTCATGGCGGTCCAGTCTACGGCGTCGTTTTCTTCGTCGAATTTCTATTGTCCTTGGAAATGGAAATTGAGGTGTAGAAAGGAGGAGGGAGAAAGAGTAATTGATTTTATAGTGTGATGAATATGAACGTGTCCCGGGAGAGGTGCAAGTAGGATAAAATTCAATTTTTTTTTGATTCAGAAAAAAAATAACACCTACTGCACACAAAATTTAGTAATTTACTAATGGAGTATAACATTTCATAAATTACTATAATTTAAGATTATATCAGAATTCGTTTTTTGGGCGTTTGTTATGGGATGGTCATAATCCTTTTGTTGCATATTGTTAAATCTAATTTGTTTATGGGATAACTCATTTTTCTCGTCATAATAGCGATTTAAAGGAATTTAATTATATAAAAAAACATGATATTATTAGATTTTATTGCAGTACTTTGTAGTTTATACTCGTGTTATGAAACAAAGACGTCCTACGTTTCATCCAATACCATTAGCTAGAGTTAGATATAGTATAATGGTAATTAATAATCTAGTTTATTATGAATACGGTCAGTTTTATATAATTACTCTTACCATTAGCTAGAGTTATTAACTTAAAATTAAATACTGTATGAGAGTTTTGAATTAATTTTATGAAAAACGGATAAGTGATCCAACGTGTTGAAAGTTGAAACAGCATAAATATCATGTGCATGTATGTTTGGTGTTTGGGAGAGTAGTAGTAATTTGTGAAATAATCTATATTTGCGTAATGTTGTTTGTTTGGATTTTGAGATAGTGGTTTGAGAAATAAAGTAGGTGTAGGTTTTTTTGGAAGAGTTAATTTGTAGGTGTAAGATATGTAAGACTTTATGTCAAATCATATTTGTTATGAGAGATAAATGTGTAAGAGATATGTTACTTTATATCAAATCAGAGTATAGTTTGAATAGATTTTGTTTAGAGATAAGAAAATTGTTGTTTGTTTGGCTTTTGAGAGAGTAGTTTGAGAAAATTGAGAAATGAAAAATTTATTTCAGAAAGTAGAAAAATTTGTTTGTTTGGCATTTCCCAAACACGAATTTTTTTTGAAAAATGTCAAATAAACAGGCCCCATTCATTTCAGTCACATCAGAGTTTACATCACACGTAACAAAAATAAGTATGCTAATGGCCTTATTTAACCAAATTAATATGTAATAACTTATATGGAGTATTATTTTTTTCCACCGAATGTTGACCTGTCTTTTTTCTCTGTGGCTCAGCGAAGAAAGAAACATGGAGAACCATATCAAAATACAAATAATACATAAAAAATGTTTTGTACTCCCTCCGTTTCATAATATCTGTCGCTTTGAAGAGTTTTTCTTGTGCCATATTATCTGTCACTTTAGATTTTCAATAAAGCATTAATTACTCTTTTTCCATTTTTGCCCTTTATGCTCATAAATTTTCTCAAACATCAGTGGAGAATATTTAATTAAAAGGGTATCTTAGTCTTTTTCATTTTTTTCCTCTTAAAATTCAGCTATATTCAATGATTTTCTTAATTTGTGTGCATACATGTGAAAAAACAGATATTTTGAAACGGATGGAGTTCTAAATAAAAATTAAATGGCAGAAACATTTCAATGGCAGGCCAGCAAGTGGATACTTTGATTCCTCTGAGGCTTGGGCCTACAAAATTTAATTTGATGAATATTAAACTGAGGTAGGTTAATTTAATAAAGGAAGTGTACGTTTTTTTTTTTTTTTTACTTTTTCTAATCTGTAAAGAATCAGTGACAATATTTGTAAAATTTAACGTGACAAACTTGCATGGCGTGTTGACCAATATTTTCTTCTAGGTACTTTGATCAGTTTATCTTCTAAATATAATTATTATAGAGTTAAGTATGCATGACTCAATTTAATATTCGTAAATCTTTTTATCAAGTATAATTAATAAGAAAGAGACATAGCTCAAGACTTAAAGTAGTATAGGCAAATGACACCTTAGATTCAAGTCTTACAAAATACTAATTTATATTATTAGTTTTTAATAATTGGATGGAAGCAAGATAATGTCATTAATCTTCTGAAACTAATAACAACATTTATAATAAACAAAATGATAATTTATAATTGTAATAGTTTACCAACCCACTACCTAACTAATCACTCACTTCAGTTTTCATAGATAATGCAGGCTTGTGTGAACGCTTCTATTAACATAATAAAATATTAAATTTATATACTATCCATTTAATAAGTTGACGCATGTGAGAATGAGACTTTCTCTTTCAAGTTTTAACATATTTTAAGCTTCGCATGTTTTGTTTTCAAAAATTTGTTTTGGTTAATTTTAGTGTCACCTATGTCTGCCGACTTGGATTGACCTTTAATTTGATGTGTTTGTGAGTTCTTAGATTTTAAGATACATATTTGAATTGAAATCGAAATGTTAGAGAAAAATTATGTGAAATTATAAATTATAAATAAATAATATGTGTCAAATTAATATATTAATAAACTCCGATCCCCTATATATCTTATTCTATTGTACAATCTTATATTTTAATAGTATGAATTTTACACATCGCACGTAATATTCATTAAATCAATTTGTAAACTATTTCTTTTGGCTATACCCCATATCACGTGACGCCATTACAGTCTTTAATTATTAGCTGACAGTACTATTTCAACTGCATATATATATAAATGACATAAAGAGAACCACTGTAAAATAGGCATGTAAATATTGTCAACACAAATAAATAGTTTCAACCGAATCACACACCATTTGGAGGAAACGAAAGGCCAATGATATATATGAGTGTTATGTTTTATTTTTAGTAATTCATTGATTTCTGAAAGTAGCACCCACGTTTAATTTATTAATTTCGCACGTTTGGTATTTGTGAAATTGTTAGGTTTGACCAATGTTTAACTAAATTTGTGCCTTTTGATAATTTAAGACTCGGGTACTTTACAAAAAAATTAATTAATCGTGCTAGAGTTTATTTCATGCAATTACAATTTAATTGTAAACTTTAAATTACAGTCAGTCATCTTGTAGTGATAATTACTGAAAAATAATATATGGTCTCAAATTAATGGAATTATATATTATTATTATTGTTAAGTTGACCAATTCTCAACGCTATAAATTAACCTCTAGTAGGACTATCAAGTCTCTAATTAATAATTGCAAACTGGAAAATGAATGGGAAATCAAATTAATTATCTTCGTTAATGATTGCCTAAGAAAAAAAATCCGAACCCCCGACCCACTCACCCTTGGTTTTCTTGAATGACTCCAAAATCTAATCTCTTTAGAGGAAAGAAGAGAGCCACAAATTAAAATTGCTCTTTCATGATAGTACAGGGAGTGGTACTAAATAGTAGCATTTCATTGAAAAAAGACAAATTTATGGAAAGACTATTATATAGAAGTGGGAACATCGAGGGTTGATTGAAAATGACTTGGGCATGTTTGTTTGGTGTTTGTGAAAGTAAAATGAGAAAGTAGTGGAGGTTTGTGAAATAATCTTTATTTGCGTAATGTTGTTTGTTTGAGTTTTGAGAGAGTGATTTGAGAAATAAAGTAGGTGTAAGTTCTTTTTGGAAGAGCTAGGTTGTAGGTGTAAGATGTGTAAAACTTTATGTCAATCATGTTTGTTATGTGAGATAAATTATGTAAGATATGTTACTTTATGTCAAATCAGACTAGAGTTTGTATATGTTTTGTATAGAGACAAAAAAAATTGTTGGTTGTTTGGCTTTTGAAAAAGAAATTTAATACAATTAAGAGATGAAAATTTTATTTTGGAAAAATAGAAAACATGTTTGTTTGACATTTCCCAAACACAAAATAATTTTGAAAAACGCCAAACAAACATACCCTTAATCATGCACATATATAGACGGAAGCAAGAATGACATTAATTTGTTCTCGTAGTAATTCTCGTTCACACGTATTTTTTACCTTTCTTAATTTTTTTTTGTAATTGGAAGTTAGATAATTTGATAGCTTATATCAAATATCTAAAACATCAAGTTGTAGACTAGTCATTTTCTGCTTTGTTTTGTGTCTCCGTTCTAAGCTTTGAAAAGTTTTCTACCCGTAACCATTTTTTTTCGATTTTTAGATAGTTGTGCCTAGCTTGTTCACTAAGGTGTTCACATGCACTTTTTTCACAAATTAATTATTGGCAAATGTAGAATTATAGGGTCTGTTTGTTTGGTGTTTGAGAAAGTAGTGGATGTTTGTGAAATAATCTCGATTTGAGTAATGTTGTTTGAAAAATAAAGCAGGTGTAGGTTTTTTTGGGAAGAGCTGGATTGTAGGTGTAAGATGTGTAAGACATTAATGTTTGTTATGTGATATAAATTGTATAAAAGATAGATTACTTTATGTCGAATCAGAGTAAAGTTTGTATATGTTTTGTTTAAAGATAATAAAATTGTTTTTTTTTTGACTTTTTAGAGAGTAGTTTGAGAAAACTAAGAGATTAAAAATTCGATGAAAAATTCGAAAAACGCCTAAAGAACATGCCCATATAATTTCAAAAAGGGACACCTATCAATAGATGGTACATTAGTGTGTGACACAAGTCTTTAACACCAAAACGGGGAAGAAGATCTGCTATATATTTTTCCATACCTCTTCTAAAATTTTGGAAATTATTGTAACATCAGGCTATATTGCATAAATCTTACTTACTCCATGTTAAATTGAATGTGACGAATGGTTGAATAAGTTGCAAAGAGTAAATTAAAAACCAATTATTTTGGTCCACGAACTGAAGATTTATTTGTTTTATTCGATACACGATGAAAGAGATTATTTGTAAATTGTAATCCCTAAATTTAAAGAGGAATTGACTTCATAATCTCAAACCCACGTATATTGATATGTAAAACTTAATTGTAATAAATCACATCATTTTGCCCGGAATGTATCAAAATAATCTCTTGAACTGAATCTACCAATAGTAGACTTGCTTAACGGGTTAGATGTTTGGGCCTTTCTAAGTATTAACATTAAGCCAGAAGATAAGCCCATTACTTGTCTTCAGTTAAAGCCCACTCCCAAACTTGTAATAATCATAATATTTATGGAGGTTTAACACTAACCGCAATCAAGAATCAAATTTAAATAAAATATTCAGTACATGCATTCTTCCTGAACTTCATTTCATGGCCGCAGCACCAAGAATCCTCCTCTGCGGCGATGCCCTCGGCCGTCTCAACCAACTCTTCAAGCGCGTTTCCACAGTATTCTTCAAATTTCAATAAATTTAATACTAGTGTCTAGGGTTAGTAATTTAGGCGTCGAATTAAATTTGCAGGTGAACAAATCGGCGGGTCCATTTGACGCGCTGTTGTGCGTAGGCCAGTTCTTCCCTGAATCTCCGGAGCAGCTTGAGGAGTTCAATGCGTACATCGATGGCCGCTCAAAAATCCCCATCCCTACTTACTTCATCGGTGATTACGGTGTAGGTGCTCCCAAAGTTTTATCAGCAGCTGCCAAAGGTTCGGCGAACCTAGGGTTTAAGATGGACGGGTTTAAAGTATGTGAGAATTTGTATTGGTTGAGAGGTAGCGGAAAGTTCATGCTCCATGGTGAGTAATTAGTACAATGAATAACATTTTGCAACTTGTAGCGTGAGTGATTTACTTTAAAATGTTTATGTTAAAATGTGGGTTGATGAATGAACTGTTTTATGTTAGTTGTAAACTGTAGATTTTACTAGTAATTCGAAATTTCCTAGGAGTGTGATCTGGACTTGAGCTTAATTTAGTAGAGCTTGTAAAGTTAATGCATTTATTATTATTAATGACATATAATAAGATATAGAAACTCTTTGTGATGTTTTCTTTAATGTTTTGGGATGTTTCCAGATTGTCACACTTGGATTTCTAAGGAGCATAAGAAATATCGATAGACGTGAATTTGCGACAATAAGAGTTTCATATTATGCAGTTAGCTATTAAATTTAACAATTTAAGGTGTACTCAACCTTGTTAATAACCCACAATAGTTTTTTTTTTAAAAGGAATATTGCTTTATTACCTGTGTCCAAGATCCTGCTGTATTGTGATTTATAGGTTTTTTGAATATGCATGTGGTTTGTCCACATGTCGAAACACATCATTCTATTTACTTTTTTTGTTATTGAAAGATTATTATATGTTTATGAGTTTCATTTTAGAGCTTAACAGAACATATCCTGCGGAGCTACCAACATATGTCCTGGTGCTGATGTGAAATACTCATGTAGGTTTGTCTGTGGCATACTTATCTGGTAGGCACTCTGCAAGTGGTCAACAGTTTGGCGCATACAGTCAAGATGATGTTGATTCACTCAGGGCGTTGTCTGAGGATCCAGGAATTGTGGATATTTTCTTGACATATCCTTGTTGTAGACTTAAAGTTCTAAATTGTTACTCCTTTTCTCTTTCCCTCTCGTCCTCTTACTCCTTACTACGTTGGTTGTTATGCAATTTAAATCTTATTTATTTCCTTGACTGGATTTCACTAATGAATGGCCCATTGGGGTCACAAATGCTGCATCTGAAGTTCCTTCTGGAATGTCGGATCAAGCTATCGGTGATTCTACATTATCAGAATTAGTAGCAGAGATTAAGCCACGGTAAGTGAGGATTTCCCAATTTACTCTCTGGCACTTTTTTTCCATAGAGTTGTGGTATAATCTAAAAATTTGCAGTCTGATTCTGATATAACTCAAATTAGCATTAGAAGTTTGTGTCGCCATAAAACAAAAGTTGAACCAGCGCCCCATGCATATCCAATTGAGATTAATATTAAAATAGGTTTGCACCAACAAATAAGTTTTAAGTTGAGAAATGAATTCTAAATGAAACGATCTTGCTTCAGCTTTTTAAGAATCTATCGCTACTCCAAGTTCAACAAAATATGCAAAAGAATGATCACCAAAAATTGACTCCCGTGGCAGACCTTGTGATCGACTGCTATATTGAAATAATCCAAGCATCGGTTGACAAAGAAAAAGAGGACTCAGAACATAGATTGGAGCATAGTAGTCGTAGTTGATTTTGGTGGCTTAATCTCTTATGGAGTAGCAGCTAAAGTGGTCAGAACAATTATAGATGAAATGACATCTCAGAATTGTTTGCATAATCAATTTGATTTATCTGGATAGGTCCAGTCTAGGACTTCACAAGTAGAGTGAGTAACTGCGAATTGACCGAAAATGGTTACTAATTAGTAATTACAAGGTTCGGTAGTATTCTTGCCGTGATGACTATTTACTAATATTACAAATTATTTCTGCTGAAATTAACGAACCATATGAGAGACTGTCCTTCTACTTGTAGTTCCCTTCAGTTAACTTGCATCAGAGCTCTGAAAGTTCTTGATTCAAGTCACGAATCTCATAAATTTCTATCAAAACAAGCACAAAGAGTAGTCTAATTTACTTAAGATCCCTTAAAAAGAACTTACTTTCTGGTTAGACAAGCTTCGCAGCTATGCAGCAAAAGGTGCTGCCATAGTTATGTCTTGTAGTCCCAGTGAGGTAGTTGTCAATTGGATATGAAACTAGTCTTTTCAGTAACGATATACCGTCCAATCCTTTCACCCTAATTTGGAGGGGATGGGGGATGCATGCATCGGTAGATATTACTAGACTCAACTAAGTTATCGCAGAAACAAAAGGAGACTTGCCTAGATATGTATTTAATAATGTCTTTCATTTTAAGTAGTGCAGCAACGGATCTTCCAACGAAGAAATACATCAGGATTTTGAGTTGCTTTTGTTTGCAAATTCCAAGATTAGACTTAGCATTACTATTTAATCATGCTTGGTGATATAGCACAATCTTTGAGTATTTTATTTAAACCGATAGGGAGTAAATGGTTTGAGTTAGAGAAGAAACAGAGTGAGAAAGGAAGAAGAGTAGGAGAAGAGATGGTACTTTAATCGTTGGGTTCTGGAAAGATTGCGGACTCTCGAACTTTAATATAGATCTAGAAGTAGTTGAATGAGTATGTCTAGAAGACTTTCTCCACTAGTCTATGAATAGAATCTGATGGGAAACTGCTTGCTTATTATTTAATTTCAAAATTATATTCTAGACAACAAGAAACTGCACAGAAATATTACATATCAAAAAGCCTAATTAAAATTCAAGGATCAAAATATGCTAATCTACAAATGTCTTAATATTCCTGACATAAACTACCTGAAATATCCAATCTTGTACCGACTGATTAAGTTCTAAGATAGACTCATCAGAAACTTGTTCGACGCTACAACATATACTTGAAGAGAGCTGAAAGAGTTCCAGAAATTTTCTACCAACTTGAAAATTCAAACAAATCTGGTATATTTTCCGCAGTGAAAGCCAGGGAATAGGAAAATAATTTAATAGACAGTGCTTATTTATGTTTGCTTATTTTTAACCTTTTAATAGTTGTATGATAGACTGACGAGGTTGCTTCTGGCGTAGCTACCATATTGCAGGCACTATTGGGGTCTACTATGCTCGTGAACCTTATATAAATGCCGGTGCTGTCCATGTCACTCGTTTTATAGGGCTTGCTCAAGTTGGAAATAAAGACAAACAGGTTTTTTCCTTTTCTAACTTTAATTTCTATAATTTCATTAGATTGCTCTTATATCGTGTATATACTTATTTGGTGCAATAAAATATATTCAAGATCTTACATGCATGAAGAATATGATATTATATTCATTCATTGTACCGTTTTCTGCTTCTTTATACGATATTTACTACTACTTTATTAACATCATTTCATAATTCGTCACTTTTTCTTCCAGAAATTCATTCATGCGCTTTCGCCTACTCCAGCATCCACAATGTCTGCTGCTGAGATATGTACAAAACCACCGAATACTACCGTATCTCCTTATTCAGTTTCAGAAGAAGCTATTTCTGGTGATAGAGCCATAAAAAGGCCAGGTGATAGTGATGATATGCAACACTGGCGTTATGATGTCTCTCAGAAAAGGCAGAAATATGGAGAAGGTGATAGTAATAGGTTGTGCTTTAAATTTGTCTCCTCTGGTTCTTGTCCTAGAGACGAGAAGTGCCATTTCCAGCATGATGCCGATGCAAGGGAACAATCTATCAGGGGTGTTTGTTTTGAATTTTTAAACAAAGGAAAATGTGAAAGAGGTCCAGATTGCAAGTTCAAGCATAGTTTACAAGATGAAGGTGAAGGCTTTTCTAGCAGGCGATCTGGATCAGGCACTGGAAGCTCTAACAGGTCAAAGAAAATTGAATTTCTCAATCTATCAAAGATTTTGGAGACAATGTTAAGACTTCATTTTCAATGGGTCATTTAGTTAAGAAATAAATCCTTGTTTGTAAAAGAATATTACAAAAGTGGGTGAAATTCTGAGAGTTGTCACATGGTTTAACTCTTTTAGAAGCATTCTAGATCCATCATGAAAAATCCCTAAGTGCATGATATTGCCAAGTATTGAATTTAATAAACCATAGAACCACAAAGAATCACATTGAATTATTGAGGTTTGAAAGACAGCAGTTCAAGTTCTTCAACCAATATGGTGGCAATTTTTCATTTCTTGTGTGGCAATAAAACAGGTATAACAAATATATATTTGTTTCAGGTCCAAAGAGTGCTGGTTTTGTTTGTCAAGCCCCAGTGTGGAGTCACATTTGATCACTAGCATTGGGGAATACTGTTATTGTGCACTTGCCAAAGGACCATTAGTCCAAGATCACGTGCTGATAATACCCGTTGAACATATACCAAACACCCTGTCGCTACCACCAGAATGTGATAAAGACTTATTTAAATTCCAGAGTAGCCTTAAAGCTTACTTCCTGAGCCAAGGGAAGGAAGTAGTTTTCTTTGAGTGGGTTTCTAAAAGAGGAACTCATGCCAATCTTCAGGTGCAAAAAGTTCACTCTTTTTTTTTGCCGGCATGCCTACTAAAATTAAATTTCTTATAGTTTTCGTTTCACGTCTATATGGAGTAGAGACCGTGTTTACTTCCTTTGATATAGGTTCAACATGTTTTCTTATCTGTCTTTTTCGAATTTCAAGTTGTGCATAACAATACTCATGTAGATTGTCGAATAGCTAGACATCATCTTTTGTGCTGTGTGGTAAACACTATTCCTGTGCGAACTGAGTAGTCCCTGAGTAGTTTAAGGGCACATCTAGGGCTTGAACCACATAAATGTTTCTTTAACATTGAAAAAAAATTAATTATGTTTTTTTTACTATGTGACCTTTGTTTTCTAAGTCATGTTTTTACCCACATTATCTTTCTATGGCTTCTTTCAAGGTTTTTGGTGCCAAAATAGTAAATTTAAATACCTAAATAAATTAAAATATGGAAAGGAATTTTTTCCCAGCCCAGTGGTGTCAGTTAAGCTCACTAGTATTATGGTGGCTCCGACCCTGGATTTAGTGCCAACTACAGTTCATTAGTCGCTGATGACTGTGCAGTTTTTTTATTCCAAACTGTTTCCTCCTTATTTAATATTTGATTTGAATGCTAATGCTTTAAAAACCTATCTTCAGGCTGTACCCGTTCCATCAACCAAGGCATCTTCTGTTGGACAAATTTTCAATTTAGCAGCCAAGAAGTTGGGCTTCAAATTTACAATAGTTGAAAGTAAGCTTTTCATCTTGACCTACTGCATATATAATATAAATCAACTAGTTACTGCCCAACATATCAGTGCCTTCGATATCTATATGATTTCTGGCATTCAGTTAACCAAGATTTCGCTGATATCAAATTCTTTGGACTGAGTGACTATCAAACACAATTAGCCAATTGAGCTATTGAAAATCTGAACGAGTCACAAGAGAGAATCTTGTGTTTTTCCATAAATGAGAAAGCTAAAAGAAATAGATTTAAGTTAAAATGGCAACTAAATAATTGTATAATTGATAAAGCATTCATGCAATTCTTTACTAAAGAGGACAAAGTTATACAGTTACAAATTCCTGTGTATTGTTGTACTGAAATTTTGATGATTACAGATGATAACAGTTTGGAAGGACGGAAATTGCTGGGAAGGCATCTTGATGGAAATCAGAGTTTGTTTTATGTGGAAATTCCTGGGGGAACAATCCTGTCACATATTGTTGAGGATAATGAAATATTTCCTGCTCAGTTTGGTCGTGAGGTATGAACTGCTTCTCCATCTGTAACTTGGAAGTGTAAAAGAAAATAAACTTGATTATGTTACTTCTTTACCTTAGTTATTGTATTAAACCGTGTTTGACCTGAAATAACTCTATATAAGATGCGCAAATGTAATCTGATTCGGATCTTTATATATCACCACAAACCTCTCTGAATTACTCCATGAAATAAGTTCCTTATGACTTAGTCTAGCTAAATCCTTTGTGGACATGTTTTTCCTAAACAAACCATATACAAATATTTATTAATCAGAGTTTATTAGATGTTTGCTTCCTCCAATAGTATGTAAGATGGGGCTAGAGATAAGTAGCAGGCCCGGGGTAAAATTCACTGGTGTGTCAGATAATAATCTTGGGCTGGTCCACACACCCAATCCTAAATACTTGTGAAATAAATTTACCTTTGTCACAAAGAATTTGGGTGGATGAGGTATAAGAATTTTGGATAAGAAAGTAGGATAGTTTGCGTATTTTAGTGCAATCACAAATGCAATGTAGACTAAACATGAATATGTGAATTATCATGTTTAATTTTAAATGAAACTGCACACAACAAACATGAGAATAATTTATCACCAATTTTATTAGGAATACAAATGTTTACACTTTATCTTACTGGGAAACCAAATTTATTCTATGCATATATATATTGTAAAAAAAATACTATATGGGATTTCTGACCTTACTTACAGTCTTAAAACATCTTATCTTTTGTTCAAACGATTTATGTAAAGCCCATAGCACACTCTTTGACTATTCTTCTGATGGGGAACTTTGTCTGTGGCTTTCATAATCTTTCACAATCCAATAATAGACTGCATATATAGGTTCTGGCTGGGTTATTGAATATTGCTGATAAGGCTGATTGGAGGAATTGCCAACTTAGTAAAGATGAAGAAACAAAAATGGCCGACAGTTTTAAGAGTCGATTTGAGGAATATGATCCAAATAGCTGATACTTTTATAACAGCAGGTACAGTATACTGTAATTATGTAAATATTATTTCCATTATTTCATGTTAATTGTTTATTGCTTTAAATCATAGTTGATCGGGCATAGGACAGTTCATGAAATCCAGTGAAAGGGAAGAATACGAGCTTGGTTACATCTAAAATGGGCATTGAAACAACAAAATGCTGGAATTGTTCGCATCCAGAGTTTCACAATTGCTATTTTTTTTTGTATTAGGGTGTTCGGGCCAGCTTCTATACATAGACAGATTCTCGGAAGCCCTACAAGCTCAAGGACACGGGGACTAGATAATTCATTATTGCGAGTGGCTCGTGTACTTATTTAGTTTTTCACCTCTTCAAACTCATGGAAATTTGTATGTTGATGATAAATGTTGTTGATTTATTTGTGCATGGTTTGGTTTAGTGAGAGAATCAATTTTATTAGGAATGCCGAATGCATTGCAAAGACATATACTCCATAAAGTATGATTGATTTCCAAAAGGCGATGGTAGGTAATGAATGAGTTTATTTGCTTCAAGTATTGTGTTATTCTCAAGGTTTTCTCTACGAATTTTGTAGTGCAACACTCTTTTTCTTTTCCTAAATAGTTTTTTTTTTTTTTTTTTTTTTTTTTTGTGGATACATTTGAAAACAAGATTTTCTTTTTTGACCATTTTCTCGGAAACAATTACTTCTAAACCAATGTGTTGTTTAGGGGAAATGTAAAAATGTTTTAAAAGAAATTTTAATAAATAAAATAGCGTCAGGTTTAAAGAAACAATAAAAAAAGACACAGAAGTTCGTATTTTGGAACTTTTGACCATATATTATGCATTTTTCTTAGGTTGGAAATTCTTTTGTGCGAAGATTAGGATGTGATGTAATTAATCTGATTTTTTTTTTTTTGGTACAAGTTATAATGCTTACATTAATTCTAGGAAATAATTTTTCGATCCTGTGGACCAAAACTGGTTTAGTAAAATTAATTTCCATCATTCAATTCAAAAGTCAAAAAAGTAGGAATTTGGTGAGGTGTCAAATTCCTGTCAACACGTGCAACAATCAACATCCAAATCCCAATAGGGTTAAGCAATTCATTCATTAATTAAATCATTAAGTGTCAACCCCATGTTATATACATCGATAAAAGTACTTCACCCGATTAAAATAACTTACACTTTTTTATTATTATTTTTTTTTTTTTGAGGGAATTTTTTATTTCTATTTTAAAATTGTTCAACAAAATATCGCACTCCTTTTTGTTTACAAATTCACCACGTTGTCGTTTATAGAATCATAATTTCCCCATAAATGATAAGATTCAACTCGAGATATGAAGATATACACATAATCAAATATTCACTTTTGACAAGGGTCCAATTACAAAATGAAAAAAACATAGAAATTTGAATCAATAAAAAATTAAATACCATGATCTTCATTTAAAAAAATTGTGTTACTTTTGTGGCTATTGAAAAATCTGTTTCACATGTGAATGTGAGAGACAGTTCACAAATCTTGGCACATAGACAGAACATAACAAAAGGTTCTGTTTGTTATATATTGTTCTTTAGCCATAAAAGAAGTTTTGCTGTTTAGATTTTAATTTTTAAAACATCAAACTCGTCCTTATTGTCCTTAATTGCTCTCACACTCACATGTCAGCAGAAACGGTTGTTTTCTTATATGCAAGAACAATATGCCAATTTCTGCCAATTTTTTTTTCTTTCTTATTATTCTCTCTACCCCTTTAATCAGAGCAAAAAAGACTGGTTTTCTTTGCTTTGCACATGCTTTCTTTGATGGCATGACCCAACTCATTTTTGGGCTTTTCAAGAAACACAATGTCTTTTTTTTTTTCTTGTGTATTGCTTGCCTCTCACTCTTTCTGATTGTGGGTCTACATCTGTAATCTAACCCCTTTTGTTATTGCTTCAAGTTACCCATCTTTCTTCAATTATTAATTCATTATGAGAAGGATTCTTGGCCCCTTTTCTTCATTTTCTATTGTACTGGTTCTATAATATGTGTGCCATGTACTGTCACTGAGATTGAGCAGAGATTTTCTTGAAATTGGGGTTTTTTTTGTTATAGTTTATGTAGGATGGATGTTTTGATACTGCAACTTCTTGGATTGGTGCTTAAAGTTTGTATCTTTGGTTGTTCTTTGGTGATTCAAGGATTTGCAGGTAATTCTCGATTTTGTTTGTTTGTTTGTACTTGATTAGATATGGGTACCCTTTATATTTTTCAATTTAAATGGTTCTTGATTTGTAGATGCTTGTTAAAAACTATAACTTGTGAATTCTGAATTATTGTATACTATTTGATGAAATGCACCAGTGAGTGGATGATTTAGCCTCTACTTAAGCTATCTTAGTAACAGATTCCTTCAAATTTTGCAATAATATTCACTTAAATAGTAGAAATCAGTATCACTTTTCTTTTCCCTAACTCATCCAGATGGAGAAGGAATACCAGCGCTCGTGCCGAATGCAAATATGTTCATTAGCTTAGCACATGCTCCAATACCTCAACAGAAAAATGGTATGGTTCCACGATTTTATCAAAACAGAGTTGGTTTTTACTTTTTAGTTTAGTCCTGTTATGATTTATCGTTTCAGGAACAAGCTTGCAGCCCCCTCTCGTGTCTGCTCCAGTACCGCAAACGACAAAAGGTCTCGTTTCTTCCCCGGGGCCAAGTACTCTTTCAATTCCACCAACGTCTATTGAGGACTATGGCCCAGCCATGCCACCTATTCCCTCGACCCACCCTCCTTATATGCCTCAAGCTCCAGGTAGCTTGTATTTAAATGTCATTTCATCAGCATATATGTCATTTAAATTTATTTATATTTTCATTCATCAATTCCAGGATCCATGACGCCAAAACCTCATCAAACTAAAGCACCCAATGATAATGCTCCTCCTCTCTCAGCAATTACCCCAGGTAGTTGGAACCCTAGAACTTATAGGCTATGTTTGGTTCTTGAATTTCAGTGAGTAAAATGATGAGCAAAATGGAAATTAACAGGCTCAATGGTCTATGATTTAATGCAAGAAAAATGTTTTACTTAGCGATTTACTCACTAAAATTTATGGAATCAAACTTGACTTTATTCCTTTTTCATATATGTCATTTATCTCAAAAGTCGATAATTTGGAATTGTAGTTCCAAACGTGCCTGCTCCCTGGAGAATGCTAGAGCCTCCACGACCTTATCACGCTCCTCCACCTGGTGTGCCTTTAACTTATATTTGCATTGCATATTCGTTTCAGTACATCTTAAGCAAGCTTATATAATAGTGGAACACTTATGAGTTGATTATACGATGCCAGACGTGCCTAAACCTCCAGCATTACCCGGAAATTCACCACCTGTTAAATCATTGCCCAAAGAATCCCCATCCATTCCTCCAGGTATTACTTCAAAAAAAAATTATACTCGATTCTACTCAGAAGATTATACCTATATGTGTGGTTACGTGTTAGAAGTAATAACTATTAAATAACAATTCAAAAAGGTCAAGCTATTAGATGAGTTGGACATTCATAGTGGAAAGAAAAGTTGTGTACTAATTTTCTCACGGAATGGAGGTACGAGTAATGGTTTGTTTGCACTTGTTCTGGTTCAGATCCTTCTGCAAGCAAACCTTTGGGGCATTCTAGTAATTCTCCCTCTCCTCGTCCACTTTCTACGCCAACTCCAGGGTATAATTCCCCAAGAGAACATCATCATGTAGGGAATAACATCACTCCTGCTCCATTATCACATATGACTCCTCCTCCTGCATCAAGCAAAAAAGGTTTTAGATTTTACTCCATTATCATAATATCGCCTGCTTATATGTTTTATGTTAATTTCATCGATCTTTCAGCTCCTCCTTATCTTACAAAATCAGATCCAAAGGCTAATCTTAGGCACAGTGCTCCACCACTCACAAGGGCAGGTATCCAAAGGCTAATCTTGCTTACTATAATGTTTTTAATTATTGTATTCAAATGTCTAACAATCCCAGGATGACAGGCTACTCTGCATTTGCATCCCCAATTCTTTCCCCATTTTCTTCGGTAGTTAATAATCATTACTCTCGTTCACCAGCTCCATCTCCCGCGTCTCCATCTGGGCAAACTAAAAGTAACCCTCTCTCTCTCTCTCAATATATATATATATATATGTGTGTGTGTGTGTGTGTGTGTGTGTGTGTGTGTGAGTTAAAATTGTGTTTTTAGTCCCATTAGCACTTTTGGTCCCATCTCCTTATGTTTATCCAATTTTGGACCAGAAGTGCAAAACAAAAATAATCTTATGGGACCAAAAGTGAAAAAGAATTAAAAATTAGGACCAAAAGTCCTGCACCAATCGTACAAAATTGGGACCAAAATGTGATTTTATGAAGTACGGGACTAAAAAGTGCTGAGGATCCAATCCTGTGGGACAAAAAGTACAATTTGGCCACACACACACACACGTATATATTATATTATATTATATTATATTTTGAGTTTAGTTTTTAAGTATACCGACATCTTTCCATTGGAAGTTCCCTTTGTTTCCCCTAAGTTGTCTCCCTCTCGGTCGTTGCCAAGAAATCCCGAAATGCCTTTGCCGTCACCATTTCAAGCACTACCGCCTCCCCCTCCTCGGAAAGGTACATATTTTCTCGTACCTCTTACATATGTTTTATAATCTGGTCCAAAACTTAATAATGCTTCATAATATTTCACAGATTGTGCACCACTAACATGTGCTGATCCACTAACATACGGTCCTCCTGAATCTCCATGTGTGTGTGTGTTACCAATACAAGTTGGGCTTCGCCTTAGTATAGCACTCTACACCTTCTTTCCTTTAGTTTCCGAACTAGCATCCGAGATTGCTTCCGGAGTATTCATGAGGCAAAGCCAGGTGCGTATCATGGGAGCAAATGAAGCCGGAGATAATCCTGAAAAAACCATTGTCCTCATCGATTTGGTACCACTTGGAGAAAATTTCGACCATACTACAGCATATTTAACATTTAGAAGATTCTGGGAGAAGCAAGTGCTTATAAAAACTTTGGTTTTTGGTGATTACGATGTTTTATATGTACGATATCCAGGTATTTATGTTATAATATTTTTCGGGGGTTATATGCATAATACACCCCTTATGTTAGTTCTAACTGACAAATATACCCTTGTGTTGTTTTTAATAGAAAATACTCCCTTCTGTTCATAAAAATGTAGCAGCAAGACCCCTCTACGCACTAAATGCCATTACGTTGAGACCTATGGTACATTTTTTCTTGTAGAATAACATTTGCATGTCTATATTATGCTGCCAATACATAACTTTTTTTCTGTAAGAACAAAAACAAAATGTTTTATAGTTTTAACACTAAAAATATATCATCATTTATTTTTCCTTCAGAATAATGTCATAAATTTATCTAATTGTTCTCTCCCAAATTAATTTTATGAAATACTGAAATGAAATAATATATTTAATACTCATAGGTGGATAACTGAATGTTCTATACTTTCATGATCACAAGGGGGTTATTTTCTAGTAAAAATAACACGGGTTAATTTGCATATAAGCGGTTTTTTTTGTTTTTTGTTTCATTACATGTTCACTATCAGCTTGAGCTGACTATCCGAGTCGACTCACATGATAGGTCTTCCCCAGTCTCCACCTTTGCCTCCATCTACCATTGGCATCATAGGGAGTAAGCCGTATCCAGGTCCTGACAATAATGGAAGGACTATTAAGCCTCTTGGGGTTGACGTAGGGAGAAAGCAGCATAGGGGTGGGCCTAATCGAAGCATTCTGGCTACAATAGTTTTATCGGGTTTTGTAGCTGTTATTTTGTTGTGTGCTATTGCATGGGTTCTTGTGTTCAAGCATAGAGACGGTGTTTGTCAACAAGATCCAAATCCAACAAATAGGATGCCGCCTTCAATCGCAAAATCATCAGGTGACAATGACATGTTTTTCGTTTTTTTTTTTTTTTTTTTTTTTTTTTCATGTTGTCTTGTAATGCACATGATCTTGTTACCTTCATTGTTTTCAGTTCTTTAGGAGTACATAATGTGTTGGGAAAATTGCACTTTACCTCCTTATCTTTAGGCTGTTTGCATTTTACCCCCTAGTCTTTTAGCATTAGCACTAAATCCTCTCAACTTTCTAAACTATTGTAGTTCTCTCAACCTTTAGCCAGTCAGCTGTGGGCACATCTCTTTGACAATGGAACACTAACATTCTTTATTAGAGAAAATCATTCTTTACCCCCATTCCCCAAACCTTTCAACTGTATTGCACTTCACTCCCTTAACTTTCGACCCTTTCACATTTAAATCCTAACCGCCACCATTGCACGGCCAAAGGTAGAGAAATGCAACAATTTAAAAAGTTGAGGGAGCAAGTGCAAATGCGAAATGATAGGGGGTAAAATGCAATTTTGCGTAATCTATTTACATCAGGTACTTCAAGCCCCATTTTCTTATGAAATTAGACTTTGAAGTCATTCCAAAAAAACAAAAATCCAAAATGCTGAAAGCCTTTAGCATAGAAGCTAAAAAAGTGAATAATTTGTAAAGCTGAGTATTTTCTGGAGCAGTTTTTAGGCATGGTGGTCCATAGTTATGAGTTTCATAAAATCTTACCAATCAAGCGATCAATTGGTTTATCTTAATGCAATATTAAGTTGAAGATGAAAATAAATACGAAAAATGAATAGATATACATTCCTTCTTGATATGCTTCTTAAAGTATCAGAAGCTAGAATATTTAAACAAATTATTTATCAACTATTCCAATTTCAAAAACATGGCTAATTTGAAAATAAATTGGATATATGTAGGCAAGGCAATCTCTATGGCTGGAAGTGGCCCCGATTCTCCTTCGAGTATTGCAGCTTATCCCGGCTCTGCAAAGACATTTACTTCAAAGGATATAGAAAGAGCTACCGATTATTTCAACGAAACAAGAATACTCGGTGAAGGTGGATTTGGACGTGTTTATTGCGGTGTGTTTGAAGACGGGACCAAAGTTGCAATGAAAATACTCAAGAGATATGATCAGCAAGGTGGTCGTGAATTCTTTGCCGAAGTTGAAATGCTAAGCCGACTTCATCATAGAAACTTAGTCAAATTGATTGGTATATGCACCGAGGATCAAACTCACTGCTTAGTTTATGAACTAGTGCCAAATGGAAGTGTCGAATCTCATTTACACGGTATGAACTTTTGACCTTTAGTCCCTATATATATGTTGTGTGTGTAGCATTTGTAATTATCGATCTTGCTCTTAGGGATTGACAAAGAAACGGGTCCACTTGATTGGAGTGCACGTCTAAAGATTGCGCTTGGCGCTGCTCGAGGTCTAGCCTATTTGCATGAAGACTCGAGCCCTCGTGTCATTCACAGAGACTTCAAGGCTAGCAATATCTTATTGGAAGATGATTTTACACCGAAAGTATCTGATTTTGGTTTGGCACGCAGTGCATTGGATGGAGACAACAAACACATTTCTACTCGTGTCATGGGAACTTTTGGGTATATTTCTTTCTTTAAAGCTCATAGCAAATATGAAAATTTTGTTACCTTAAATTCTAAAAAGTCAGAACCTCTTACTTTCCCATGATAGGTTTCTCTTATTTCTTTGTTTCCTTTGTCTTTTTAGAACTCATTTGGTAGCAAAGATTCAATTAATTAGGTCTTTTATCTCTTCTTTGATAGTATTGATGAAAACACACCGCTTTTAATCACTGACACTAACAAATTTATCATGTCTAACCCTATGGTAATATAATTTGGGTGGAGAATTTTGCCTAATTTTACTAATAGCCACTAATCTATGTTTGAAACTCTGCTACAAAACAAGTAACTATATTATCTTTTCACTAATGACATTATTAATATTTTCAGTTTTTCACCATTATTCCCATAGTTGCTAGAATAATTGCTACCAGGCGAGTGCTTAAAAATCATACTCTAATCATTTTCTTCATTTATCATACCAGGTATGTGGCTCCGGAGTATGCAATGACAGGTCATCTTCTTGTCAAAAGCGATGTTTATAGCTACGGTGTAGTACTCCTCGAACTCCTAACCGGAAGAAAACCAGTTGACATGTCTCAGCCTTCGGGTCAAGAAAATTTAGTTACTTGGGCACGTCCGCTCCTTACAAGTAGAGAAAGTCTAGAATCAATAATCGACCCATCTTTAGGACCCGATTTTCCTTTCGATAGTATTGCAAAAGTGGCTGCTATTGCTTCAATGTGCGTTCAACCCGAGGTATCCCATAGACCGTTTATGGGCGAGGTTGTTCAAGCATTAAAGTTGGTATGTGATGAGTGTAATGAAGTAAAAGAATTGCGTTTATACATAGATACGGAAGCTAGGAGTATTACGAATTCGGGTCCTTTATTTAATCAATCACCGGTTTCTAATTATGATTACCGGTTTAATGTTGAGAGAGATCTTTCTATGTCGGAGCTTTTGAGTTCATCTAGACAAGATTGTGAGTCTTTTAGGAGACATTCGAGTTCGGGACCTTTACGAACGGGTAAAACGAAAGGGATATGGAATACAATGAGACGAGTGTCTCGGGGTAGTGTGAGTGAGCATGGGGTCATGTTTAGGTTTTGGCCTGGATCTCATTAGTGATATTGGAGTACTTGGATTTTGCATATTTATGAGCTATGGTTTTTGGCAATTCTTGATTATTGATTTTCTTAATTTTTGGAGTTTTGATGTATAATTGTATAGAAGATGATGTATCAATTGTTGTTCAATATCTGATTATAGTTCAGGTCCGGTCCAATAAATTAGGGGCCTTAGGCCATCTCCAGTGGGAATGGACTCCCCTTCCCCTCAGACTCCCATTCCCCTTCCCCTTCAGACTCCTCTTTTTATAGTCATCTTCAGTGATTCAATCTTCTCATTCTATTTAATTCCAATTCTCATACTTTCCCACTCTCACTTAATAAAATGATAATAATAATAATAATAACAAATAATAATAATAAAATAATAATAATAATAATAATATCAAATCAATCGTCAACTTCAAGCCGACTTAGTCGAACATGCGTGGTTAACACACGGTCCAAATGGTGGTCCTGTGTAATTGTTTCAATATATATTTGATAGGGTTATGTCTTTTCTAATTTAATTTATCGTATTTAAATTATGTAATAAATAATTATATTTAATCCACTAGCTGTATTATTTGTAACAAATTTTTAATTATATATTGAAACAATTACACATGACCACCATTTGGACCGTGTGTTAACCAACGCATGTTCGACTAAGTCGGCTTGAAGTTGTACATAAAATTAAAAGTTAAACATATTACAAGTAATAAAAGTTAAGTTTATTACATAAAAGTTATAATATTACAAGTAATAAAATTAAATTAATGTTAAACATTGTATATAAAATTACAATATTACAAGTTATAAAAGTACAAATTATACAATTAATAAAAATTAATGTTAAGATTTAAAAACAAAATACATTTATAACTTGATACAATTAATAATACATTTATACATACATTCAATTAACAACAATAAGCAAAAGAAAAAAAGAAAAAAAAAAAGAAAGAAAGAAAAGCCCAGCCCCAAAAAGAGGTGGGTGGGGCAGTGGATTCATCCACCGCCCCACCCACCTGGGCGGTGGACCGCCCCACCCCTCCACTCCCTCCCTCCCTCCCCCCTCCTCACTAAAAGGCATTTTCTCATTCCCTCCCCCATGGACTCCCCCCCCCCCCCCCCCCCCCCCCGGAGCAATGGAGATGGCCTTAGGTGAAATTTAGAAAAGGGTACCATTTATTTTAACAAATAAAATTATATATTATTTAAATTAATTTTACTACTTTTGAAAATGTAATATGCATTAAACATCTATCTGGTTTTTCTTTATATTTTTTATGGATGCATAAAATGACAAATCAACTTTTCGTTGGGTATTTTAACGAAAAATTTAGTTTATTTGGTCCATAAAAAAAACTAACAGTACAGTTTTTCGCCATTTTTTGTAAACTTCATGGAAATTAATAGTATTAAAAAATATGATTCCCTAATTAATCGGGCACGAGGAATTCTTGCCAATAAATGAATGGCAAACGAACTTAAGAACTTCAGCGAAGTGAGAACTCAAAGAACGGAGACTAGGCTTTTAGTGAGGAGGAGAAATGTAATTTGATTTGAATTAATGGTTAAAAAAAATCGTTAACGATTTAAATAAAAATAAAAATAAAATATCATATAAAAAATTTGTTAACCGTATGAATTATCAACAATTTTGGATTCCTACATCTAAATGACCAAAAGAAAAGAACGTTTTGCTATAATTATGAAAAGGAGCTTTCTGGATTTAGGTTTATTGTTATACATCAAATACTTACATATGTAGCCAAGGAAATTAGCCTAAAGCTTGTTCCAAATTGAATATAGCCTTATTATTGAGGCAATGTTCATACAAGTAATTCAAATTCACAAGAAATTCGGATAAAATGATAAGTTTGACCAAATTTTGGTGTGATCTTATATTGTATAAGTTATATCCAATTTCATGAAATTATTGAATAGTCAATTTCCAGATTAGTGAAATTAAAAGATTCCATGAAAAAAAAAAAGTGAAATAAAAGATTGCATAAAAATATGATTGCTAAGAATCCAATAATAAGGAATATTTGGTAATAAAAAATATGATTGCTAAGAATCCAATTACGTAACAGAGAACGTTTTTTTAGCACTAAGCTTGGGCAAGGAGATACCATCAAATTCTTTTGAATATATTTGGTAATGAGGAAATGGTTCATATTTAAATAAATTTACAGAAACGCCCCAGACACAAATACTCCTATGTGCAATTGCATAGTTATTCCAAATTTGTGGTGTTACGGCAATAAATGTAAATTGTTCTACCATAACTATTAGCTTATTTTTCTTTTTTTTGAGAAGTTCCATAATTATTAGCTAACGACTGAAATTATGTCGTGAACGCGAATAAAATAAATAGCAATGGAGAACGTGAAAGAAAATTAAGGTAATTATACTTATATAATATTAACTGTTAGATTCTTAGAAGATGCACAATAATACTAGAGACTTCAAGGAGATTTTCGTTTGAGGACCTGGTCAACGTAAAGAATGTAACGTGTTGATAATATCATGTTCTTAATGTGGGATCTCAAGTAAGTCAGGTTGAATTGGACTCCATTTCAAGGAATTTAATCATGTACGTAAAGAAACTTGTCAGGTTGTGTCGGTAGTTGATCCGATTGAATTCAAGGAAATAATAGTGCTGTATATAGCAAAATGTGGTAGGTAAAGTAGTGAATTTGTAGAGATAAATGCAAGATACTCCCTTGTGTTATGCTAAACCTGCAAGAAACTACCCTATGAAATTTTTATTGCACCAAACTTCCTTGTGTTTTCAAAAACCCTGCAAAAAACACCCAATTTGTAAAAAATAGTTCGTTTTGGATCGACATATTTCAAGAAATCATTTCTAAAATACTTCAAGTTGTTCCCTACAACTTCACGTGATATATTTTAAAAATTATTTATTGAAATTTGTCGATCCAAAACTACCTATTTTTTACAAAATGGGTGTTTTTTGCGGGGTTTTTGAAAACACAAGGAAGTTTGGCGCAATAAAAATTTCACAGGGTAGTTTCTTGCAGGTTTAGCATAACACAAGGGAGTATCTTGCATTTTCCCCGAATTTGTACCTAAAAATGTAATTAATGCGGGGTATTTATAGAAACTTGAAAGCGGATCTTAATCAAGTCAGTCAGTCGACCTGATCGAGATATGTAGGTCGATATTTTTGTTATGTTATGTTGGTCCTCAGTTAGTTAGGTCGAAAATGATGTGCATGATTCAATTCGATGATGAATTGGTTGTGGCTTTGTTCGATCTACTAGGGTATTGATGATAGTGCTATGTTTGTCCGTTTTGGTTTTACATGTCACGTGCCATGTCATTGATTCAATATTTGGTATATCTACTATTTTATTTTTAGAAATAAAACTGATATATTAAAATCATAAAATATTTTTGTATTGCATCAAAATCGTGATTGAATTCATGAAATAATTTTCCTTCAAAACACACGCCTAGACCCGATTACATAATTTTCTTCACCACACCGACAAACACAGAATAGAAAAGTTGAAACTCTTAATAGCAGTCGAGGTGAAGAAGAAGATCTGCTAGCAAGCATAAACCCTCAGAGAATATGGTATTACCAAATTTAATACGATTCATTGATTTTTATAGTTTCTAGATTTCTTCAATTTTTCCATGAATTTGATCTCCTTTTTATTTCATTGTTTAAAAAAAAAAGGCTCAATCAGTGAAACCGATCTCGAGCCCAGTTCCAGACGCATGGTACCCAACACTCGCCTTTTTCTTGCTTGCAATCGGCCTCGTGGTAACCGCCTCTTTTTTCATGTAAGAATTTGTTTTCCCCCTTGTGTTTGTAAATTGTAGTGAATAATTATTGATTACTCGATTTTGGATATATGCTGAAAAATTATATGATTTGGATTTAAATTAATGTATATATACTTAGACTGTTCATGATAGTTGTTCCGATGGCATTTTGAAATCGGATTGCGAAGAAATAGAGAAAAAACTCCCCTCTATGAATGTCATGGTGGACATGGTTGTGGCATAAGATTACTAAAAATTTCATGATCTTACGAGTTGTTCAAATACACGTAATATGATAATCATGTTTCAATATTGTGGCATGAAGTATGATGAGGAATCGTTACAAGAAAGAACAGTCTGTAAATGCAGAAAATAGTATGAGAAGTTAAATAAATAATAGAAGACTAGAATGGGTATTATTAATTAGCATCTACTATTTGTATGAAGTCTTAGGAGGGTATGTTAATTGAAAATTTTGAAACTTACATCTATCTGTTGTGTCAAGTGTATTGTATAGGTCAGTAGGTATGGTTATGGCATGATGAATGAAGTGTTTTGCCAAGCACTGGAGTAAACCATTATAATTCAGGAGGAGGATTAGAAATATTTACCTAATCGGGTTTATCAATGCAACAATTTTGAAGTCATTTGCATAATATGGTACTATTTGTTAAACAATTGGAAAAACAGACATGAAAGGTTATATCTCAATCAGTATTAGTTAATGTAGTAAAGCTATTGACCTAGCTGTTATAGGTGATCTCTCCCTCTAGATCCTTGAAAGTGAGTATTGGCTTCTAATTGTGTTCTATCTGACCTTGGCTATCCTCAACCCTTTAGGCTTCATTTGGATTATGTGGGATTTGGAGCTGTGGATTGCAAATCCGTAGTAACAAATTCCAAGCACTTGATTGGATCATTTTGACTTTTTTTTATGTATTTCAAATCCTTAAGTTGTTTTGTACTATCATTTCAACCAAACTGATGAATTTGAAATATATCCGACATTGGAGTCATTTGAAATTCTTTTTTCCAAATCTTTTCCCAAATCCAAATCCCCCAATCGAAATGAACCACCCGTGGTTCATTTTTAAAATGGACCTCTTTGATTTTGAGTTTAACATATAATTTTATTAGTGAAGTCGACATGATACCATCTTATTTTTCATTGGATAAAGAGTTTACCATTGTTGTGCTTACACGGTTATTGGGCATGCAGCTATGAAGCAACTTCCTCCAAGAAGAATCGCAGTCTTGCAAAGGAACTAACTACTGGGGCAGTTGCTTCCGTCTTCTTGGTAAGTTGACAATCAGACAGTGTTTTAGTCTGTTTTTGTTGTTTGTTTGTCCATTACAACTCCTGTATCATTTGGCAGGGTTTCGGATCTCTGTTCTTGCTACTTTCTTCTGGCGTCTATGTTTGATGTCTTAACATCAAACAAGACAAGATTTCACTGAGCATCTTTTTCGTACATCTTGAGGCCAGACAGTGGCACATTCTAATTGTATAAATTTTGGACACATCAATTTCTTGGTAATATACTCTGGTTCTTGAAATTAAAATAGTTTCTTATCTGCCAACTCCTATATTCACTACACAGAGAGCAGAATCGTATGGTGTAGCCACCGAAATGTTTCATTTGGTGTCTTTGAATGTTGTCTAAATGCAATATATTAGAAACGATTGTGCAAGAAAAGTGACATTTCATTTATGCATGACATTTCACGGCTTAATGGTTGCACTGGATGTACCTTGCTTCTTTTGATCCCTGGCCTAGTTTGTGCCTACTACATCTTGAAACAAAAGGCTTATGAGTCTTTCTAATTACTAATGAAATGAGATGAACTGTGACTCGTACACTTTTCATCTGTTTACTATGCTGTATGCTTGAACTAAATGGCAGAAAAGAAAATTGAGAAGGCTGGTAGTTTTCTTTTGGAGGTTTCTCGTGAAGAGCATTTTGATCGAGTAAAGTTTTGAGTTTCTTCACTTTATTTATGAAAATTTTAAATTGTCAAATTCATACGAGTGCACTGATTATATGTTTAAAAAAATGACATTATTTGATTAAATTTGCACTGAATCCAGGTATACCTTTTTTGCTTTGGTAGCTGATAATAATTAACACTTTCTTGGATTTAAGCCCGATGAGCATCAGAAAGCAAATTCATTAAAACTAGTTTGAAATATGAACAAGCTTGTTGAACCATGAGCCTTTTGAGTAAAAAAAAATTAAGAAAGTTTATTTTCTTTTTATATTCTTGGAGTCTTGTAATTCAAATTATATTTTTGGGATTTTATCTTAAGTTTTGTTTCGCCGTATCTAATTCGTTTTAATTATAAGGTAAGTATATGCCAATTTGCTTTTTATTGAAACTTTGTAATATGTAATATGTCTGACCCATGTCAAAAGAAATTAAGTCAAAAGATCAATAAACACCCTTGATAAACTTAAAAAAAAGAACCCTGAAATTTATTCATATCTTATGCCTATGAGCCAGTCTCTACTTTAAAGGGAATTAATTAGAAGACATATTTGAATGTGGCCAGATAATATTGAAGTACCAAACAACACCTAACTTTTTCAATAATGAAATAAATAGATTTCAAACTTTAAAATTCATATAAGTTTAATAGAAATAATCACTACTAAACGAAGGGTGAATTTGGCCTAGAGATTCGAAAAACAATTATAAGAGAATTAATTTTACTAAAATAAATTTCGACAATAATTAATTATAATGAAAAATAATTATAGAATAATTGTTTTGTATGATAGTTTTTGTAAAAAGTAATATTTTAGTAGCTCCTAAAATAAGTTGGTATTTAGCTTATGCAAATCACAAAAATGATTGACCAAAAGTTATTTTTAAAATTGGGATCAAACAATTTAAAATTATAATAGAAATCTGAAAGCGCTCTCATCGCTTGACCAAACTCACTCGAAAAAGATTTCGTGTAATTGATTTCAAAAAAGAAAAAAATTTACATATAATTGTATGCCGGCCCAATAGAAGCCCAACATGTTTATGAACAAGGCGCTTCTGGTTGTAATAGGGCTCAACCTCTTCGGTCCGGTTTCACTACCGCATATATCTTCTCACCTGTACTTCACTTCAGCTACAGTTACTTCTACTTCACGTGTAACAACATTTCAGAAGAAATTCAAATTCAAATTTCACAATGGAAGCGACACCACCGCCGAGCGAACCGAGGAAGCGTGGGAGGCCAAAGGGATCGACAAAAGCTAAAGTAGAAAGAGGGAGAGAATCAAGCGGGACGCCGAAAATGAGAGGTTCCGTCACCAATGAGGTTAGAAACGCCGTCGCCGATGAGAGTTACGCGCACTGGAAGCTTCTAGTTCCCCTTCTATATGACTGGCTAGCGCATCATAACCTTACTTGGCCCTCTCTTTCTTGCCGGTACGATAACTCTTCACGTTTTCTTTTGATTATGGTTTTTCTTTGTTAGGGTTTTGTAAGGGATTTTCTTTGTTAGGGTATTGTAAGAAGTTTTTGTTTAGAATTCAAGATGTTTTGGTTTAGGCTATGAAAATAACCTTGTTTGGATTCTTGCCTTAACTACAGCTCTTCAAGTTTATTGTATTTTTTTCTTTGGCTTTTTGTAAGGTTTTTTCACTTTTTTTGGTCGAAAGGCTTATTATGGAAGTAGTTTGGCTGAGCTCCATCTCTGTTTGGTTTTAAAAATTGGTTTGGCAGTTTTTGGCGAAATTTTGAAACTCGATTTGGATAATGGTTTCAATGGGATATTGAGATAGTGAAATATTATTAAATAATAGTTTGTGAGTTTTGAAAACTTCATAATATGATTTGGATTAAGGTTTGGTCGTTGGGGTTTGAAGTAGAAAAGTAGATGGTAGATGTCAAATCAATGACTTTATATGTGTGAAAAAGAGATGACAAATGTCAAAATCAATAATGTTATAGGTCTCAAGTAAGAATTTGTAGGTTTCGGTTTGGGTTGAAAGTTGGTTTGGATTAATACCTTTTCAAACTCTTTACCTAATGGGGTTTGACTCGGTTTGAGCAAGACCAAACCCAGTCAAACTACTTCCATGATTCTTTAGTTTTGGCTTAGAAAAAACCTTATTTGGCCTCTTTCTCGTCGGTATTACAACTCTTCAAGTTGTATAGAATTCTTTTTGTTCTTTGTTAGGATTTTGTAAGGGGTTATGTTTGAAATTCGAGATACCTGGGTTAAGGCGATATTAAATGGAATGAAATTGTTTGCCTATGTATTTGAGTTTACTAATTACTGTTTGCGGTTGCAGTTGGGGACCAGTTGTTGAGAGAGGAACATATAAGAACAAACAGCGTCTTTACCTTTCTGAGCAGGTGAACTTTCTTGTTTGGTACATCATATTTTAGTACTTGGAATTGAGTTGGAGTTTCATGTCTTAGGGTTTTTTTCTTTTTTTTTTTCAATAAGCTTGGAGATTGTCTTGTTTATTTTAATGCCTAATATGGATTGAATATTTTACTGTGAAAGCTTATTTTATGCTAGTTTATTGTGGTTTTATGATATACAAGTTCAGAACATATATTTCTGACTGTTTTTGGGAAATATCTTTGGCCTTGATAGCAATATGGTTACACATTGTATTTCAAGATTGGGATCTGACTAGCCTTGCATATCTTTCTCGACTTCAATTGAGATAATTCACTATGTTATAGGTTAATGCTGTCTTCTCTCTTACTCATAATAAAGATTTGAATTACTCAAAGATAGTATAGGGTTTTATTTTTAACCAACTCTTGCTCATTTAATCACTATGTTAAAGGTTAATGCAGTTCTGTGCAAGAACATGGTTTCTCTTCATGAAACATAAGCCTACTAGCCATGCTCCTTTTTCTTTCCATTTGAGGAAATTGAGGCTGAAGACTTTCTATATTTAATTGGTCCTAAAAGCTAAAGAAATGCTGTTATTGTAATCTGCATTCTTCTCTCAACTATCGACTCATACTCCTTGCAAAAGCTCTTTTTTTGTTTGATCTTTGGTTGTTTAATTTGTTTGATATATATCTAGAATATTGTAATGTTCTTTCTATGGTTTGATGTGGCCTTGTAATTGTCATGTTCTGAGATTTTGTATGGATGGGCAGATATAACTACTTCAATATCGTAACTACCTCATGCTCTTCCTTTTATTTGACGCTGTTGTGCTGATTCCTGTGTTGTTGTTGAGCAGACCGATCATACGCAGCCAAATACTTTGATTATAGCAAATTGCGAGGTTGTCAAGCCACGAGTTGCTACAGACAGTCACATATCTAATGTACCTTTTTCTTTATTATCCTTTTTAAGCTTTAGGATACAGAACTTTCACAAACTAACTTCATGTCAATCTGATCATTCTTACTTTTCAATTTTAGTTCAATGAGGATGCGCGCTCACCATATGTCAAGAAGTACAAAACTATCTTACATCCAGGAGAGGTATGAGCTACATGTATTTGTGAAAATAATGTCATACACATAGATTATATAATTGCTATTTATATGCGGTGTCCAAACCATGTTGGCTGGTAGGACTAGGAACTATTGAACTCATCTAAAAGCTTAAGTTGTTAGAGAGGAGAGATATTTGATATTTATACCTAGCATGCCCCCTCACGTGTAGGCAATGTACATTTTACTCGAGCCTAATAAATGGAATTTAGAATTGGGTGGCGGAGAGATGCGAACAAAGGACCTATTTTGGGCCCGGGCTCTGATACCATATTGAATGACCAACTCATCTAAAAGCTTAAGTTGTTAAAGAGGAGAGACATTTAATATTTATAATTGGAACTATATATGGTTTTCCCTTTGAATTTAAAATATCTCTATCGCTACGCTATTTTTTTTTTTAAGAACTTGTGCAATTGTTTTTATAAGATGTGTACTATGCAAAAACTGGGGCAGCTGTTTGAAATTAATTTCTCAAATCAAGGATGTTCCGCCACTGAAGAATGAGACCAAAATGGAAGAATTGTCTATGTATCATGTAATGATACCTGCCAACTTAGGGAAGTAAAAGGTTGTAGTTTGTTTCTAGGATTGTTGCAGTTATCTGGTTTTGTTAAGGTGATGGTGTTCCTTAACATTATATAAGTTTGTGTTGTTGTTTTATAGTCTTTTATTTTCATAATCTTTACTACACCAGCACTTCCGATTGGTTCATTAATTATTTTGTAGGTGAATAGAATAAGGGAACTGCCTCAGAACAAAAATATAGTGGCGACGCACACTGACTGTCCTGAAGTAAGTAATTGATTCTATCTTTATTTCCTTTTGATCCTCTGCAGTATTTACAGTTTATTTTGTTTGGGATATGTAGATTAACTACAGTTGATTGTTGCCAAATTAGGTTCTTATCTGGGATATTGAGGCCCAACCCAATCGACAAGCTGTTCTTGGAGCTACTGAATCTCGTCCAGATTTGGTGCATTTTTTTCTCTAGTATTTCTTTGAGCTGATTCTGTTTTACCAATTTCTTTGTATTGTAATTCTTTAACAAATGTCTGATAACATAAGTATATGCTAGCAGTTTGTTAAAAAATTGTTGGTTGGAGTTATTAAATTGGGTATGTATGCGTTTTTTTGCTAGTTTTGCTCTGCGTTAATATAAAAACTATGAAACTTTCTGTATATCCTCAGAAGTTGCAGATTCACATTAACCATGCATGAAATCAATATATTCTATTCTAGAAGTATTCCCTTTGATGCCCTCTATTCAGTTTATGATCTTCACGAACGGTCCCTTGAAAAAGTAATGTGATAATAGAAGCATTAAAGGCTTTTGAAGATCATCTATTAACATAGTTATTTATTGCTGCAAAGGCCTGTGTTACAGTATGAAAAAAGTATGTTGAAACCTACAATCTTTACCAGGTATTATCTGGACATCAAGATATAAAAACTATGCAACTTTCTGTATATCCTCAGAAGTTGCAGATTCACATTAACCATGCACGAAATCAATATATTCTATTCTAGAAGTATTCCCTTTTATGCCCTCTATTCAGTTTATGATCTTCACGAACGGTCCCTTGAAAAATTAATGTGATAATAGATGCATTAAAGGCTTTGGAAGATCATCTATTGACATAGTTATTTATTGCTGCAAAGGCCTGTGTTACAGTATGAAAAAAAGTATGTTGAGGTTAACAGTAATTGGTGCATTTTATGAGGTGGGGAGCATTGAAGATTAACCTACAATCTTTACCAGGTATTATCTGGACATCAAGATAATGCAGAATATGCTCTAGCCATGTGTCCAGCTGAACCCTTTGTTCTTTCTGGAGGTTTGAAACATATTTTCTTTTTGTTGCCTTTGTCATTTCCCTCTCTCACCCCTACCCAAAAACCCTCGTTGGTTTTTTTCTTGAAAAGTTTATAAAGATGAAGTTTTGACAGGGAAGGATAAATCTGTGGTTTTGTGGAGCATTCAGGATCATGTTTCAACACTTGCCACAGATGCAACCCAATCTGCTAGTTCAGTTGTGAAAACTGCTGACAATTCTACTGTTGGACCTCGTGGGGTTTTTCAAGGGCACACTGATACTGTTGAGGATGTTCAATTCTGCCCATCAAGGTAAGTTGTACTCATGGATTAACTTTGATTGAATCGGTGTGGTCATTGAGTTTATTTTTATTTCATTTGCATTTTTTTTTCCTAATCCATATGTATTTGCTTTCCTTTTCTTTTTCCTGAATAAGTAAAACTCACTTCGTTATTTTGTTCTTATGAATCAAACATTTGTTGGACTATGAAGTTCACAGCAGTTTTGTAGCGTCGGAGATGATTCTTGTTTGATACTATGGGATGCAAGGATTGGAAGCAGCCCAGTTGTAAAGGTTAGAAGAACATTCTCTTGATTTGCTTGGTACCTATGCCATTTTTTATTTCCTTCTTTACATTAGGCTTCAATAGTCTTCAAACAAGTATACATTTGGAGTCAGGTAAACAGGGTGTGTTTCAATTTTTAACGGAGAGCCTTGGTTAATCTGAACTTTACCACTTGTGACTTGTATGCGTTCCCTTGAGCCTCACTAATTACATGCAAGTTCCATTTTAAAACCATTTGTTTGTGGTTCAACATCTTATTCTGGCCGTTTCTGAATCTACGATGTTGATTGATGATCTTGTTCGTTGTCTTTGTTCTTGTGTTTCAGTATCCTTGTTAAAACATCAAACTATCATTGTCATCCAAAAACTCACATCAGTTAGATGTTTCACGTAATTTAGTTAGAAATCCACACTCTCGAGTCTCTTCAGTCTTTGTTTTCCGTTGAAATAATAATCGTTCAACAGAATTTTTAAAGTCTCTATCTTATTATACCTAAATATTGGCTTGCAACTGATTGTCAATTAATCATACTTATGCAGTAGAAACTTGCTAAATATTGTCTTTTCGAGGTTTAAGTGTTAAACTTCAGATTTGTTAGACCATATACCACCACCATAAACCTTTCTAGGTGAGCTCTTTGCTTTTATATTGATATGCTAAAGGATATGAAATTGCATGCTGGTTTGTTACGAGTATCCTCTTTTTGTGTCATGCGTGCTATTCCTTTGTCATCTGCCTTGTATTCTATATTTCCTGTTGCCATTAAAGTAATATCTGCATTTTTTTAATTTTATGATTTCTGTCACCTATGATTTTGTTTGAATTATTAGGTCGAAAAGGCACACAATGCTGATCTTCATTGTGTAGATTGGAATTCTCATGATGAAAATTATATTTTAACTGGGTATGTCTTTTTGTCAATTGACTCTACATAACCTAGCTGTGATCAATTATTTGTTTGCATAAAATTGTGTCCTTCAATATTTTGCAACTTTGAGTTCCTCAAAGGTTTTAGTGATTTCAGGTCTGCAGATCATACAGTTTGCATGTTTGATCGCCGCAATCTAACTGCTGATGGAGTTGGATCCCCTCTCCATAAATTTAAAGGTCATTCTGCTGCTGTCCTTTGCGTCCAGGTATTTTTCTCCAAATTCTTCATCCTTTGTTCATTGTATGTCCTGTGGTTTCAGTTAAATGATTTTATCCTAAACCATTTATTACAAAATTTCAGTGGTGTCCTGACAAGCGCTCTGTTTTTGGGAGCTCAGCTGAAGATGGTTTGTTGAACATCTGGGACTATGAGAAGGTTGGCAAGTCATGCCTCTATTAAACTGTGGAAAAAAAAGACTATATTATGTGTGTGTGAGAGAGAGAGAGAGAGAGGAGGGGTGGTGGAGGGAGGTAGTTTAAGTTGATTGATGAAATATTAATAATGAAAATATTTCTTGATTTTCTTCAATGATGGATATTTACGTGTTCCTTTTTATTTCCTTTAATCTTGATGCAGGTTGGTAAAGAGGAAGAAACTTTGTCGAAATCTCCTAATACTCCTGCAGGGTTGTTTTTCCAACATGCTGGGCACAGGTTAGATACGTCTTACAAAATGAAATTCGAACCTTTCCCAATATATGGTATCCCAGCGGGTGCTGTGTGATACTTATTTTTTAATTAGTAAGGTATCCCACAGGCATGAGTGTCGGTATATAATCATCATAGGTCTTTTGGCAACATTGCCCTTTGTCCCACCACTTCGTACTTGTAGTCCCTCTCTTTCAAAAATTGCACTTGGTCCCAATTTTTTATTTTTATTTTGCATTTCGTCATTTTTGTAATTGGATGCCTCTTCCTACCCAATTTTTGCACTTTCGGTCCCATAAGACTGTCTATTTTGCACTTTAGGTCTCATAAGAAGAATCTATTTAGCACTATTTGGTTCCATAAGACAGTCTCCGTTTTGCACTTTTGGTCCCAACAATGTATGGTAAGGGGAGGACGTAATGTGAAAATTTAGAAGTAAAGATTGTGACCAAAATCTTTGTTTCTAAAAGCGGGAGACTTAAAGGGCTCAATGTCACCGCCAGTCTGGTTGACTAAAAATGCTCATTTCTATTCTTTATTTGTCACCCCCCTTGGTTTTCATTTGTTTTAGTTGTATGCATGATTTCAAATGATTCATATGCTAATCTGAATTTAAACTCAATTTGTTTCGAAGAAATTGTCAAAAAACTTTCAAGTTGATACTATGTTTGGGGCCAAATGCCAGGTAATGGGAAATGTGGATAAACGTAAAGTGTTACATGCATTCTCTTTGTAACTTTAATCTGACCCTAATTTGTGGAATTGCTGAGCATCTTCCATAAGGTCGAATGCTTATTAGTATGAAATTGTGTATTAAAATTGCTGTTTTTTATTACAGGGACAAGGTTGTGGACTTCCACTGGAATGCATCTGATCCATGGACAATTGTTAGTGTATCGGATGATGGAGAATGCTCGGGCGGTGGTGGTACCTTGCAGGTATTACAAATTATTTTAATTTGTTAAAAATCTGTTATCCGATGTGCTTGATTTTGTATCTGACATGAACTGGTTGTGTCAACTTTTTGCAGCTCTGGCGGATGACTGATTTGGTGTACAGGCCCAAGGATGAAGTTTTGGCTGAGCTGCAAAAATTTAAAGATCATGTGGTCGAGTGTTCCAAGACTTGACTCGGAATCATGATAGTTCTTTGGGTATTTGCTAGAAGGAAATGTTGTTTAAACTTGTTAGATGATGGGGAATGAATTTGAAGACACTTGTTGCTCTCCATTGAATTTTAACTCAGCTGATGATTATCTTTAGATGTTTTGTATACTATTGACTATGATTAAGACACATTCTGGGATGTGTGTAATATTGCACTTGCATGGTTACTTGGGTTAGGAAATACAATCGAATCCATGTCTTTTATGAGGGAAAATTCTTGCATAGACCTGGTATATGAGCTTTTCATAGACCTTGTGGTTGTAAATGCATCACATCATACATTGTAAGAGCATGACATCATCAAAATGTATTATGTGGTGCATTTACAACCACAAAGTCTACCACTAAGCTCATAGACCTGGTCTATGTAAGAATTTTCCCTTTTATGATGTTCCTTTTTTGTTAATTGCATTTTGGGTGATATTATCATATTCAATTGGGCGTAAACTGAAAGAAGGAAAAGTTAATTAAGGGGATCAAACATTTCATTGGGTTTTCAATGTACTCATATTGGTTAGCTGTTTTTATTATTTCAAACAACTCTTTTTTTTTTTTAATATTTAGTAAAAGATTAAAAAAGGAAAAACAAATTTTCTTTCTTGTGTAGCCCAAGTTTTACTAGCGAGAAACGAATAGAATTAGAATTAGGGCTGAAATTTGACGTAAGTTGCTTGATATTTGATTTGAGTTTTTTCTATAATATGCTTGAATTCTATTGGTTGTAAATATAAAGCAAATTTGAATAACATTCTTCATGTGGTAACTTGTAGAAGTGTGCAGGCTAGTCCAACACATTAGGAGGCTCTAGGCGAAATTTAAAAATGGGGTTCCACATATTTTAACAAATAAATTATATATTAAAATTAATTTTATTACTTTAGTAAAGATAAATGTGCTTATTAAATATCTACATGGTTTTGATTTTAACATTTATTATGGACACATAAAATGATAAATCAACGTTTCGTTCAGTATTTAATCGAACAATTTAGTTGGTTTGGTCCAAAATTTTTTTTGAACAGTTTGATCTTTTTTTTTTTTTTTTTTTTTTTTTTTTTTTTTTTGTGTTTGTGTTTGTGTAAATTTCATATAAATTAATATATAGTGTTAAAAAATATGATTTTCCTAATTAACTGGGCATGAGGAACTTGCCAAGAAATGAATGACGGACGAAATTAAGAACTTCAGCGAAGTGAGAAATCTGAGAACGGAGGCTAGGCTTTTAGTGAGGAAGAGAAGTGTAATTTAATTTGAATTGGGTGACTTTTTTTCAATGGTTAAAGCAGTCGTTAATGACTTCTAGAAATAAAAATAAAATATCACATATATAATTTTGGTATTAACGTTTCGATTTGATAAACCTATTAGTAACCGAAATAAAAAAGAATAATAATTACACATATTTATAATTATTGGCGATAGTGTGACATACATTTAACTCTTCCTTTGATATTACCCCATGTTCCACTAGGGTGGCTAGGCTAACCATAACTAGGTTTTTAAGACGTGCCTAACAATTTCTTACTTTATAGTAATAAATTTTGCTTCGTGCTCAATTGCAAACACTTAAATATGTTTGACCTAGTTACTAATCTTAATGAACATTTTTTTTTTTTTTTTTTTGATAAAACTAATCTTAATGAACATATCCACGTGAAAGTGGAGATATGTCAATATTTCCTTCAATCTGTAGAAGACTAGGTTATTTTTGGTTATCTCTTATAACGCATTTTCAATGTCTGAAATATTAGGTGACAAACGAGATATATTATGTAAACTTAGCAATATATGTTTAAATATCCAAAAATGAACGAGTTACTAAATTTAAAAAGAAACGCGATTTCCCATATTTCAAACACCGAGATAGAGAGAAGACGAAAAACGCCGTTTACTCCACGAAGTCAACCCCTCAAGCAGGGTTGAAAAAATGGCGGGCTTTTCGTACGATACACTCAACACGACGTCGTACTACACATTTCCATTAAATAAAGATTGGAATTCCAATATATACACTTCCGCCATATATAGATAGCTGTTCTTCACTCCTCAATCTCTGTGAAAATTTTGAAATGGCGGAAAAATTGATAATGAGGATAAGCTCCATGTGCTTGTTGCTACTACTGATCGAAGTCTCGCCGGCGATTGGGTTTTATCTTCCCGGCGTTGCTCCGCGTGATTTTCAGACGGTAACTCTATTTTCTCTAATTTTTATCATCAAGTTAGTTTCTGGAAGTCATGTAATTGAGTTTTGACTTATTATTAAATAGTATTAATTATGTTAATAATTGTTTGAATGATCTAGGGTGAATCGCTTGAAGTTAAAGTGAATAAGCTTTCATCAACAAAGACACAATTACCATATGATTACTATTTCTTGAGTTACTGCAAACCTCTAGAGATCAGTAATAGAGCAGAAAATTTAGGAGAAGTTCTTCGAGGTGATCGAATTGAGAATTCTGTATACAGTGTGAGTCTTGTCTTCTATTCAAATTCAGATATCCTTAATTAATTAATTGTTTTCTTTAATATATATATATGTTGAAATCTACTGCAGTTTAGCATGAGAGAACCACAATCGTGTAAAGTAGCCTGTCGAGTGAAACTTACTGCTGCATCTGCGAAGAACTTCAAAAAGAAGATCAAAGATGACTATCGAGTCAACCTGTATGTAAATATATCTTGATCATTCTTTATGATTGATACCATGTTTCCTTATAAACTGCAATGTTTTTATTTCATTTTAATTGGTATATATATATATATATATATAGGATTCTGGACAATCTTCCAGTTGCGGTTCTTTGGCAAAGCAGGGATGGGAGTCTGCGGAAAATTTATGAACGTGGGTATCGAGTTGGATTTAAAGGGAACTTTGCTGGAGTAAGAATCAATTGATATGATATATGTTGTGTGTAAATCATTTTTCATGCTGGTTTCTTGTTTTTATTTACTCATTCATCTTAATTTTCTGGATCAGAGGAAAGATCAGAGATATTTTATAAATAATCATTTGAATTTCAAAGTTAAGTATCACCCAGATCCTGATGCTGGCACTGCTCGTGTTGTCGGTTTTGAGGTCACTCCTCGAAGGTTGGTCTTCGTCTTGCCAAATATTGAAATGTGTGTAGTTGTATGATTTTTGTCTAATCTTATATAGTTTTGATCTTGACTAAAACAGTATCAATCACAAGTACAAGAACTGGAATGGAAACAATACAAAGTTAACAACATGCAAACCTACTACACAAACTGTTCTTCAACTAGGCATACTTCCTCAAGAAATTGAAGCAGACAAGGAGATAGTTTTCACGTATGATGTTTCTTTTGAGGTAGCCATTATAATATCCAGTCCAAATTTATCGTCATTTCTCATATTTCTTACATCAAAATCATAAAATTATGTCTTTTTGCAGTCTAGTGATATAAGATGGGCCTCAAGATGGGATACATATCTACTTACGAACGATGAACAAATTCATTGGTTTTCAATAATCAATTCCTTAATGGTTGTCCTTTTTCTATCCGGTATGGTTGCTATGATCATGATGCGAACACTATATCGCGACATAGCAAAGTATAATCAATTGGATCAAGATGAGGTTCCGGAAGAATCTGGATGGAAATTAGTACATTCAGATGTTTTCAGACCACCTACAAATTCTAGCTTATTGTGTGTCTATGTTGGAACAGGAGTCCAAGTCTTTGGAATGACTTTTGTTACTATGATATTCGCATTGCTTGGTTTCCTTTCACCTTCTAATCGAGGGGGACTTATGACCCTAATGGTTTTCTTGTGGGTTTTTATGGGTTTATTCGCCGGTTATTCTTCATCCTATCTTTACAAAATATTCAGAGGCAGTGATTGGAAAAAGATATCTCTAAAAACAGCCTTTATGTTCCCTGCTGTTCTTTTCACTATCTTTTTTATACTAAATGCTCTTATATGGGGGGAAAAATCATCTGGAGCTGTACCATTCGGTACAATGTTTGTCCTCGTAGTATTATGGTTTGGAATATCAGTTCCTCTGGTTTTCCTAGGTAGTTTTTTAGGTCTGAAAACTCCTACATTTGACGACCCTGTCAAAACGAACAAAATCCCAAGGCCAATTCCGCTGCAGCCATGGTACATTCATCCGTTATTTGCTATGCTCTTTGGGGGAATACTTCCTTATGGTGCGGTCTTTATTGAACTCTTCTTTATACTGACATCCGTGTGGCTGAACCAGTTTTATTACATCTTCGGATTTCTTTTCTTAGTATTTGTGATACTTATGGTCACTTGTGCTGAGATAACTATAGTGTTATGCTACTTTCAGTTGTGTAGTGAAGATTATCGATGGTGGTGGAGATCGTATTTGAACTCGGGAGCTTCTGCGTTGTATTTGTTCCTATATGCTATTTTCTATTTCTGCACTAGGTTGGAAATTACTAAGGTGGTTTCGGGTGTCATGTACTTTGGGTACATGTTTATTATTGCTTATGCATTTTTCATACTTACTGGGACAATTGGCTTCTGTGCTTGCTTCTGGTTTGTGAGGAAGATTTATTCGTCTGTCAAAATTGAGTAATTATTCGAGGATTCTTTTTTTTTTTTTTTTTCCCGGATAATAAGGTTATAAACTTGCAAATGATGCATTGAGTTTCTATCTGTTGTAAGATTATATCATTTCTCAAAAAGCAATTATTTTTGTAATTTTATTTTAGTTTGCTTCATTGTTGCTATTTTTTTAAACTAAGGAATATTGTTGAATTGTTCGTTATTACTTATTACTATCCAATAATATAAGCGGTTGTTTGCTATTTAGTATTTTATATAGGATTGGTTGAGTATTTGAGCTAGCTTGATTTATCATGATAAATTTCTAAGGCCGACCCAACCCAATATTCATGGGCTATCAAAATCCTAGACTTATGCCATTATTTATTAGGCAACTAAACACAAATATCACAGATTGGGCTAGGCTTTTGATCTATCCCATCAAATTTACTAATAAAGTAGCTGGCCCAACACATATTGTATTCTGGACCAGATTCAATCCGGGCCCAAGCCCACATTGGCCCTGCCCCAAGCAACCCCTAAGAATGATATTACGAGGGAGGAAGTTAATTTTATGATGAATATGAAGCGAGTGAGGATCATTATGATGATATTTAACACATAATTATCCTAAAATACGAAAGAGTCATAGAACAAGTCATAATTAATTTAGTGACTAGAGTAGATAATAACAATTGCAAAAAGAATGAAATTTGAAAACAAAAATGTTAAGATACATAAATAATGTCGGGAGTAATAAGCGTACATGTAGTACCACATAAACAAACAACATAAAACATATTTTAGTACCATTACAGGGAAATGACTAAACTTAATTATCTTGCTATTAGTGAGAAAACATATCCTTAATTATCTCTTAAGGAGTTAATTAAGGTAATGGAAGGTGTTCTACATTTGAAGAATAAGAAGACGAAATGTAATGCGTTTCATTGTTAATTACTAAATTTATGTCCTATCTGCTACTGATGCTAATTGTTAAATTAATTAACGTAAAGATGATCTCCACTTTATAAATTTGGAAATCTTCATTTAATAAAAGTAAGCAGCTTCATTTAATATTTTTTATATAAATTTTAGAGTAATGCTATGATGGAAGGGCCGGGTACATAATTTGTCGATGGGGTCTAAATAACTCTATCCTATAATCTCCTGATAGATGAAGAATCAGATTATTTTCTACATAAATTTAATTTTACGTTCAAGGTAAAATATTAAGTTCTTACTCTACCATTAATATGGTTTCTTTTTAGTGAAATGTCGGAGGAAAATGGTAGAATTTTATAAATTTAAAAATGTCATAATTTATGTCTTCATTACAAAATTGTCATCGTATATGTTATTATTATACCATTAATTAATCACATTTTACGGAGAAAACCACATCAAATCTTGCAACCACCAATTTTCAGAAGAAAAAAAAAAGATGAATTTTTACTCCTTATGTCCCAAATTATTTGTCGTTTTACATGTTTTCACACATATTAAGGTAACTAATAAATAACTTCAATTTTAGGAAAAAATAAATTATATACCTAAAATACCCTTATTCTCTATTTATCTCTGCATTAATTATTTACACATTATTTAAGTTTTACACTCTCTCACTCTTAAGGGCAAAATAGAAAAATATGTAATTAAAATTGTATTGAATCCTCATACGACAAATAATTTGGGACTAAAAAATTTCTCTGAAAGGACAGATTGGGATAGAAGGAGTATTAAGAAATATACAAATTTTAGGAAAAAAATTGTCCTAAAAATTGACTATTAATGAGAATTTATGAGTGGAAGGAAAGTACCCAGCCTATGATTGGACGTCTAGATTCCTCAACTCTACTGTGGTTCTATTATAATTTCTATATGATCATTTAATTAGAAAAGGGGTTCTTCCTTTATTTCTACCTTTTTAAAGTAGTTGATATGCCAAGATGATAACATACTTTTAAATAGTTTTCATTATCTAAAACATTATTGGCCAAAGCGTTTAGATCGTCTTAACAAGTTAAAGTTGGGCAAAGTAATTATCCTTTTATGGATTTATGAAGCCAATCTAAGATTTGCAAATCAAATATGGGCCATTATTGTTTAGGTTATCGGTCTTCCCATCACAAAAGAACAAAAAATAAAAAATGAAAACCTTACAATTTTTAAAAACATGTGTTTAAGTAGGAGAGAAATTGAAACACTCGTAGATGTTTGAAGAGATTGTAACTCCATATGAATTAGTATTGATTTAATTTTGTTTGATTTTTATTTCAAAAGATTAGTTTTGATGGTTTTAACAAACCTTGAAACAAGATTTGCTCAGAAATTTGATGACAAGCAATCAATATGCGAAAACTTTAACACAATTACAGTCAGTGAAAGTAAAAGTGAATAATGATGTCTATTAAGAGTAGTAAAAAGATGGTCAAATTGTTGTAATTAATAAACATATTCAATTAACACCAAGTGGGGTATATATGGAGATATTATAATTCTAATTTATTTGTGAACACAAAATTGGTGATTGACAGATTGTTGTGTTGTGATATGCTCATTCATCAAAGTGTTATTAAAAAAAGTTTGAAACCCCCACATGAGGCAAAAGAAGGGACATTAAGTGGGCCATTTTACTCCTACTTTTTTGCGCAAAATTTTACAATAATAGAGTCTTCATGAACAGATCTTAGTCGTGTTTCGACATTATTAAAAAAGTGTGTTAGAGAATATATTTTGTGGTATGATTTTAAAGTAATTAAAGCTCAACTAATGGTGAAAACTTATTGTGCTAGAGATCTATTAATATATCGATCCATAAGATTTGTACAAGTAAGAAAATAGAAAAAGGTGTCTCAAGAAATGTACTAATTTCACCAATTAAGTGGGTGGTGGGGCTAGTATGTGCATTGAAGAGGAGCTATTAAGGGGTGGCTAAACCCAAAAGAGATTTGATCATATATTTGCAACAAAATATCATCAACTAGGAAATGAAATTATTGTATTTTTGGTGCCATAATTATAACTCGCTACTGGTATATTTAGTGTCACAACTTCAACATCAGTGACCATTTTGTGTGTAAATTGAGGCCCAATTCTAAAATTGGCCCGAAATCCCCCACGTTCGGGCCAATTATCATGTCACGTGGCCACCAACCAATTTTGAAATCGGGTCTCAATTGCCACCGATGTTGAAGTTGTGTCACCAAATTTGTCAGCCCGATAAGATACGGGTTAGAAATGCTAGTGATCTATAGTTGTGGCACAAAATACAATAATCCCTATGTTAATCTATATAATAAAAAAATTACTAGTATATTTTTTCACATTTTATTTGGTAAAAGTACAACGTTACTTTATTATCGTCTAGTTGTCATTTTATCACGACATAGCAAATTTATCGAGTTTTTTATTAGGAAAACTATCGCCCGCCAAACCAAAACTCTCTAGTTTTGTTAATGTCAACAATGTCGTTATCAATCTTAACAAATAACATCAATCACATTTTATATTTAGTATATATATAAAAAAAAAGTGTCACCCCAACAAGAAGTGGACAAAGAAAAAGGGAAAAATAAAGGTTAGACACTAATTTGGCTCTAATTGACTAAATTAAACTAACTTTTTCCTGAAATTTGAATAATAAGATATTTTTCTTTCATTTAATTGTTCTAAGATTTTTTCTTTCTTTCTTGCATAGCATTACTATGATTATATATAATGGTACACATTAATACAGTCATTTAGATTAATATGGGATTATTGCATTTTTTGTGTCACAACTATAGCTCGTTGGTATTTCTACCCCGTATTTTTTTGGACTAGCATATTTGGTGCCACAACTTTAACATTGGTGGTAATTTTTGTGCCAATTGAGATCCAATTCTAAATTGGTCCAAAATTCTAATGTGCAGACCACGTGACATGAAAATTGGCCCGCACATGGGGGATTTCAGGTCAATTTTGAAATTGTGCCTCAATTGACCCCAAAATTCCCACCAATGTTGAAGTTGTGACACCAAATGTGCCAACTCAAAAAGATACGGGGTAAAAACGCCAAAAAAACTTTAATTGTGGTACCAAAAATGCAATAATCCCACTAGGAAATATAGCAAAAGAAGCATCTTCTAAATATTGTGCTTGTTGTCTCTTAGTTAAGGTCATATTGGAAGTGAGCCTAAGTGAATCAGATTGGCTATTTGGGCCATTGAATTCTTTGCACAAGATGGTATACAGTTATGGGCCACTGCAAATGCAATGCTTCCATAGTAAATAACTAAATATACAGCTGTGGATGAGTCGTAAAACTAGCAAAACAATGTAAATGTTATGATGTTACTTAAAAGCGTTACCGGGGAAAGTGCGGAATTAGTAATCGAACCTTACATTGATTGGAAATATATGACGTATTTATAGTTTCATATTGGAATACAAATGTCTTATATGTAATAAATGTAGGGTATAATGGTCTTTTTAAAAAAGATGGTTACAAATAATTAATTTGAAGATGATACAAATGTCACGAACGTTACGCTTAGTATCAAATATCTTGGACAAGGCTCATAACTGAGTGAATTTTTACCCGAATTTGTGCAATTTTGGGCCCAAGGGCAATTGAGGAGATTTCCATTTTCATATTAAATATAATATCCCCCGACACATTTCTATTCTCCAGCAATTTTTGGACTAAAACCGCTGTTAAGTCACAAAAATGACACACTTATACACTTGATGTGCTCGGGCATGGTGTATTTGCTAATTTTGCCATAACTCCTTCGTTACAAGGCAAAATCTCATGTTCTTTATATGGTTGAAAAGCTATTGACGAGAGCTTTATAACGGCATAAGTTTTAGTTTATAAAACGCAATAAACAATCAACAGAAAGTTAACAAAGTTTTGGGATACTAATCAAATTAAATCATATCTCATAATCTACAAGAAATCATGTCACAATAATTTTTGGCTATAATATAGGGCGGATACGCATGCTATGGTAAAACTTTCCCTCGTCAATGAATTGTTATAAGGAAGTAGCTAGCTAGCCGGGGTTTCTGGATCCTGTCCAGTTTCTAAGGAAAATGGTTAGCGATATTGCCAGAGCAGCAATTGTTGCTGCCAGAGCAAATTTAAGAAAGTTCCTAAAATACCCTTTTTATTGTTGTCTCACATTCATTTAAATTTTCTTTCCCGAGTATTGAATAATGTTTTCCACCTTGTATTTGTTTCCCACGCAAAATTGAAATTAACGAATATTGGATTTGAATGTTCTTTATTTCGACTTTCATAATTGATTCTCCCATCTCTCATGCAATTCAGATTAATGAATCGTGGTCTTAGTTTTTCTAAAATTATGATAATAATTAGGTTTTAGCTCCACTGAAGCAATATAGAATTTTTAGGAGCTCTGATTTCTTGTGTGATGCTTTCTGCCGCAGTGACGAAATTATTGGTAGATTAGCATCTCCTTTACGAAGAACAAGTTTCCCATGTCTTTTTTCCGGATTTACAGAGCAAACCCAATAAATTGTTTTTTTCAGTATTTACAGAGTAAACCCAAGAAATTGTTTTTTTCAGTATAACTTGCAATATATCCAATTGGTTCTGGGGAAAGGAAACCTTGCAATAAAGAATTTTTGTACAATTTTCAATAAAAATCGTAATTGCAGAGAAAAAGAACATCAATTGAGATCTTGTTTGCAAGAAGGGTATTTGATTTGTGGAGATGGTGAAATAACCCTATCAAAATTTTAATTTTGTGTTTTGGTTGGGCAAAGTGGGGGAAGGAGAAGCAGTAATTGGTAATCAATTTTTTATTGCTTACAGTAAAACATTAAAAAACGAACCAATTGTCTGACGAAAGAGAATGACAGATTACTTAAACAAATGAGCTTTAATTATTAAAGGGTACATTGGAATTTTTTTAAAATTTGCTCCGGGCAACAATTGTTGCTCTGGCAATATCGCTACCCAAAAGAAAGAAAGAGACTCCATTAACCATTATATTAATTAATGCAAAAACTCAGAGATCCAAAGCATCTCATTTATTAACTCTCCTTTAATTGTCTGAGTCAAGATTTCAAGGCCTAAGCCTAACACAACCAAAAACCACTTTTGTTTGCTTTCGAGATCAAGACATTAATGAAAGAAGAAGCTTTCTTAATTTATGTCCCCTGACCCTGATTGATACAATATGCATGAAATTCTCGTATGTTATTAATTATTATTATATTTTTGTTCTGAAAAATACTCATTTTGTCATAATTTTTTCTTGCATGACAACCTCTCTCTGCTGCATGTAGATTCCATGTAGAATAAGCTTAATGTATTTCTTCTTTTAAAATTGCAGATGTATGTGGTTATTCTGCAAGAAAAAATAAAGTAAAAGGGTGTTTTATGCAAAATAAAAATATCATAAATTAAGAAGAATTTCATGCCAATTTTGCTCAAAACGAAAGATCGGGAGGGAGTTTTACACAAAACCAAAAAGATAACGTACATGCAAAATTAACTTAAAACTTTACAAAATGCATTTTACCCCTTCAAAGTTCATCAAACCTCCAAGAAGAGAAAAATAGGTAGGTAGGTAGAATCAATAACCTTAACAAACATATTTCCCAAAACGATTTAAAAAAGAAGAAACCCTGATCTAATATCTAATATGCAACAACAAATATTCATAAACCAATACTACAATTATAGTGTTTAAGAAGCCTATTAGCTTCTCTAAGCCCACTAAAGTAAGCTCCATGAGTAGTCGAGTAATGTGTTCTGTGCGTAGCTTCTCCGGCGAAGAGAATTTGCAGCGGCGGCGGCGGAGGAGAAGAATCAGAAAGATTTCTTATTTCCGGCAATGGCTCAGCCAATGTATCCATATCATCTGGACTCGATCCAACTGCTATGTAACTGTATGATCCCAGAAACAGAGGATTAGTTCCCCATTGGGTCCTCAAAACTTTCCCAAACTTCCATTCTTTTCCATTTGATGAAAAAAAGTTCGAGACTGTGGTTGAAAACCCAGTTTTAATCTCTTCTTCGGTAAGCGATTCGATTCCGATTGCCTCTTGTCCTGTAAACCAAGATAGAACTGTTCTTGAATTGCTGTAAATTGGGCATATGAAAGATGTTCTTCTAATCCATTGAGGAATTTTTGGGTTGCTTTGCAGGGAACCTGTTTGATGAAATGCCATTTGCAAAAAAGGAATTTTTTTATCTTGAGAAGAGCTTAGTTCTAAAAAGACCTTGTTTACTACCCCATATCCAAGCTTTGATATTGCTTGATTCTTTGAATTAGGTAAAGGAGGATTGAACATATCAAATTCTTGACTAATCCCATTTTTAAGAACGCCGAGTGAAACCGTCACTATAACATGGTTAGCCGACATAGTTGTTCGGTCGCTAAAATGCAGCTTCACTGGCCTACTACTTTCAATTTGCCATTCAATTTTCTCAACTTTCCGACCAACTTGAATCATACCGGCAGGTAATACAGAAGCCAAATAATCAATCACACTCGAATAGCCTTTAGCTATAGTAATCTCTTCCCCTGGAAACATTATGTAATCCCTTTCTGCACTGTAATCAAGATTACCCAAATTGTTTGTTGATGTGAAAGTTCTCTGTATGCTCTCGTGCATAGCAAAAATGGCCTCTTCAAGTGATTTCCTGCTCCAGTTTCCGGCATTTGTAACACCCTTTTCGTCTTTTGTAATAGACCAATAAGCCTCTAGTCCCTGCCTCAAAAAGGAACCAACACTGAGATTTTTAAGGTTACAAAACTTCAAGACTTCAGAAATGACACCATTTTCTTGAACGTCTTTGCCTTGTATGAAATCCATTAGACTCTTGAAAAGGGTTGAAATGGGTTCAACAAAAGATGGGTTTAGCACATGCCCACCTTCTGCAATAGTGATTGGATCATCATAAATCTCATCCATGCACTCCCAAGGCTGATTTGAATGGAGCAAGTTTGAATCTTGAGCAATTTTGTGAATTGGGCTACCTTCAATTCCATGGATCCAAGTAGCACCCTGTTCGATTCTATCGCCACAAAACTCCGAAGAGTTGATTCTGCCGCCGATTCTGTCTCCACCTTCCACAATGGAAAGGTCGAAAAGTGTAGTCGAGATTGGAGAAGTGTAGAGTTTGTTGGCAGCAGTGAGTCCTGCCATTCCTGCACCTATTATCACAATTCTTGGCTTTTTGGTCACCATTTTGGTTATCACTTTCAGAATATAGGCAAAGGGAAGACACACTTATAATACAAAGTCAAACAGACTCTTGATTTTGAACTCAACTTTGTGTAATTTTTTGTGAGGGGAGGATGAGATACTGGAGAGGATATATAAAGGTTAATTTGGTTTTGTGTTTGCTTTGGCACTAGAGAGGATTCTGCTTCCTTGCTCTATTTTTTAGCTTTCATGGTTTATTTAGCTAAAAGAGACATGGCTCTACTTTTCTTTTGCTCCATCACTAGAGGTATCATGTTTATATATAGGACCCCTATGCTTTAAGTGTGTAATTAAATATGATCTTTAAACATAATTTTCCATTTATGTGCTTGCTTAACCACCAGTAGCAACATGTTTACATATCATATTTATAGGTGAAAACAAAATATCAAGAATGTGACATGTGAGCTACTAAGGACAGCTGGGTATTTAATTTTTTTGTGTTTCCAATGATATTCAGGTCTTAGACCCGACTTCATTTCTTTCTAGGACCTCTCCCAACAGGTAATCGAACATGAGTTTAACACATCGTGGAAAAAATATTTTTCACTAGACCAATGTTGGCGGGTATCGAATACACTTTTATACTTGATTATTGAATAAAAAAAATTCTTCTTTCTGTGACATAGTAGATTCTATTTTTACTAATTTTAGTTGTGAAACTACTTGCATTTGTTGTTAGATTAATATTTATAGTATATAAAATATTTGTTCGTGTTGTAGTTTCTTTATTTTGATTTGATCAATTAGTGTTAAATGTATAAATAAACTATAGTAGTCATATAGTTATGCTACAAAAGTCGTCCACTAATTCATGATAATAAGTGAACATATATACATTGTATGAAAAAAAAAATACTACTCCCTCCTATTTTTTTAAAAAAAATCAAGAGGTCTTGAGTTCGATTCCACTTTTGTAGGTATTTTTTATAGTTTATTACTTTTTGATTTTTGAGGGATCTCTAATTTTTTACTAGTTTTTGTAATTTAAAAATATTCTGATGTAATCATTGATGATTGATGTATAAATGTATTTACAATCTAAAAGAAAAAGAAAAAGTGAGAGGGTATTTTGAGAAAAAAACATTTCATTTAAGGAAATAAAGTGTTTTTTGGGACATCCAAAAAAAGAAATAGGAACAACAATTAAAGGACGAAGGGACTATAAGTTAGTATTTATTAAAAAAAAACTTAATATTCTTCAATTAATGATGAACTTTATAAAATTTGGGTACTCCTCTAGAGTCCCTAAGAGCTTCTCCAACCCACCGGTCGGTGGGTGGAGATTGCCCAGGGAGCACCCCCGGATGGTCTCCAACTGTCCGGGGGGTGCTCCTTGCACCGCCTTGGGCTGTGCCTAAGGGCACAACCCTGTTTGGACAGGACGCGCTTCCCGCGGCAGGTGGTGCCACTTGGCCCCACCTACTATTTTTTTTATTTAATAAATATTAATTATGATTTTTATTTTTTTAAATTAACTAGAAATGGAAGACAAATTTAATTATAAATTTTATGCAAGATTTAATAACATCTTGTTTTATATTAAAGATGTAATATTATTAGTTTTAATTTTGAATTTATAAATTTTTCTACGAAAGTAAAATTTATTCAAAACATATAAATATTTGAAACTTGATTTTTCTTATTAAGATTTTATTAAATAACATTATAGTATAATTTGAAATTGTAAATTTGTCTACAAAAGTAAAATTTATTTAACCACATTTAAAATTTCAATGGTCATATTTAAATTTATTTAATCTCTGATATAGTATAAATGTTAAATGTACAATTGGGACAAACTTTAGAAATACAATATTTGCTTTTAATTACTATTCATTATTATTATTATTATTCATTTTCAAAATTAAGTTTAATGATATTATAATTATTATTCATAGTGTGAGTTATTATTATTCATCATTTTCATATTATTATTATTATTATTAATTTTCAAAATTATTATTATTTTTATGATTATTATTAAGATTATTATTATTATTATTATTATAATAGATAATATAGGTGAGAGTGGAGATTTTTCTTTTTTAATTAATTGGTGTTCTTCTCCTTGGCGGTTGGAGACAGTGCTCAAGGGGGAGCATGTTTAACTGGGGGTGTAGGTGGACAACCCTGGGCTGTGAAAGACCTATGGGTTGGAGATGACTTAACAAGGACGTAAACTGTCTAGTAATTGGCCCAATCCTATGAACAAAAAGAAAAATATATCCCTCATTTTTATTTTTTTTAAAAATTCAAAGTTTTCTAATATAGGTTTATGAGATTTTTTTTCATATATAAAAGTATCCAAAATTTCACTTTTTATTTATGGCAGTAGTAAAGAACAATAATAGTACACCAAACTGAACCGTGTCAATGAATTTTAAACATGCTAATCACTCATCACAACATTACTTACGTAAATCATAATCAAATTCCCTGAAAGTTAATTTTGCACCATTCAATTAAGGTGGTCACAATATAATTAAATATATATAAGATTGCGTGCATAATTTGTACACCCATAAAAATATAGAGAGCACAAACCTAATTAAAGCTATTTGCTTTTGCCATACACGTTTCATTTCGTATAAAAATACAAAAGGTTTTTGGTACAGTCGTCGGTGGAACAAATTTCGAATTACCTAGGTTCTTTTGTCAAGCTGATTTTGTACAGGTCCTGTCTTTTTTATTTTATTTTTTGATAATTTAGATAGATAAATAGTTTTGTCTGGTGCAACATAAGAATTTTTTTCCTAAATATGCTTCATGGCAAAAAAAATGACAAAAATGTCTTTGTTGCTAAAGTATTTCCCTGAATATGCCTTTTGCTTAAACTCGCAGTTGCCAACTGCGATTTTTCTAAAGAATCGCAGTTGGCAACTGCGAGTTTTACTTAAAATTAAAAAAAAAAAAAAATTAAAAAACTAAAACTCGCAGTTAGCAACTGCGAGTTGTACTAATTATAGTTTAATTAATTAGCTTTGCGCTAATTAATTAAACATAAACTCGCGGTTGCAACCTGCGAGTTTAAATAAACTCGCAGTTGGCAACTGCGAGTTTATTTAAGTTACTCGCAGTTGCTAACTGCGAGTTTAAAAAACTCGCAGTTAGCAACTGCGAGTTTTAAACTCCTAATCCCTAAACCAGCTGAAGCCACAGCCGACGCTCACTTCCTCTCTTTCATGCCCTCTGTTGAAAATTCCCTCCGTTAAATTTCAAAATTGAAGTGCCCTTATTCCCGTCACTTGCCCGCCGTCCGCTGTACTCCGCCGTACGCCGTCCGCCGTCCGCCGTCCGCCTCCTTCCGTCAGTTGATCAAGTAATTCTCATTGGTTTTGTTTTGTCTCTTAACTCTATAATAGGTTGTTTTGTGATATTAAGCATATATGCCAATGTATGATTCAATTGCTTTAGATTCTTGATTTCAATTGTGAAAATCCCTCTGTTTTGTGATATTTGCCCATTGTGATTATAGGAAAACTATCAACATGAATTGTTAATCCAAATATACCCACTTATTGCTTTAGCTCGTCTTTGAGTTCAATGGAGTTTACATTTACATGGAAGCAAGAACTAGCACAAGCTTTGTGTTTAGAACCTTCACCTGAAATTAATTATGGACAATCGAGAATGGTAAGATATTGAAAAGGTAGTAGAATAATAAAGCTATATTTGTTTTATACATTGAAAATTGGATAGGCAGAAGAGAAACTTATGAGCAGCCACCACGATTTTGCATATTGACTAATTAAAAACAAGTAACTAAGTTCAGTGTATTTTGCAAGAGATATACGCAAGTATTTTGGTGTTGCAATTGGTCATAAGAATTCTAGTACTTCTATATGTGCATGACATGACTGTTTAAAACATGGCTTGAGATAAGAATAGCTTGTCTTTAAAAGTATTGAAGTCCTTCAAACTGCTAGGATTTGTTGTCATTTATCCTTTTAGTAGAAATATGATTTTGAAGCCTAGAAATTTTTAAGTATAAATAAGCATGCAATGTCAAGTAACCAAATTGCCAAATACTACTATAAAAGAAATTTTATTTTCAATTTCATTAAAGTTTCTTTTTTTTAGTCTGGACTGTGGTGATGTAACCTTTAGGCTATAAAGCATTAGATACACACAGGTCTTTCTTTCTTCCTTTGTCTTTTGACAAAGTTTTACCAAGACTATCTTTTCCTAGCTTTGTACAGGAATTTCCAGTAGGGGCATTTCTATAAATGCATCTAGTGAGAGAGAGAGAAAACGAAAGAGAGTTGCAGCACACCAACTCTTTTTGATTTTTTTGCTTTTTCTGTAAATTCTTCCTCACAAATCACTCTTACTACAGTGATTGCAGAAAGTAGTACATTTTATTGGAACATACACTCATGGCAACCCCAGCTCATATTTGATACTTGAATGATCATATATGATATCCTATTTATTGTTGTTTGTCTAACTTTTTTTTTTTTTTTTTTTTTTATAGAGATGAACACACATGAACGAGTTATTCATCCGGGGCCCATTGATCCATCTGTACTCACTCTACAAAATGAGCATCGTTCTAGTCATATTTGGAATGGATATGAGTTTGAGGCCCTCAATTGTCGTCGTGCGGACTCGTTCCTTAAAAACATTGAGGCTCGTGTCGACCATAGAGTGATTCCATATTTGATAAGCTCCGGATTTTATGGAGTTTATTGTATTGGAAGAATAAAATATGACTGGTCATTAATTACTGCCTTGGTGGAGCGTTGGCGTGAAGAGACTCATACATTTCATCTACGCATCGGTGAGGCTACCATTACCCTACAAGATGTAGGAGTAATACTTGGTCTCCCGATTGAGGGACACGTTGTTACTAGTAGTGATCCAAAACGTACGATGTCTGAATGGCAGGATCTTTGTGAAGAGTTATTGGGTGTTAGACCGCCCCAAAATGCCTTTGATGGAGTTTCTTTGAAGTTAAGATGGTTGATGGATGAATTGGTGGTACCACCCTTGAATGCCACTCTCGAAAGGGTTCAACAATACGTTCGAGCTATTATTCTAGCATTGATTGGTGGTGTTGTCCTACCCAACAAAACAGGGAATAAAGTAGATATGAAATATCTTCCCCTTCTACGAGATATTGAAAGGATTGGGGCTTTTAGTTGGGGTAGTGCGGCTTTATCATGTTTGTATAACGAGCTATGCGAAGCTACTAAACCTGATGTTAAGCAGGCCCCTCAGCCCATCCTACAGCTCCATCATCTTCTCAAGCATCTCCACCTCATACCCAAAGTGAGTTCATTCCATCATCTTCTCAAACATTTCCACCTCATACCCAAAGTGAGTTCATTCCATCATCTTCTCAAACATGTCCACCTCCTACCCAAAGTGAGTTTAATCCACCACCATGGTTTACTCACAATGAGGTTTCTACACCCAACTTCGCTGCATCTCAGCATGAATCCCAATTTGAGTGTGTTACTCAGGCTGACACGCAAACATATATTGGTACACATACTCAGGGCGACAATGTGCAGGTTGGTACTCAGGGTGGTTCTAGTGCGCGTCAAACCTCCATAAAAATTTTTAGGAAAAGGTTTTCACAGAGGGACAAGAGAGCGCCAAACCGCTATACACCGAACTAACACTTGAGTACTGGTGGTTATGTTTGATTGTGTAGTATTAATATGTTGATATTTGGAAATTGTAATTGAATATGTGATTATGGTTGTTTAATGTTGATATTTGAAAATTATAATTGAATATGTGATTATGGTTGTTTAATGTTGGTATTTGAAAATTGTTGATATTTGGAAATTAAATTACTAGGTCCAGGTAGATCAATTTTGCCAAGATGTTTATCTCTAGGAGTAATTTAATTTTAACAATGAAATACAAGTTCCATCCTTGTCCACCGCTTTGTACTAAATTATGTTCAAATTCTACTAAGAAACTCAATAGTTTAACCAACACAATGTGAAAGTAACTTTGGCCCCTAAAGTTTGCACTTTGCCCCCTAAAGTTTTAAAAACTTACATTTTACCCCTTAAAATAAATTTTTTGTGCATTCAAGCCCAAAAAATTTCAAAAATGTCTTAATCTAATTTTAAAGTAACTTATTATAGTTTGTTTGCACCATGTAATACATCATGATTTCAAGGACATTATTAATGAGACAATAAAACACATTGAAATCAATTCTCAATCACGAAACTAAACCAATATTATTTTTAATGTAACTTTGGGATCATGAATTTTAGACTTGAAAATCCTATGTACGTAAAGAGCAATGAAATTAATCAAACCCCTAATTAAGAACAGTGCATTTGTTTTTGCAAAAGGAATCATATTAATTACGTACGTTGGATTATGGTTCAATAATAATCATAGTTTTTTCCAAGGAGATATGTGCACGAGGAGAAATTAAACCAAGGGAAAAAGAAAATTTTGCTTTAAGTTTCTCATTTTATGAAGACCAAAGGTACTACAAATTTGCATGGGAACAGAAACTCATAGAAGATTAATTAGTTAATTAATTATGGTCAACACACATTACACGTACCAAACAACATTGTGTTTTGGAATATTAAACATTCGAATTACATTAAACTTCAGTTATTATCCCTATTTTGTGTGCATGTGCGACGCGTATGTCCTTCCTTCCCACAAGTAGAACAATGAATCACTCGTTTGTCAGCTTGAAAATCCATTTCATTGCGAATGCGCCTTGATTTTGGTCGACCTTTTTTCCGTTCAAGGTTGGGGTCTGGTTCGAACACCGGACCATTATACTCATTCCAATAAGCCTCATCATCCAATGGTTCAAATCTACCACTCCATGTCCTCAAGTAGTTCTCAACGGTATAAAATGATGATACAAAAGTCGAAGGATCAACATTTTGATAATTGCAACAAGCAAGGACATGGGAACAAGGAACATGATACGCAACCCACTTCCCACACGTGCATGTCCTTCTGTCAAAGCGCACAGTTTGAGTGTTACCTCCCTTGGTCATGCGACGACCGGTAATTACAGAATAAACCCCACCGTCCCCACGTCCAGAATTGTTGAAAATTGTAACATGCATACCTCCAACCTTCTCAGTGTTGTGAAGGAGCATCTGATAAACCTTAGGACTAAATCTATTTTGGGGCTGGGTGTTTGGTAGACCAATATTTTCCAGAGCAAGTTCAGCAATACCAAGTCTCGATTGAAAGTAGAAAACACAACGATAAAATGTCTGCTCAATAATTGCTGTAATAGGCATACCACGAGCTCCTTTCATCACACCATTGAAAACTTCTGAAATGTTAGTTGTCATTATGCCATACCTATAACCACCATCATGTGCAATCGTCCACTTCTTTTTATCGAGCCTACGCAACCACGTTAGAGCATCTTTACTTAATAACTCAATTTGTTCCAACACACCTTTAAACTTGCGATCCTGGTGTGAGCAACCCGCCTTCCAAACTAACCTTTTTAAATGACCACCCGTATGGACTTTGCAAAAATTAGCACGCACATGCCTCAAACAATACCGATGAGTGATGTTTGTACACCTACTTTCTCGAATTGCGCTCAATATACCTTTGTGGCGATCAGAAATCAAACATATCTCACGACCCTTCACAACATGTTCTTGCACAAGGTTCAAGAACCAATTCCATGTCTTAAATGACTCATTCTTTACAATAGCAAAGGCAAGAGGCAATATACTATCATTTGAATCACATCCCATGGCAATTAGTAAAACTCCCTTGTACCTTCCATGAAGAAAAGTACCATCAATGCTAACAACTGGACGACAATGCGTGAACGCATGAATACACGGCCCAAATGCCCAGAAAACACGGCGAAATTTATCCATTTGACTGGGTAGAGGAGGTCTGTAGTACTCAACAATTGTCTCAGGATTGTATTGTTTGATAGCTGCAAGTACTTTTGGCAATCTTTGATAAGATTCCTCCCAATCTCCATAGATTTGTGCAATCGCTTTCTGTTTTCCACACCATGCTTTTTTATATGATATTTCTTTATTGAAGCTATTTTTCACATATTCAACAATGACACGAATCTTCAAATCTGGATCTACTTTAACAAGATTTAAGATATCCCAAGCAATCAACTTAGAATCCAGGTGAAAATGATCTTGACCTAATCCTGCACACAAGCAAGTATGCGGTCCCCGGTAACGTGTCACCTCCCACAATCCATTCTTCTTCAGCAAGAAACTAGCACGAAGATAGAAGTTGCACGGATACTCTTTCTTATAACAACATATTGCCCATGTTTTATCAGTGCTCTTCCTTACCTTATAGCGCCAATTCCTTTTTATATGATATTTCTTGACAGCACACTGCATGTCGTTCTTCGACCTAAAGAGTAATCCTTTAACCAGTTGGTCACTCTCCGACAACTGAATTTGACTTGCACGAATATCTGTGGCACACGATCCTTCACCAATCTCCTTATAAAATGGACAATCTATATCATTTATACGATTTTCAGGAAGCTCATTGACACCCATATTATTATCCTCAGTACTAGTCTCCCCAATGTCACTGCTACTACTGCTACTTCCATCGTCCTCTTCCATTAGTCTATTTTCAATATAATCTTCATCGTCTTCAGAATCAGTCTCCAAATCATCATTTAGTCCCCTTGCATTTCGAGGCCCATGAGGACTAATAACCGTGGGTACTACTAGGTCAATTTGATTAGTTGTACCAACATCTGACTGAAAAGTAGACGGACCAGGGTTACCTTCGTCCACATGTGAATCAATTATGCCACCAACGTAATGGCTGCATCCAACCTCAGTGTCAGTAGCAAATCCTAGGTTGTCTATCGGCTCTATCTCCAAGTACAATTGTAAACTGCCTATCCCCGAAAAATAAGTAAAAGCATCAAACATAGCTTCAACACAACTATTATCACTAATGTGAAGGGCAGTGTAATTAGCAGTGCCATGGTCAAATGAAATAGGAAATCTACATATCACTCCCAATTTGAAGTCCCGTTTATTTAGTCCAGTAACTTTGTACAACTCTGTTATTAAATTCTCATAACTCCATCTGCTATTCGCCCTAAGGGGTCGTTTTGGTGGAATGTCATACTCACAACCACTATGTGGGTTCAATATATTTCCTCCCCAGTAGCACAAAAACGTAACTGGTATGCCATCCATTACAAACCTGAAAAATATTTAAAAAAATAATTATAAATCACTTTTTGAACAATTTTACTAATTGTCATGTTCATTTATCCACTTAGTAAAAGTTACAAAACAAGGTTGCTTAATTTATGAAAATATTTTAATTAGTACGCATCAAATTTAAAATAACAAAATATTTCCTCTGTCCAATCCATACAAAGCCATACACAAACTTAATCCTATATGTTCAAAGCTATATAATGCGAACATTATATATAATCCAATCAAACCAAAACATTCAAAAATTAATGCACAATAAAAAATGAAATTCAAAGCTATTATTTGAGAAAAAATACAATACATAATTCTATAAGAAAAAAAAATCAACGAGAATTACTTGATCAACCGACGAAAGGAGGCGGACGACGGACAGTGGGCAAGTGGAATTATGCACTTCAATTTTGAAATAACAGAGAGGGAATGAAATAATGGAATGATTGGCGGAATAACAAAGAGACAGTGGGCGCACAAGTGACGGGAACTAGGGCTTCTGATTGGGTAAATAGGAGTTTAAAAACTCGCAGCTGGTAACTGCGAGTTTAATAAACTCGCAGTTGGCAACTGCGAGTAACTTAAAGAAACTCGCAGCTGCCAACTGCGAGTTTATTAAAACTCGCAGGTAGCAACCGCGAGTTCATGTTTAATTAATTAGTGCAAAGCTAATTAATTAATCCATACTTAGTGAAAACTCGCAGTTAGCAACTGCGAGTTTAGGTTTTTTTTTTTTTTTTTTTTTTTTTTAAATTTTAAGTGAACTCGCAGTTGCCAACTGCGGTTCTTCTGAATAATCGCAGTTGGCAACTGCGAATTTAAGCAAAAGGTACATTCCGGGAATAACTTTGCCAACAAAGACATTTTAGTCAATATTTTTGCCATGAAGCCTAATTTGGAAAAAAATTCGCAACATAATATATAGTTATATATACCAACCAGAAATTTTATCTTCTGCCAATGCCATGGGCCATATACGTTTGGAATCACATGTAACAATCTGACAGCAAAAAATGGGATTTACTTCTCTCTCTCATGGAATTAATAAGCTAGTGAACATGCACCAGAAAAATTAAAATATATTTGATGTAAATTAAGATGCATTTAGCTAGTAATTTCTTTTGAAAGGGTTGTTAAACGTTAAATGCATGTGTGTGCCTATTTTACTAAATAATACTCGACTAGTTACAAACTTACAACCATATTAAATCATTATTATTTATCTAGTCGCCAACGGCAATCAATCAATTGATCATTTGTTTTCTTCTCTCTTTTTGGATTAATTGATTAAATAAATAAAAGCTCTATCCTCTGTACAAATCTTCATAGAAGGCAGTGGAAATATTTAAACATTAATTAATTAATATAACAATTAACAATGAATTAAAAAGGCATAAAGTTTATAAATACTAGATGGTCCAAAGGTGACTCTAGCGATTAGTTATCAATATCTTGTGGCAGCGACCATTATATATATATGTATTACGTATATTTTTATGAAGAAAGGAAAACAGTTGTTTCTTTCATCATTAACATGTATTATCAATGATTTTTGAGAAATTATGTATATGATATGGTTTATCAAATATGAATAATTGCAAATTTTATTTCTAAAAGAATATATATATATATATATATATATATATATATATATATATATATATGCATGAAGATTGTGTTGAATGGCTATTTTTTTTTTTTTGAGAAAAATGGCTGTTAATATAAATTATATAATCAATTCGATCTCCAATGTTAATTTATTTTGTATAAATCAGTATTTTAACTGGTTTTTAAATACATTTTGCATTTATATATAACAGTAATAGTTAATGGACTGATTACTGGTGACGTGATAAATTGATAATGTCATACCAATTTTCGAATTGCTAAACCAAAGTATAACCCTCCAAGTTGTAGAAATCTTTCGTCGAAATTTCTATAATCTCTCGCTTCAATAATAATAATTGCCATTATGATTTTAATTTTAATTTTATCATCGCAGAAAAACGAAAGATTGGGTCACAAGGGTAGAATGGTCTTTACAAAAACATAAAATTTCACTTTATCTTGGGTTGTAAACTGGACTTATATAACAAGGCAATTAGAATTATTAAATTTCTATGGCCCAAACCGGAAATTGAAAAACTTAATAGACTAGGCAATAAAACATATAGGACTTATGTATTTATTCTATGAAAATTTAATAAATACTAGATAAACAAGTGGTTAACTAGCTAGTGTATCAGAGATTGATATGGTCTATGTTGCAGCTCAGTATGAGCTAGTGGAAAAAGTTTGAGCTTGTAAATGTTTATGATTCTTGTTGTAGAGAGAAATATTTGTGAACATTAATATTTAATAAATCAATGATCTGAAACTGAAAGGGGTGATTTTTGCACTTCTTTTCTAGTCATTAAATTGAACCTACATTATTAATTAGGCCAAATTCAGTAATACTATATAACAAGTGAAAAAAAAATGACCACAATGTTAAGTACAACATAAGCAAAAAAGAACAAATATGTACATAGACTTTTGTAAGAATCTTTATTACATTCACTACCTATACTTTCTGTATGTATAACTGTACAAAACTATCTAAAATTCATATTTCTTTATACACTTCTCTTAACTAAAGAGATTTTATTCGGATCGCCACCCATTTCCTCGAATACTACTACCAAGTTCCTGCTCGGTTTCACCCACGATCGCGGAATGTGGTACCTGATAAATTTACGTTTATCAGCGATTTTGTGAACAAGAATATAAAATAATGTTGTAAACTAAATAAGAAAATGCAACTTAAATTACCATCTTTGAGAGGGCTGACCACAGCCGATTTGGCATTTCGTCTCGGTGTATGTGCCTGCGTAATTACACGGACCACAGCTACCTTTCGCTGTATATCCAGGCCAATGTCTACCTATACTTTGCCCATTAATCCATATCTCACCTTTTCCCATGCCATACATGTCTAAAGCCAATGGTTCGTTTCCTTCGGGTGCATTAAACCACGCCTTCGAGTACAAAAACACAATTAAACACCATCAAAAAGTTAAAAAATCTCGTATTTGTGCTCACCTTATACCACGTTAGAGGTTGATTTTTAGCCAAGTGCGGTCCCAGTACCCAATGAACCGAAGAACTTCCGGTGACACTACCAAGACTTAGCGATTCACCCTTCAAACCAACCTAGGAAAAAAAACCAAAATAATCACTTTAATTTTTTTGTGAAAGATGATGAAATTATAATACGTACTTCGAATTCTTAGAAAACGATTAAACCTTGTAAGACCATGTTTGTTTCGTTAAGTCTCTTGTTCCTTCATTGAGACCGTTCAAAGTGATAGGACCAAGAACTCCTGTATTCCATTTCTCAAAATGCACACCGATATTCTGAGACGAATATTCAAACAAAATCGATGCTGTGAAAACTTAAACTATATAGCATCATTAATTGACGAAAAAACAAAAAGGAAAAGAAATGAGGTTAAGTACTAACCGCTAAACCAACAGCAGAGCTAAGTAAAGCAATATTGTTAATTCCAGCTTTCAAATTCACATAACCATTAAATGTTAATCTTGTATTTTCCAAGCTTCCATAAACAGTTCCTAATCAAAGAGTTAATTGAAAACTACGTGAGAGAGATCGTATATAAATTGATAAACGGTTAATTATAAGCAAAATCGTGTAATACCTGATAACTGGCCATTGATAAAAACATGCAAGACATGGCCAGCTGACATAACTGTGAGAAGAGGCCATTTTCCGCTCTTTAGAAATCCTTCATTAGGATCTATTTTAACTCTGAGAGAAAAAAATGATATAAGTACTTTTAAATAATACTTCTAAAAGACTAATAGCCGTAGTAATATATAATTGATTATACACTTACTGTGTTAGGTACCATAAATAATCGGAGGAGTCTCGTGTAACATTTATTTGGTCCGAAAGACCTTGCAATGATAGTGTGCCACTTTCATAAGCAGACGGGATTTCGTCTTTGTAAGATTGCAACCATGATAATCCACTTACAGGTACCATCTTTGGTTGTGAGCTTTTGAAGCTAATCTGCAGCCACATTTAAATAAATAAATAAAGTCCATTTTCTTTTTTTATGTTGTCGATTGATAAACATATTTATGAAACAAATAGAATCTTTTTTCACTTACTTTTGCTGTGTTATAAACTGCGGTCTTGCAGTCAGGCAGAATGCTGATTGACCAAGGAGGCAAATCGTATTGAGTATTTTGAAATGTCACTTTTGCCCAAAATGTAGGGTCGTAATTGGAAAGAAACGCAACACATGCCCCGGACTTTGATCTGAAGACGCGTACCTGTAGATAATTATCAGTGTTAGTACTACTACTACTACTACTACTACATGTCGTAGTTGGTTTGTATTAGATTGATTTCACATGGAATGGGCTAATTCCACTTAAATGGCTAGGACCTAACCCGCCTCAAAAGTGAGCACAAAAGCCCAACACCTTATAAGGTGAACTTAGTCATAGTGTCAAGTTACCTCTTGATTTTTAGCAGGCCAGGTGACAGAGGGATATGATGAAAGTAAAGCCGGTTCACATTGCTTGATTGCTTTATGTAAATCTCTCAAGTGCCCCCATTTTGGCTCGTTCAGAAGTCCTAGTATATATTAATTGTAAGTATATTAGCTACATTGAACACGTTCTTTTTCACGAATATAGACATTAATTATTACCATATTCATCTAATGGAGCATCATACTCGTAGCTGGTGGCGACAAAAAGACCAGCTGAAGTTCGACCAAAATTGGTTCCTCCATGATACTGAAGACGTACAACAAACAAATAAGCATTAAAATGATATCCATTTTTTTCCAAATATAAAATGACTATTAGACTTACCATATAATAATTGAAGTATGAACCATTATTTTGAACAAATCTGGCTACTGAAAAAGCCAAGTCTTCCGCAGGTCTTTTAGGAACCGCACCACCGTATTGTGTGTACCTTGAAAAAGGAAACATAAGCAAGACAAAAGAGAGAGAAAACTCTAGACACAAAGTCGATATTCGATATTTCAGTTATTTACCATCCAGTCCAGATTTCAGTCCACATCTTGGGCTTATAGGGCTTGTTGGGTTTAAAGCCTTCGCAGTAGAAGCCATTGCAAGAGTCAATCTATTAAAATTAACACAGTCAATTACTATAGCAAAATTATGAAAGAAAACACAATGGAAATAAATAAAAAGTTTTAGACTTCTAATTGGTGAAAATTTATTACCATGGGGTCAGGGGCGGTTTCGTGTTTACACATGACCCATGGGACTGTAGAAGAGTAAATTTTATTGCCAAAATTGATATCGCCAAATTTGAGAGATATTGCAAATTACATTAAATCTCCACAAAGAAGGCAATTGTGTGTAGGAAAATTTCATACAAGGCATATTTTCTTGGAATCTTCGTCACAATGCAATATTTGCATATAATATCTTTTATTGGGCAAGAATATCAAATTAAATATATTTCTTGTCATAAAAGATATTGATAGCCAATCAAATCGCGCCACATCATGGAGAGAATTTTACAAGATCTTCAAATCCCACCTATAAATAGGGGTCATCTCCAAGAAGAAAAACACAACTCAAAAACACAATTCAGAAGCACGAAGAAGCTCAAGGAGAAAAGAAGCAAATTCTCTCAAGGCGTTCTTCAAAATCAAGGTGTTCTTCGCAATATTCAAAGGCGTTCTTCAAAAAGTGAAGAAAATCCAACGTTTAATCTAAGATTAAGATACTTAACTCTTAAATTAACGTTATTGGAAATTCACGAAGTTCCAACGAAGATCAAATCCCTTTAAAATCCAGAATATCCAAGACGGGGTTCGAGACGTTCATCAAAGAGATTTAAATCATTTCACGTTTAATCCAATATTAAGCACAATTGCTCTTGGATTAACGTTATTCAAAGCTGGAAATATTTTGGAGAAAATCAAATCAACCTTTTTCAAGATTATTGCTAGGAGATTAGAATCAGAGGAATTATAGGGATTGTACCCATTAAATCATTAAACTTTTAATTTGTACAATTATTTCTGGTTTAATATATTTTTAAACTTGAAATTTTATTTGCTACAAATTTTTGGCACGCCCAGTGGGACCATCTCTACCTCTCATCTCTTTTCTTCATTAAGTGGCCCCAATTATGACGACAAACAATCCAACCATAGAGGAACAACTTTTCATGTTAACAAAGGCGATGGAGAAGCTCACAAAGCACTTCCAACAGCGAGATGCTAAGCTCGATGAATTGTTGAACAATTGGAGCAATGCTGAGGCCATCCACGTGGAGGAAAAACCACTCAAGGAGCTTGAAAAAGGCGATACATCCGCCAAACAACTATTGAACAAAGGAAGTCATCCCGAGGCAAACCACCTGATGGAAAAGATAACCAATGATATTGATGATGGCAAGACGCCCATAAAGCAACAATCAAATGCAAAGGAAAAATTTTCAACCAATGAGACTCAAGTATCATATGATGGTATAATCCAAGGTAGCCAACTGAAGGAGTTCATTTTGGAGGCCATCAAAAGCAAACTGCATGGGAGCTCGAAGTCTTCCCTTACATACACCAAACCTTACACTCAAAGAATTGACAACTTAAAGATGCCAATTGGATATCAACCCCCGAAGTTTCAACAATTTGATGGCAAAGGCAATCCAAAGCAACATGTGGCGCATTTCGTCGAGACGTGCAATGATGCTGGAACACATGGAGATCAACTTGTGAAGCAATTCGTATGTTCATTGAAGGACAATGCATTTGACTGGTATACTGACTTGGGGGCAAATTCCATTGATGGTTGGGACCAACTGGAACAAGAGTTTCTCAATCGCTTTTATAGCACTCGAAGAACTGTGCGAATGGTCGAACTCATTAACACTCGCCAATGGAAAGAGGAGTCTGTCATCGACTATATAAACCGCTGGAGAAATTTAAGTCTCAAATGCAAAGATCGACTGTCTGAAGCTTCATCCATTGAGATGTGTATCCAAGGAATGCATTGGGGTCTTCGATACATTCTCCAAGGAATAAAACCAAGAACTTTTGAAGAGCTAGCCACTAGAGCCTATAATATGGAATTGACCATGTGTAGAAGTCAAATTGATGAGCCGCATGTGCATTCTCCTAACAAAGTTCAAGACGATTCCACTGACAAAGAAGGGGGCAAATCTTTTGATGAAGCTCCAAACGAAGAATCAATCTGAATATATAGCAACGCTCCTAGATACGAGCTAAAACTATCTGGGATCTTCAAATTAAGATCTCTTCAACGCTCCTAGATACGAGCTAAAACTATCTGGGATCTTTTAAAGTTAGATCTCTTCAACGCTCCTAGATACGAGCTAAAACTATCTAGGATCTTCAAATTAAGATCTCTTCAACGCTCCTAGATATGAGCTAAAACTATCGGGGATCTTCAAATTAAGATCTCTTCAACGCTCCTAGATACGAGCTAAAACTATCTGGGATCTTCAAATTAAGATCTCTTCAACGCTCCTAGATACGAGCTAAAACTATTTGGGATCTTTCAAAGTTAGATCTCTTCAACGCTCCTAGATACGAGCTAAAACTATCTTGGATCTTTTAAAGTTAGATATCTTCAACGCTCCTAGATGCGAGCTAAAACTATCTGTGATCTTCAAATTAAGATCTCTTCAATGCTCCTAAATATGAGCTTAAACTATTTAAGATCTTCAAATAAGATCTTTATATATTGCTCCTTGATAAGAGCATAAATTGGCAATATAACTCCTTGATACGAGTTAAAAATGTCTACAAAATCTTCAAGTTGAAATCTCCTTGACACGAGTAAAAAATGTCAACAAAATCTCCAAACTTCAAGTGAAATCTCCTTAACACGAGTATAAACTGTTTACAAGTAAATTCATTACTCCTTAACACGAGGATAAATTGTTTACAAATCAAATTCATCACTCCTTAATATGAGTATAAACTGTTTACGAATCTCAAATCAAAAGCTTCTAGTAAACGAGATGAAAAAGTCTACAAGTTCAAATCAAATTTTCCCAGACAAGAGAAGAAAATGTCTGCAAATTTCAAATCAAAGCCTCCAGTAGACGAGACGAAAAAGTCTACAAAACTCAAATCAAGTTCTCCCAGACACGAGAAGAAAATGTCTGCAAATTTCAAATGAAAGCTTCTAGTAGACGAGACAAAAATGTCTACAAATTTTAAGTCAAATTCTCCTGGACACGAGTCAAAAGGGTCTACTAAATCTCAAATTCAAAACGCTCCTTGACACACGAGCCTAAAATGTATGTTACTCTTCCTTCACATGAGTATAAATGTGAACAACATCCATCAAATCAAATTTAACGCTTTGAACTACGTTATGACTTGATTCCTTTTTTGGGATACGTAGGCAGCTTGAAACAATTTTGAGCCCAGTCAAATTCCTTAAAAAAAAAAAAAATTTGTTGGCTTCAAATTTTCCAAAGGCGGAAAGAAAAGTCGAGACTTATCTACTCAAAGCAAATGCATTTCGTAAACAAGTCTCGAGGGGGCATTTGTAGAAGAGTAAATTTTATTGCCAAAATTGATATCGCCAAATTTGAGAGATATTGCAAATTACATTAAATCTCCACAAAGAAGGCAATTGTGTGTAGGAAAATTTCATACAAGGCATATTTTCTTGGAATCTTCGTCACAATGCAATATTTGCATATAATATCTTTTATTGGGCAAGAATATCAAATTAAATATATTTCTTGTCATAAAAGATATTGATAGCCAATCAAATCGCGCCACATCATGGAGAGAATTTTACAAGATCTTCAAATCCCACCTATAAATAGGGGTCATCTCCAAGAAGAAAAACACAACTCAAAAACACAATTCAGAAGCACGAAGAAGCTCAAGGAGAAAAGAAGCAAATTCTCTCAAGGCGTTCTTCAAAATCAAGGTGTTCTTCGCAATATTCAAAGGCGTTCTTCAAAAAGTGAAGAAAATCCAACGTTTAATCTAAGATTAAGATACTTAACTCTTAAATTAACGTTATTGGAAATTCACGAAGTTCCAACGAAGATCAAATCCCTTTAAAATCCAGAATATCCAAGACGGGGTTCGAGACGTTCATCAAAGAGATTTAAATCATTTCACGTTTAATCCAATATTAAGCACAATTGCTCTTGGATTAACGTTATTCAAAGCTGGAAATATTTTGGAGAAAATCAAATCAACCTTTTTCAAGATTATTGCTAGGAGATTAGAATCAGAGGAATTATAGGGATTGTACCCATTAAATCATTAAACTTTTAATTTGTACAATTATTTCTGGTTTAATATATTTTTAAACTTGAAATTTTATTTGCTACAGGGACGCCGGTATTAAGTCCTACGGCCATTTTTGCAGCCCATGCAGTATAAGCTCTACCAGGAGCACCAATTTCCCATTCTACTGGTCCATATTCGTTTTCTATCTGCATATAGAGAACAAGAATTTAACTTCCAAGCTAGTAACTTGGAAATTTAGAAAAAAAAAAAAGTTTAAGTACAAATGTTTTGAACCTGAGACATTATAATTGGTCCTCCTTGAGGCTCAAACAATTTTTCTGCCTTCATCATGTTGACAATTTTCTCAGTAAATCCTTTCATAGCCACCTTTTTTAAAAGTTGAACCATCATTAAATATAATCTTTTTTTAATGTTGTTCATATATATATAGTTAAAATAAATTGATGACCAAAGTTTCAAACCTTGAAAGGCTGATTGTCTGTTCTGAATTCTATTCCTGGTACATATTTTAGCCAAACAGGAAATCCCCTGCATCAAAACAGAGAATATTTGTGATTATTAATCAAGAAATTAATATTTTCGGCTTTAACCTAAATTCTAGGATTGAAAGCATGTGCTAAAAATTATAGTAGCTTATAGTAACATACACAACGGTCCAAACGCTAAATTTGTAGACTTGACATTCTTTTTGTGCGACAACTAAAAAATATAGCTTATAACCAAAGAAGCAACTCAAATCTTTAAACTTTCACAACAGACCAAACAACTGTATTTAATTTCATGTCCATAATGTGTATATATATGTAAGTATTACCCAAAATGCCACTCTGCACAAACAAAAGGTCCGATACGAAGGTGTAGGTAAAGGCCGGCCTGGTGCACCAGCTTGATGAACTTTACGAGATCAAAACGCCCCTCAAAATTATACTGGACAAAAAGAAAACACAAAAATAAAGATTTTTTTGATATTTTGAAATTAAAAAGAAAAAGGTAATAGACAATTTAAAAGCTATTTTGCATTACTTTTCCAGGAGAAGGTTCATGTCCATTCCAAAACACATAAGTTTGTATAACATCTATTCCTCCATCTTTAGCCTTTTGTATAAGATCAGGCCACATCTATAAAATTAAATACCTAATTATTAGACCAATGAATTTATCCACATTTAATTAATCCAAAATTATTACCAAAAAAGGGGAGCAAAAATACAAATTAAATAATTATGTATACCTCAGGGGTGCTTCTTGGATAGTGAATGGAACCAGAAATGAGAATCTTTCTTTGGCCATTAATAATAAAAGATTTATCATCATATGTAACAGTAGCTTTCACTAAAGAAGAAACCAATGAGAATAAAACTATCAAAACCAAAGCTTTGATTCTCAAGAATTTCCACATTGAACCCATGATTCATTCAAAATCACAAAGTGATCTATGTATATACAAATTGAATCTTGGAATCACTTTTAATTCAAAAGCATTAGCAAACAGAGAAAAAAGGAACAAGAAATTATGCTCTGTGCTTGTTTCTTGTCCCTCTTTTCTTTGATTTTTTTTTTTTTTTAATTGAGAATGAATCAAATAGTAAATGTATGTATTTACATTTGTTGATTTATATGTAACTGGTGTATAAAGAAAGAGAATTTTAAGTGGGAGTTTTGGTTATGTGCATGAGAAAATGGGGAAGCTCCAACTTCTATATATAGAGATTGATTATGGAACGGATTAGTTGTGGGGCCCCATTTTTTCCTTTTTTTTTTTTTAGATTTAATATTGAAGGGATTAGCGTGAAAAATGATTATGAGTAAACGTTGCATGAAATACGGGATGTAATAAACGGACAAAATTATGTGTAGTTTTTAAGTTTGAAAGAGAGTAAGATTTCAAATATTATTTATGTAGCGGATAGAATGTAAAATTAGAGGCTATTTTTCACTATCTTATTTTTTAATGAAGAGGGGTCCCAAAATTCATTCTTTGGTGGGGATGGGGGGCTCACCATTCTGAATTTAGTGTCACCCAAATATGTAAAGTGAAGTAATATTGTCTTTTTAGCTTTCTTGCTGCAATGAAAATTTCTAACTGAAAAGGTTTGATTTACTTGAAATGAAATATACTCCACTTGAACAGAAAAGCATTGGTTACCTATAATTTTTTACTTTTTGCTGTACAAAAGTTGCTGACAGGGAAGAGAGATTCTCACGTAATATTTCTTACAAGTCTAGAAATATATAAATATGAGTCCGTTTAAAATGAGATCTTGTGGTTTGGAGAACAAAAGATATAGCCTTTTCTTAGGTGACACATCCCTTAAAAATTTAAACTTAAACAATTCATTTTCTTAAAGATAAATTTATCCTTTTTTAATCTCTAGTTTTTAAAAAAGAAAAAAATTAAAGAAAAAACAGAAAACTAGGACTCATTTGAGTGCTATTTGTTGAACAACTTAAGAAAAGCTAGGGCATGGCTGTTAAGAGAAAGAGTGAGAGGAGATAAAATATTTTATTTGCAGATGGGAGAGGTTCCCACTTAATGTGTCCGACGCCCCTCAAAAGAGATCAAACTCTTGGGGAAAAAAAAAATCCCAATAAAAGGTACTATCTCATACTAGCTTCTTGGTGTTGTATATATTTATGTCACTATTGCGTTAATGTATGTCATGACAAAAGTACATATAAATAGTGGCTAACGTCAATGTATAAATTTTCCAAAAGTTAGAGGAAAATTTAAATATTAAATTTAAGAATGAAAATTGTCCATTGTCCTTAGACTAACACAATTAAATAGACTTCCATTTTCTCTCTCTTTTTTTCTCTGGGAAAAAAAATGTATGAACAAATTGTATATTAATTGCAAAAAAAGAAAAAGAAAAAAAGGTTCGCTCGTCAGAAGAGTCGTCGTCTTGTCTAACTAACCTACTTTTTAGTTTTTACTCATTGCTAGGGAAAATATCAATTTATCTCCCTCCACAACCCGAAAAGATGAAAACTAATTACCTTATCTAACCTCTTATGTAATTCATAATTAAAATTTCCATAATCGGTGAGTTAAAATGACGAATCTTTTCGGTTTTGGCAGTCAGTCACCTTTCAGAATCACAATCACCTTTGATTTTGTTGGGCCTGCATACTGGATTGGACCTCAGGAGAGCAAACAGCAATAGCATTAATTAATAACAAAATATTGCAACATTTCACAACCCGGAAACACAAAGCAGCCCATAACTTGGCCCAATGGACCTCAGGCTATATTCAATGGGATTACGTAACTTTAATAAATACTCCATATTTCAAATTAAAGATTTTACCAGATCCAGAATTTTATTTATGTATTAAAAAACTCGATTGATTTGGATATGGTTTTGAAATTTGGACAGAATCTGAATTCGATGAAAAACAAAATGGATACGTCCTTTGACAACCCATACTATATATAGGTTGTTAAATGTTAAAAATATGCAGTAAAACTACACTTATTTAAAAAGTTACTCCAATTTACAAGTTCTAGAACAGTTGCCTTTCACATTAGCACTGATGATTGGTTTGTAATTTCCATTTAAACTTACAATAATTGGCCCTTACAAAGTAATCCTTATAGTATAGCAATCTTATATAGGAGTATTATTTACAACCTCATTATTATACTCACAATGAACCTAAATAACCCAAATTCAGTGAATAACAAGGAAAAATAAGCAGAGTGTTTTAAGTACAACATAAGTGAAAAGGAACACATAATTGGCATTTATATATATATACTTTATCGTTATTACATTATATTCTCTTCAACCTTTAAGATCGAAGAGGATTAGTATATGCAACTTGCAATTGCATTAGCTATAACTGTACAAATTTCAATTTTCCAAATCAATCAAACTTCACACTTCTTTATACACTTCTCTTGACTAAAGAGATTTTAGTCGGATCACCACCCAATTCTTCAAATACTACTAACAAATTCCCACTTGATTGCACCCATGAACGCGGAATGTGGTACCTGAGAATTTACACACGTACTAACGATTTAGAATGTTAATTACCAAAAATAATTAGTAACAAAGAGAAATGTATCTTTTAAATACCATCTTTGAGAGGGTTGGCCACAACCCCTTTGGCATTTTGTCTCCTTGTATGTGCCTGCGTAATTACAATCGCCACAGCTACCTTTCGCTATATATCCAGGCCAATGCCTGCCTATACTTTGCCCATTTATCCATATCTCACCTTTTCCCATACTATTCATATCTAAAGCCAATGGGTCGTTTCCTTCCGGTGCATTAAATGTCGCCTGAAAAAACCAAAACAAATTTGAATCCATTGTATTGCTAAAATCTTTATTTGAATCAACCTTTATCTCTTGTTTGGTAGCGCTTATAAATAAAGCAGACCATACGAGTTTTTAGAGTAGAATGTTAATAGTATCTTATATTCACCTTATACCACGTTAGAGGTTGCTTTTGAGCCAAAAGTGATCCCTCTACCCATTCAACCGAAGAACTACCAGTGACCGTATCAAGACTTAGAGATTCGCCCTTCAAACCAACCTATTCATGATGAAAAAAATCAAAACTTTAGTTTAAAGATTTTGTGAAGGATGATGAACTTATAATACTTCGAAATCTTTAAAAACTAACCTTGTAAGACCATGTTTGTTTTGTTAAGTCTCTTGTCCCTTCATTTAGACCATTCAAAGTAATAGGACCAAGAACTCCCGTATTCCATCTCTCAAAATGCAGACCAACATTCTGAGACGAAAATCAAACAAAATCGAGGCTGTAAAAACTTGATTTAAACTCTATAACATCACTAATGCAAAAAAAAAAAAAAAAAGGGTGGGGAGGTTAAGTACTAACCGGTAAACCAACAGCAACGCTAAGTAAAGAGATTTTGTTAATTCCAGCTCTCAAATTCACATTACCATTAAATGTTAATTTTGGCTTATCCAAGCTTCCATAAACAGTTCCTATCAAAAAATTAAAAAAAACACGTGAAACCTCATATTCATAAACGGTTAAAAGCAAAATCGTTTAATACCTGATAACTGGTCATTGATAAAAACGTGCAAGGCGTGGCCAGCTGACATAACTATGAGAAGAGGCCATTTTCCGCTCTTTAGAAATCCTTCATTAGGATCTATATTAACTCTGATTGATTTCAAATAGAAAAAAAATATATATATAAGTATTTTAAATAAAAAAAGACTAATAGTTATAGTAATAATTGATACACTACTTACCGTGTTAGGTACCATAAATAATCCGAGGAGTCGTGTGTAACATTTATTTGCTCCCATAAACCTTGCATTGCTAGTGTGTCTGTGTCATCTGCAGACGGAGGTTGTTCGTTAAATGATTTCCAAGATAATCCACTTATAGGTACCATCTTTGCTTCTGAGCTTCTGGAACTAATCTGCAGCCGTATATAAACAAATAAAATACTATCAAAATCCATTGTTTCATAAATATCTCATATGAAGACAATCTTCTATATAATTGCTTACTCTTGCAGTGTTATAAACCGCAGTTTTGCAGTCGGGAAGAATGCTGATGGACCAAGGAGGCAAATCGTATTGAGTATTTTGAAAGCTCACTTTTGTCGAAGACATAGGGTCGTAATTGGAAAGAAATGCAGCACAATCCCCCGACTTCGATCTGAAAACATGAACCTGTGGATTTGGATTCAGAGTTAGTTCTACAGAACAATAATATTCAAAGTTAATTTTTCTTTTTTGTGTAAGTTACCTCTTGGTTTTTAGCAGGCCAGGTGACTACAGGATATGATGAAACTAAAGCCGATTCACATTGCTTAATTGCTTTATGTAAATCTCTCAAGTGCCCCCATTTTGGCTCGTTCAAAAGTCCTAGTACGAATCAAATTAGTTGGTACTAAGGTAAAGAACTTGAACATATATAGAACACGTTCTTTTCACGAATATAGATTATAGACATTATTACCATATTCATCGATTGGAGCATCATAATCGTAGCTGGTGGCAACAAAAAGACCAGCTGAAGTTCGACCAAAATTGGTTCCTCCGTGGTACTGAAGACATACAACAAATAAGCATTAAAATGATATCCATTTTTTTCCAAATATAAAATGATTATTAGACTTACCATATAATAATTGAAGTATGAACCATTATTTTGAACAAATCTGGCTACTGAAAAAGCCAAGTCTTCCGCAGGTCTTTTAGGAACCGCACCACCAAATTGTGTATACCTAAAAAAGGGAACATAAGAGAAAAAAATATGGGATAATAGTTATGATTAGATGAAAAAATAAAGACACACTGCTGATATTATTAGTTATTTACCATCCAGTCCAGACTTCAGTCCACATCTTGGGCTTATAGGGCTTGTTGGGTTTAAAGCCTTCGCAGTAGAAACCATTGCAAGTATCAATCTGTGAACAATAACACAATGAATACTATAGCAAGAAAACACATTGGAAACAAACAAAAATTTAGACTTTCTTAAAAAAAAATATATAGAAATTTATTACAATGGGATCAGGGGCGGTTTCGTGTTTACACATGATCCATGGGACTCCAGTGTTAAGTCCGACAGCCATTTTTGCAGCCCATGCAGTATAAGCTTTACCAGGAGCACCAAGTTCCCATTCCACTGGTCCATATTCATTTTCTATCTGCGAATATTCAATTCAAATAACTGATTAAAACCAGAAATATTGACTCATAAATAAAATAAAAAGCAATGACATGTTAAGTACAAATATTTTGAACCTGAGACATTATAATTGGTCCTCCTTGAGGCTCAAATAATTTTTCTGACTTCATCATGTCTACGATTTTCTCGGTAAATCCTTGCATAGCCACCTTTTTTCCAAAGTCAAACATTAAATGTAAAATCATTTGGTTGAATTAAGGAGTTAAACCAAAGTTTCAAACCTTGAAAGGCTGATTGTCTGTTCTGAATTCTATTCCTGGTACATATTTGAGCCAAACAGGGAATCCCCTGCATCCAAACAGAGCATATAAGAATTTTCACTATGTTCTAGAAACCATAGTTAAATCTTTAACTTGCATAATACTAGCTCAAGTGCTACATTTCGACTGTGTGGGCTCAGTGCAATCAAATTTTTGAATTGACGCTACGTTTCGACTGTGTGGGCCCGTAAATGTGCTAAAAATAATATTCCAGTAGTTTATAACAAAAGTCCAACTAAAATGTTTATTTAATATTGCTAAGCAATATCCCAATGCTCTACATTTCGAATGTGATCGCGCTCTACCACGAGGGAGGGCAGTTGTTGACATAACAGAACAACATCAACATAAATACATAATATATAGTATAATTCAAGACTATATATATATAAATATATATGTATGTATAATAAATATAAGTATTACCCAAAGTTCCACTCTGCACAAACAAAAGGTCCAATCCGGAGGTGAAGATAAAGGCCGGCCTGCTGCACCAGCTTGACGAACTTTACAAGTTCAAACCTCCCCTCAAAATTATACTGGACAAAAAGAAAACACAAAAATAAAGATTATTGATGTTTTCAAATAAATTCAAAAAGTAATAGACAAATGGAAATTAAAAGCTATTTTGCATTACTTTTCCAGGAGATGGTTCATGCCCATTCCAAAAAACATAAGTTTGTATAACATCTAATCCTCCATCTTTAGCCTTTTGTATAAGATCAGGCCACATCTATAAAGTTAAAACACCCATTAAAAATAATCAACATTTAATCCAATAAAATTGCCCCCAAAAAAAATCATAAAAATAATAAATAAAAATAACTACATTACTGGAAATATTACCTCAGGGGTGCTTCTGGGATAGTGAATCGAACCAGAAATGAGAATTTTTCTTTTCCCATTAATTATAAAAGATTTATCATCATATGAAATAGAACTTTTAACTGAAGAACAAGCCAATGAGAATAGAATTATCAACACCAAAACATTGATTTTCAAGAAATTCCACATTGAACCCATTATTCATTCAAGATTTAAAAGCAATACACTGTATAAAAATTGAATTTTGAAATCACTTTTAATTCAAAAAATTGCCAAACAGAAAAAAGAACAAAAGAAGCTCTGTTCTTGTGTCTTGTCCCTTTTTTCTTGATTACACTTCTTTTGAGAATGAATGAAAGGAATAGTAAATGTATGTATTTATATTCTTGGTGTGTGTAACTGGTGTTTAAAGAAAGAGAATTAAGTGGAGTTTTGGTTATGTGCATGAGAAAATGGGGAAGCTCCAACTGCTTTATATATAGAGATTTATTATTGAAGGGATTAGGAGTGGGGGCCCAATTTTATTCTTTTTTACTTTTCTTGAGTTATTTACAATTTGAAATATCCTCATAAATCAATATATATGAGGCTATTGTCAATTATTTTAGTGATTATGAGAGTTATTATAAATTTTTAAAGCTAAATATGAAATTATTTGTTATTTTTTTAGGTGAATATGATTATTTTTGCATTTTATGAGGAGTTTAATTACAATTTTTTCTGTAACATATAAACTCTGGCTTGAAGATATAATTCTTTTTTAATAAAAAAAATAACAAACATAATTTTTTGCTAATAAAAATAACGCAAGAGAATTTTGTCAATTAGACAAATATAGAGGTTAATTTTACATTTCACTCTTTCATATTATGTTTGATATAAAGGTACAATTTGCAATATTGCTTCATCCGTCCCATTTATATATTTTGCTCCCTCTGCTACAATACTCGGTCACACTTTTCAGTATTTTAAGTGATTTATTATGTTAAATTATTCATAATTTTTTTATATTAAACCTTTTAAATATTAATATATACTGTGTCATATGATATTATCAACTTATTAATGAAATATATTAATTAAATTATTTATTATAAGTTTTATAAATTTAGTTAAATTGACCGAGTAGTTGTATCAAGAGAACAAAATAAATGAGATGAATGAAGTATATTTTTTTGTTTATGGAGAGGGCCCATGTTTTCATTCTTTTGTGGGATGAGGGGCTCACCATTTCCGACACGCAACTTAGTAATTCACCCAAATATACAAAAGTATAATTGTCTTTTTTAGCTTTCTTCCTGAAATAAATTTTCTTAACTGAAAAAGTTTGTTTACTTGAAAATGAATACTACTCCACTTGAAAAGAAAAACACTGCTTACTTTTCGTTACTGAATCTGATCGAATAATCTTTAAGGGTCGGTAATATTAAATTCATTTGGCTGCCAAAACAAAATTAAAATAATATTAAATGCATTTGATTCTTATCAATATGAAGAACCACATGATAAGAAAAAGTTACGGACTACATAAATTTCATTTGAAAACCTAGCTGTAACAATTAAAAATGTAAAATATAAAAAATGATTTTTTTCGTAGCAATAATTAATTACCAAAAACCATCATCCAGTTAGGAAGGATCATTTAAAAGTTTTGAACATCATTTTCAGCAAACGAGATGTAGTTAATATGAAGCCAATTTTTTTCTTGCTAGTTGGAGTACTGCCAACAAATGTCGTTGATTTCTAGAATGCTTTGGAATAATTCAAGCTCAGGGTCGGGTTGCAATTAACAACGAGAACCTAATTAAGGGTCCACACGAATTAGTTTTAGTTCAATTTCATTTGATTTTTGTTTTGCAATGTTATTTGAGCCAAGTTTAAATATTGAATGTTGAGGTTAGAGGGAAATCAATGACCTTTATAAGAAAAAAAAATAGATAGCTGTAGATTTATGATTTTATCTAGTTAATAAAATAATATAAAAATGAGGTTTGACCCAATATGAATGGGGTGAAACCCAATTTAAAATCATAGAATTTCCCATACAATACCTCATTAATTTTAAAGAAAAATACGAAAGACAGAAAAAAAATATTAAAAAGGCAAATTTACATTTTGCATATTTTCTTGTACTACTCTTACTAGGAGAAGTAAACAGGAAGAAAAGTCAAGCTGTTAATTAGTTATACCGTTATGAAGTATGGTCATTTAATGAATGCTATGTATATTGCTATCATGCTATGCGTACAAGAGACTAATGTAAACGTGACATTAAATCATGACGATAGTTTTGAAGATCTTTTGCCTATAAGTCAATTTATTTTCGTTACATATTCTTCAAACAGAAAACAATGAGGTAATTCCAATTTATTCTCTATGAAATTTATAATGTTCAATTTATTTTCCTGTAATTTAAAAAAAAAAACATTTTATTCCATTGCGAATATTTTAAAAGAACAATTTACCTCCTTTAGCCGGAGAGTGTAACTCATTCACCGAAATTGAGAGTGAACATGAAAAATATTTTTGTAATATATAGGGTAAACATTTATCATAACATAAGTGGGTAAATTACCACATTTATCATAATATGGGGTAAACATTTTATCATAACATGGGGGTAAAGTGTCACATATAAGAGAGGTAATTTTGTCAATTTATAATTTTTTAAGTTTAAAATTGTCAAAGAGGATGTGTAAAATTTTTCTAAGATTACAGGGAAGTAAAGTGCTATTTTTCAGATTACAGGAATGCAAATCACCGAAGATAAGTTGTCATTAGCTCATAAACAACCTATCTACTTATAAAAAAAATCATTAGAGAAGAAAAAAAGAAAAAAGAAAAAAAAAAACCTATGTATATGTTTTTAAAGTGCCCATCTCAGTAGGTTTGGCTTTTGAGTTAGTTGTAGGCTACCTACCCAATTCATGACCACCATACACAGGCACCTAAGTCACCAAGAAGGGTTGAAATTTGGTATATTTAAGTATTCTACTTATTTATCTACTTTTTTTCCGCGTAAACGAGTAAATACAAACATTAAATATCTCTCCTCTCCAACAATTTAAATTTTTAAATTAATTGAATATTCAATATGATTTGAGAGTCATGACTAAAAAAAGATCATTTAATTTTCATCATTCAATTCTAAATTCCACGTATTAAATCGATTTAAACTTTTAGATGAATTAAACATTTAATATAAACATTCTTTATTTTGGAAGATGATCATTTTTCTTTCTATTTTTTTTAGAAAACTAAACAGCTGTCTGGTTTTTAATGAAACAAATATTGCGTTCTAATTTCAAAGAACAGAAAGGTAATGTTTAGAATCTTTTAAATTTAAAAAATATCTATTTTTCAGGAAAGTTCCATGTTTTACTTGGGAACATACGTGCAACGTGTTCCTAGCTAGTTCCCAATTTTTATATTTTTATATTTTTGGTTATATTTAAAATAAATTAAATAATACTAAAAAATTGGCAACAAATATTATGTCCTAATGTCCAATCAAACCTTTAATTAGGTTCACATAAAATTAAACTTTCATTAGGTGAGCGGGCATTCAATTGGATATTGTCCATTTTTACCACACTTTCAATCTATCATTTAATTCATTTTAACCTTATGGCAACTAAAATATACTCGTACAAGAAACCATAAATTAAATAAAATCATAATGGTATTTTGACATAATTAAACTTGGTGATTAAAGTTGAAACTTGAAATCAGTAGTCAATCATTAATAACATGTAAGATTGATGCTAAACTGATTTGCTCTTATTTGATGTAACCTTTTTTTTTCTTTCTAATTTTATTGATCTACCTGAATTTAATAATTCATGTAACTTCACAACTGTCAACTTATTTGGCCGAAAGAAAAAGGATTACAGAAAAAAAGAAATCAATTTAGCAGATAAACACGATATGCAAGTCATTAGTAGGGACCATGCCTTTTATGATTTTATCCACTCTTTGTGAATCATATTATAAAGAAAATTAAAGCAGATTTTTCTCAATTTAAATTACCTTTTTTTTTGGTATTGCGACTACAATCTGTTATGCCCAGTATTATGAATTCCATGCATTACAACTAGTATAATTTATTATTCATTGAACTTTAATAATTAAATGGATAAAAGTATTATTACTTTCAAATTTTACAATACACTCCAATAATTGCTTGGATTGGTAGTACTTTGAGTTTCTTAAATGAATTTATGCTAGCTTATGGTTCTAATTAAGACGCAACATGGTTTAAACTTTAATTATTCACCATAAAATGAAATAAAAAAGAAATGTAAAGGAAACCTGTACCTAATTAATTAAGGTTTTTTTAATTTTATTACTTATAAAAAAATTGTCCATGCACTTTAAACCAAATATTTAATTGCTTTCATGCAACGTAAGTATGAAAATTAATATGCGTCCCATAATTATTGTTTTAATGATAAGAAAGATTGCTAGTTACGTGTGAGTTTCCTCCTGCAACAAATCGAATATCATGATCTCTTTAATTTTGGATGAGATTGCCACATAACGAAAATAAATGGACTTTAATTTCAGTTGTCATATATCCAAATCTGTTGGGTTTGGGCCCCTTTTTGGTCTAGTAGACAAGTGCGCATATATAGGCCCTACTTCATATGTTTTGCTTAAAAAATAAATTTCACTTTCACAAATTAAAATTAAGATCCAAATTCATTCATCACTATAAGTATAAGGACGATACGCAACTAATTGACAAGCTCATATATAAGAAATTCTTAATCAGATGGGGTTTGACTGAACCCAAAATAACTACATGATAAGTGTAATATATTTGCTTTGAGATTGAATGTAACTTTTAGGAGAGTGATCAATCACAAAGCAAGTGCAATACACTTGCTTGATGGTTGGGTTGGTTTGGTTAAGTCAGATTTGAACAATAATTTCCCCTCATATCTAATAGAGTAAATATAATTAGATTAATATATTTTAACTAGGTTTAAAATTATTACTTGTTTAATATCTCAAAAAAACTATTTAAAAAAAACACGAGGTTTAGAGGTCGATGTAGATCTTTTCTAATTTCTAGTAAGATGCGAGACGCATAAGCTAATCCATGACGCAAATTCTTGTGTGGTTGCCACATAGTTTGTTAGCTCTCTTTCAACTTCCTCGAGTTGTGACATAAATAATCTCACTTTAGGGCTCTGTGTTTTCGACCTAGCAAGACGATATGCAACTAATTGAAAAGCTCATATATAAACATGTATAATATTTTCATAATTGTCTGATGATTTATACTATATATAATGCCGCCCTTGTTATTTTAGTAATATGATTTAGATCTATAACTTCTCTGAAAATGATTATAACACCTACTTAAACATAATTTCTCATTATCTAAAATAGAATATAAATATGAAAACTATTTAATAGGATTGGATTAGAACTAGGACCACATGACCTCAACTTTAGGTTTTTTCTTGACACATAAAGTCCAAGTGTCTCCATCATAGATTGGACGAATAGAAAAACTTGTACGAGTCTCCAAACTTTGAAGCTTCACATTTAAAACGTCGTAGGTCTAGCTAACTAATTAATTAAATAAGTTGATTTTAGTTACTAGAATTCCTAATAGCTCCATGTATATTTTGATAAACTTACAAATTAGTTGACTTGGATCGCCCACGTACGTACCCAATCCTATCTATATTAACGTACTTCTTTATTTATTTACTTATTTAATTTATTCATGACAAATTAATTTTTAAATATTTTTTTATAAATATAAAAAGAAATTAATCCACAACTCCCAATTAATTAAGCACCTAAACAGTTAAAGTTAACTAATTAATGGGTGTAAATTAGTCAGTAGAACAGATGCAAACATAGGAATTAATATACATATATTTATATAGTTAATTTTATTCAATCACTTAAATAACTTTTAAAGGTTATCGTGCAGTTATACCTAATTAGAGGTTTTACTAGTATTTATTGGTGATGAAATCATGTAATATTATAGCCTTTTATACCAGCAAATTAGTTGATAGTTGCAACACAATTTCTGATCTAACCACAATTTTATTCAACCTTCAACCACCACCAACTTAATAATTTGGTATATGTTCTTCAAAGTTTCACATTTCATAATATTACTATTGACTAAATTCCGTTACCTAAATCAGTTATGTGACATAAATTGTTAACTCAATTTGATTCCTTGTAGGAAATCAAAATAAAAGGAAGTATTCACTTTTAAGTTTTAATTAGTTATGAGGCCTTAGTATAGAGGTCCCAATATATTGTGGAAGTAGTTATTACGCTTGTAACTTAGTGGTAAGGCAGAAGCACCAAGATTAAGAGTTATTGGGTTCGATTCTTATTTGTGTGAGTATATTTCTAATTGTTTATTACGAGTCTTTATAATTAATTTATCTTTATAATTTGATAGTTATTGAAAATATTCTGATGCGTGTAATAATTAATTATTGAATGAAAGTTTGAATCCAATTTATATCCGAGTATTATCAAAATGATTTTATTCTCAATGATCAGAATATAGGTCCTATGTACTAGATTATATCAAATCTAGGTCAAATTGGTCAATTTACTCTTTGATAGCTCAATAATGACTAAGACAACTAATCTAACTTCTATATTTGCCACATAGGTAGTTGGAGATAAGATAGACTTTCCACAAATTGATATTGATCCCATGCAGTTCACAATTATTTAATCTAATAATTAATTAGAAATAAGAGTAAATATAGGATGATTTCTACTACTTGCATGATATATTGATATTCAAACAACCTATGCACAAGATATGATCTAGACATTTAATAATTAATATAGCCATCAAATTGTATAAATGTACCATCACCTCATGCGTATTGTTTGAAAAGAAAATGACCTTTTAAATCATGGAGAAAAAAAAAGAGTTGGTTCTTATCTAGTTTAGTTATAATTATAACATAATGTGATGATGCCTTCAACATAAATAGGCAGGGCTTGGAATACAAAATTAAGGTTGTCACTTGTCAGTGGATAGTATCTAGCTTAATTATAACATAATGTGATGCCTATTATTTAAATTTGATTATTATACACCCGGCCAATAAGAATTTTTAGATTTATAATAATAAATATTAGACTTTCAATATATTTTATTTTAGTGAAACGGTAGCTCGATTACATCATTATATAATAACATCGATTGATTATATTAACAAATTATGATGAAATTTATAATGTGTCAATAACTAACAATTCATATGAAATTAAACAAAAACTCATTTTTTCTTTAGCTTCCAGAAAGAGATTTATTCATCATTTCATAATGTTTCCTATAGAAATAAAAATATAGTATAATTAATAATTATGTGTCAAGTGTGAATTAGTCTTGGTCCAGAGTTCAAACTCCTAAAGGGGTCACAGTGCAACAGGGCTTATCATTTTAAGAAGTAATGGGCTTTTTAACCCAAAAGGTCAAAGAAAAGAAAAGAACGTGTTATGGGCCAATATTTGTTAATTTTGCATTTTCCAATTGTGTTTGAGAAGACAACATTTGGGCCTGACAGATGCCCAATTAATCGTGCCTGCATGTATGGAACCGGGCAACCGGCCTACTTTTTGTTACACTTGTGCATAGGCCAATTTTTTTATTTTTTTTAAATTAATTAATTATTTAAATAATAATATGCTTAATTAAAAATCTAATTGTCGATAAGACCATAGCCTAGCAGTGAACCTGAGGGTCTCAAGACCAAGAAGTTATGAGTTTGATTTCACTAGTGTAATTAATTTTTTAGTTAGTTACTAATTTTTGTAATTAATTAATTTTATAATTTGATAGTAATTGAAAAAATTATGATGTAATAATTGGTGTGCTAATGTACATTGTATTAAAATAAAAGAAAAAAAACTGATTTCACGGTAATAATTATTTGATGTGAGTGATAATATGTATAGTAATTTACAAATTTACCCATATATCAGTTTGTTGAGATTGAAATTGAATAAAAATTGGCCCCTCAGATTTTGAGGCAGCAAATGTGAATACCACCTTTATTTGGACATATTAGTATTTGTGACAGAGAAGATGATAATATATTGAGTATTTTAAACACAATGTCACCATCAGTGTCTCTAGGCCATATATGACATATATGTACAGTAGTGACTCTCAACCTTCATATCATACGTAGTCCATCTCGTGATCATAATTAAAAAGAAAAAAAAAATTAAAAGAAATTTACATATATTTCCTATTTTCTCATCTAATACTAACAGATAAATTTATATTACACATATATACACAATATGTTTTAGGCGAGTATAAAAAAAAAGGTCTGTATATTCTAAAGTCAGCATGATGATTAATTAAATTAATTTTATTACTCATGATCCGTTAATTAGTTTACACAACAAAAATTACCAAATAAAACATTTACGGTCTAATTTCAAAGCACACTATTTAATTCCAAGAGTGGAGTGAAAAAACTATTTAATTGTGATTATTACTATATACTTATCTCATGATGAGCACATATATATGCATGCCCAATGGAAGTGGACCAAAAAATTTGTGAGATCCATCAGTGAAAGTGAAATGACAAAGCAATATATATGGACTCATTCCACCCTCTCAATTATAGTGATTTATATTTATATGATCAGGGTAGCCTTGATTTTTCTTCTCTAATTTTTATTTCCACAAAATTAAATACTATCATATATCATAATGTGTATACGATTAAATACGTTACTATAAAAGTACCAGAGATGATCCAATAGTAAATAAATATATCTAGAGCTAAATTTCTGCATAATAGTTTGGGGGGAAAAAAACACCCTACCCGGCCACCTGTGTTTCGAAAAATCTGCATAAAAATAACACATAGAAATTTTATGCACGTCACAAAATACATGTGGGTAAGAATTTCCCGTGGGTAAGATGCATTTTTCCCCATAGTTTTGTAGTCGGAAGGGGGCATAGATCATAGTGTCCGTATACACGTGAGTAGGGATGTCAATGCAATGGATTTTAAATTTGGCCTTGATCCGTATCTAATTGATCAAGATCTTTAATCGATTCCAAAATTTAACGGATCTGACGTGATTAGAATTTCAATTCAAGAAATTCAAATTTTGCGATTAGGATTTCAATTCAAGAAATTCAATATTCGAAATACATATATCAAGTATGTTTATGCTAATTCGATTCATAAATGATATGTGAAACCATATTAATATCTAAAAAGATGTCTGTATAATTTAATATAGTTAGATTTTATGCATGCATTATAAAAAAAATATCAGATAGGGAAAATATTAATATAATTACAATATTAAAATTTGTAGCAATGGTGCATGTATTGCTAGTGACTGTGACACACAACGATGTATAATTTGCTTTGAAAAACATGATGTGTAATTAAAATTGGACTATATTTTAGATATTGAACATTTTCGTTGGATCTCATATCGGATCTGAATCGTTTCATGCCACAATTCGATATGGTATTAATTGCTCCATTTTCTCAATTTAAGAACCTAATATTTTTGAAGACTCGTTACATAAGAATCTCTTTCAGAACATACTTACGTTCAATGTTCTTAAATCAATGAAATGAATATTATATTTTTCCTTTTCTTTCTTATTTTTTTAGGGAGAGACGGCCGGAGAGGGGAAAGCAAGTAGATATTCTTTATGTATTTTTTTTTTAATTGATAGCGGGAATCCAACTCTCTTTTGTTGGTCTAAACCTTTCGTTGGTCTAAACCTTTCGTGTATTTAATGATCTCATCATTATTTTCTGATAATAAATAGAAAAAAACTATAAAAGGAAAGACATATATATACCAACATAATAATTAAAAATCATACCAAGTAATTCATTTTAATTCAAATGGTTTACAATAAAAAGTTTAAGACAATCTCAAAGTCAGTAAAAAAAAATCAAATATAGTTGAACTTGAACCAATAATGTGTTAAGTTAATTCAATAATTTGTACCCTAGATAAAAATGGACTTAATTTGATATGAAAACAGTGTATTGTATATAGTACAATGATATTATGGGTGTGGGGGAGGTTTTGCTGTCCTTTGCCCGCAGAGGAATTTAATGCCTTTTGGCAATACTAAGGTAATAACAAGAAAAATCATGTAGCCATTTTGAATTCTCTGTACGTTCAATCTGCAAAATCTAATTCCATGATGCACGTTTAATAATCATTGATTATATAGAATTTAGAATAAGAAATGGCAAACTAATCCAATCTCCATAGTATAAAAAATACTCTATACATGACCTAGAGGTCTCAAAATGTCATAAATAAGATTCCTATACGAAAAGATAAGTCCCAACTCAATTTAGCCGAGCAAAGGAGATCGAGTGCTCGACTTGAGTTCGAAGTGAGATAGTCACAAACCTTACTTAAAAGAAAAGTATAACAAAATTAATAGAAATAAGATATCCGTGTAAACCTTATATATACGGACCACTTCTAGAGCCCTAATCCATTAATCTTCGATCGGGGATATACTCCAGTATTTAGGGGGTGTTTGCAAATGCTTTTGAAAGCTCAAAAGCAGTTGCTTAAAGCAAAAGTAAAAAATAAGTATTTTTATTCAAAAGCAGGAGGTATTTGCAAATATGTAAAAAAAAAACAGGTTTAATAAATGCCACCTAGAAGTAGCAATGGAAGAAGCACCTCCTTAGCTGCTTCTTACCAACATGCTTTTCAGTTGAAGAAGCAATAGCAGAAGCACCTACATGCAAACACTATCAAAGTGTTTTAAGCACAAAAAAAGAAAAAAATACTTTTTAAAAGCATTTGTAAACACCCCTTTAATGTACAAGAAAGTGACCTAAGTCATTCATTATTTGGAGACCTTCGTTCCCGGCCAGTTTTATGTTCTTATCATAATCCACCTTAAGCTTCATATAGGCTTTCATCCGATCATTCCGGCCTAAATCTCCCTCCTTCATTTTGTTAGAAGAGATGAACGACCATGCAAACAATAGAGATGAATCCAACACGTACGTTCTAGATAAAAGTATCAATTACGCCAATTATAGAATATAGAGTATTAATTTAGGCATGTTTGATCCGCAATATATAATTATGATAACAACATAATTATACGCGATACATGAATATCTTGTACCCTAGCTAGTCCTAAGTGTGGCTATCAGATTAGTTATTATCTTAATTTTAGTACCAACATTTTAGTCATGTTGCTTATAATTAATTAATCAGTATTAGTATTGAGAAAATGAGGGAATTAAAATATAAAGATAGTGCATTCTACTCGTTGCTTTATTTAGTTTGTCTTTTTATACAACTTGTTTGTTTGGTACGTTGTCATCAAGTCACGTGAATGTTGAAGCCCGGCCCGGCCCTATCTCCTTCCTTTAAAACACCTTCACAAGTCACTCTGATCGATCATTAAGCCCTTTTAGGCCATCTCCAATGGAGATGGCCGGGGCCGGGGCGGGGTCGGGGGTCGCGAGGGAAGCCGTCTCCAGTGGGGGCTGGGCTCGGGGCGGGGCGGCGGGCGGGGTGGAACGGGCTGGGCGCAGGGCTCGGCGGAGCCCTGCGCCCAGCCCCGGGGTCGCGTGGGCTAGGCGGAGAAGAAGAGGGGCGGCACCTGACTTGTTCTCTTTTTTTTTTTTCTTTTTTCTTTTAATTGTTTTATTAATTTTTGTTTATATATATAAAATTTGTTATTTAAAGTAATTTTTAATAAAATTAAAAGTTCCTCCTAATTAAATTAAATTTGTAGAATTGAATTATTTAATAAAATGTGTTAGTATTTAATAAATATATGTAGTCACCAAATTTGAATTGAATTATTTAATATAATAAAATTTATTTTTTAAAAATAAAAAATTTGTATAATAAAAATTTGTTAGCATAGATAAATTTTTTGCATTTAATAAGTTTTAAATAATAAAAAAAAAAATTTGTTAGCATAGATAAATTTTTTGCATTTAATAAGTTCTAAATAATAAAAATTGGGCTTGTCCGAAAGCTAGAGAATTGGACTGCATTCGTGTCCGCAGGTCGCGGGCTCGCACAAGTCTTGAAGAGACGAAGTGAATTTGGATCCATGATTTGCACCCCCCCCCCCCCCTGCGCGCGAGGGAAGAGACTTCTTGTAGCTAAGTAGTTACACAACTACATTGACAAATCATATATAAACCTCAAGTTTTTTCACTCCACTTCCAATGTGGGATAAATGCCAATTGCATTTCTTTTCTTCCATTTCAAGAGGTGATTTTTGAGTGTCAATTTCTCATTCACCCGAACTCCGATTTGGACACACGATATACCATTTTAATCTACTCACGGAGTAGAATCTAATTCCAGAAAAACCCGAATGAATTTTATATTTATCAAATTTTATTTTAATTATAGATGATAGTGGGCAAGGAAAGAAAATGGAATTAATTTCCCATTCACCCGAACTCTCTTTAATTTTAATATTTTAATATAATTAATAATTTAATTACAAGATGTAAATAATTATTAGTATTATTAATATTAATATTAAAAATAAAATTAAAACTATAATATTAATAGGTGAGAGTGGGCAAAGGAAAAAAATGGAATTAATTCATTTCCGGAGCCCTACCATTGGAGACGACCATGCAGGGCTCGGGGGGGGGCCAGGGCTGGCTCGGGGCTCCGGAGCCCCGGGGCTAGCCCTCTCCATTGGAGATGGCCTTAGCCACCAATCCATTGCCATTTCTCTTTGAAAATTAACACAAATATTTGATCTTTCTTTCAAATATATATTAATCTAGAATTAATTAATTAAGAAATCCCCCTAATTTATCATTGTTTCTTAATTAACTTGAATGAACTTAAACGCTGCCCCTTCACCTTTCCCTATAGTGCAAATTCATGAAGATCATGATCGTCGTCATTCCCACATTAATGAACCTTTTGTATCAAATAATATAGTCGCTTCAGCTTCAGCTTCAGCTTCATCTTCATCTTCATCACTCTCATGTCATAGTTTATTTCATTCAACTCAACAACATGATGCCGGATATAATTATCATCAAGAGGTATATATATTAATTGCTATTATACAATATTTTTAATTCCTAATTTCAATTCTCATGTGTATACGTTGTTGCTCTTTGATTAATAATTAACTGGCTAAAGTTGATATATCGTTTTTTTTTACTTTTCTAGCATAGTCTTTAATTTTTTCTTTTTATTTTATAGTTACATTTATTTTATTGGTTAGAGGTTTAGTCTTGTTGCGCCGTACACTTTTCACTTGATGCAATATACTAATTATTTCGTTTTGCTAAACAAAATTAAGTCAATACATATGTAAATATATATTTGATCCGAATTGTGGGATCTTAATTTATCTGATTTCTGAATTTGGATCATAGGATGATAATTATGCTTATAATCAGAGTGGATCTTCATCATCATCATCGCATGATATGATCAAGAATAAGAATGAGAACAAGCTTTGGGAGAAAGAATCTGAAGATGAAAAAAATAATTATCCAGTGAAATGGATGTCTTCTAAAATGAGATTGAAGTACAACCCGACAAAGGTTGAGGAGGATCATGAGAAGCTAGTACTTGGCTCATCTATGGATTTAAGCAGCAGCGCTAACATGATGAGTTGTTCATACAATAATATTAATATTAATAATAATAATAATAATAATAATGTAATTAGGGTTTGTTCAGATTGCAGCACAACCAAGACCCCTCTTTGGAGAAGTGGTCCCAAAGGTCCCAAGGTTCCTAGCTTAATTTTTGTTTTCATTAATTAGTAATATGATAATATTCATGAACTATTTTTTTAACTAAAGTGACAGTATATTAATTAATGATAACATCCTGAAGATACAGTACTTGACTTAACTTGTTGTCACTTATATTGCTCATTGTCACTTTATGATCATTTTAGTGACAAAATTCAATATTAATATAAAGAGGGTGACAAGCTAGCTAGCTAGTTTGGATATTTTAATTTAATATTAATTTCTCAAAGATATATACCATTCTTAATTTGATGATTTGGATATGCATGTTTGCAGTCACTTTGTAACGCATGTGGGATTAGACAAAGGAAGGCACGGCGAACCAGTGGCATGGCGGTTGTCTCCGATGAGCCACCAGCACACATCAAAGAGATCAAGAATACTACTACTACTACTACTACTACTACTAATAGTGTAGGCAAAATTAATTATAATGCCTCGTCCACAATACAGTTGAGAAAACGCTTCATGAAAATGACCACGTCAGCTGCAGGTTCGACTAGTATTGGTGCAGGAACACCATCCATTTATAATGGTCCAAAGAAGATTGAGGAATTCCTTATTCATTTCAGTAATAATTTGGCGGCGTCCCAGCTCAGAGTGTGTCCAGAAGATGAGAAAGACGCTGCCATTTTACTCATGGCTCTATCTTCTGGACTCTTCCATACTAATTAATAAACTTAATTGGCCGGTCTAGCTAGATTATTTGTAGGAGATCTAGCTAGTGAGTGAGAATTTGTTGTCACATATATTTGTTTCTTTTTTTAGATTATATATATTATTATGATGATTTAATAAGGAAAACATATACTATACTATATAATATATAATAACTTTGTGTGTAGCTAAATTTTCCTTCGCAATAGCCAATAGCTTTCCCCTTAATTCACTTTGGAAGGGGCAGTAATCGTCGTTAAGAAGAGGTTGTTGTAGCAATCGTTGGTCGACGGCATAAAATATTTAATAAGAAATATAATAATTTTTTTTGGTCACAGTTCTAATTAATCATACAATATTATAATCTTACTAGACATCATATCAAATCTCATTAAGATTGTAATCTACTAATTCAATCTAATAAATCTTCATCTCATCTTCTCAACACAACATCTCCAAATAGTACTCATTTTTAGACATAAAATAGCTGTTGGATTAAGAATTGGAACGGCCCAATAAGACGTCAGTGTCCAATTAAGTTTTTTATGGGCTTCAAGTATTCCTTATCCCGTTTAGACTCTCTTCCGAAATTAGAAGTACGAATTTGGACTTGGGACTTTGTATAAATCAGTAATAATTTTTCAATATTGTTCGAAGGTATCTTTTATTATATCCATCTTTATTCTTTTTTTCTTTTCCTTTTTTTTTTGATAAGTTATCTTTGTTTTTTCAGTTTTAACACAACTAGACTAGATAGTGATAAATGATGCATTACATAAATTAATAATTGTGTTTTAATGAATTCATCACATTAAAAGTCTGTATCATAAAAAATATGAAAAATGTTAGGAAGGTTAATTAGGATTTATAGTTTTTTTTTTTTTATATTATTGGGATTAATTATTTTCAAAGAAGAAAAATCATTAGTATTGTTAAACTTCTCTTGCTTGGGGAAAAAGAAAAAAGAGAAACTTATCCAAGAAAAAGACAATTAAATGTGCCAAGCCAACCCGCACTGCGAAAATAATTCATACAGACAGGGAAAAGGGGAAAAGGGGAAAAGCAAAAGGAAAAAGATCGAGAGCAAAAATGGAGCCAATAAATGAAATATCTAATCCTAATGTCAAACGTAACAAGTTTCTTTGGCGTGTTTTTTTCGTCTTCAACTTCGCTCTTGGAGGTACGTCATCGTGGCTTATTTTTATTTTTCTCATCATTGTTTTCTTTTTTAGTAGAAATTAATCTTGGATTTTCTAGATTTTATTTGGATTTTTGTGTGGGTATACTTTTACAGCTTTTAATTTATGCATTATTATCCATTCTGGAAGTCTTTGTATTTGAAGACGACGCCGTTGCGCATAAATTGGGGGAGCTCTTAGATTTTGACCGAGCTTCCTTATAATTCATTTATTATGTAACTGACTGTGCTTTGTTCTAGCCATTTTTATTGTTTTCTGGAGATGCATTATATTGTAAATGCTGTTTTGAAGATTCGTCTTTGTATTTTAGTGGATTGGAAAGCCTTTTCCTGTCTTATGGTGGGGTTTTTTTGTATTTCCATTTGGATCTTTAAAGCAATGTTGAATTAATTATGATAGATTATAACTCATTTATTGGGGCTGTTCGGTGAATATGAAGGGGGTTAGTTGGTCTTTACTATTGACCACTAATTTGGATTTTTGTGTTGAGTCTAGAATCTGAAACACCAAACCGAAGTTATAAGTGCAATGAACGCTAAGATGCAAAGGTTTAGTGGGACTAAAAGTGCATAAAAGTTAGCCAACTATACCAAAAATCTGTCGACTCCAACAAATTGTATGTTCATATATATGGTGCTGGAGCATTCTATTTCATCTAGGCTTAAGATGCTGTAGTGGTTGTTAACTAGTGGTATTGGGTTTTGACAGTTTGATGATGGCAAAGACTTTATGAATGCCTTTAGGTAGCAGCAGCTTAGAATGTGGTTCCTCTTCATGACATTTAGTACACTGCCAATGTGATGGGTGCTGGGACATAAGGGGTCTATTTGGATGGGTTTTGGCTCGGTTTCGTAGGTCTCGGTTTAAAAAAAAATGGTTTGGGTGGTTTCGATGAAACTTTTGAGACCTCATTTGGATGTGTTTTGGCTGTTGAATTTTGTGGTTTGAATAAGTTGAAATATCACTTGGATTGGGTTTGGATGTTGGGGTTTAGGGGAAGAAGTATGTGGTAGGTGTCAAATCAATATCTTTTTTAGTGAAATTTGGGGGAAAAAGTAGGTGGTAGGTGTCGAATCAATATTTTATAGGCTTGAAGAGTTTGAGTGTGAGTTTCTGAATAGGTTTCTGATGGTTTTATAGGTTTGGCGAAAACTCATTTGAAAGGGTTTTGGCCCAGTCTCGCGGGTTTCGCGAGACCGGGCCAAAACCCATCCACATACAGCCCTTACTGTAAATAGTGTGATCCAACAATAGACTTTTGAGTTATTTTACAAGACATTTGGCATAAAAAGTCCTCATCGCTGTGTTTTTGCTTTAAATTGCAAGTTGAAATTTGAATATTTATTGAACGATAAATAATTCTGATTCGAATCTTTGGAACTTAGGGAGTAGCAGTAACTTCGCAAAAATTATATATTCCATTGTGACTCCTAAAATAACACCCTGTTCTTCTTTCATATGAGCTTCCTCATCTTTGATTACTCTTTATTTATGCATTTTCATTTCTATTAGGTTAATTATAAATGGTTGAAATAGCTTACACGATATTTAGTTTTTGCCCGTTAGATTTAGTCCTCGTTTATTATTTTGGCAGGTAAAGAAAAAGGAATAACTTTGAGGAGTCTAAGTTTCATTTATTTATATATTTGCAGCATACATTTTTGCAAATCCGGGTAAGAAAGTAAGAGGGAAAGAAAAAAGTGAAGCCCCTGCCGAAGTTGCTAATGCCACTCCAGCTGCAGCAGCTGAAGTGACTGTTCCAACAAAAGAGGAACCAATATTCGCCCCTCCAATTCTAATTCCGAGGCCAGTGATTACACGACAGCCCATTCCAGCGGATCAGCAACGTGAAATCTTCAAATGGATGTTAGAAGAGAAAAGAAAGGTAAAACCTCAAAATAGACAAGAGAAGCGTAGAATCAATGAAGAGAAAGCTATTCTTAAAGACTTCATTCGCTCAAATTCTATTCTAGATACTTGATGTTTTAGTAGTACATTGTTTTTGGTTGACAAAACTTGGTTTCAATGGGTTGTATGATCAATATTTCATTCTTGACCTTGACAAAAATTGACAAGGGTAAAAATCAGAGGCTTGAGGTTATGATAGTATATGTTTGTTTTCAGCCACAGGAAAGTTTCATCTGGAGTTGTTCAATCGGTAATAGTGTTTCGGTATCGTTTTGATTTTACCAAGAATTCGATAAGGGTAATACATATAAAGGAAAAAATGATATTTGGTTGGTTTGATGAATCGTATTTGAATACCAATACTAGATCAAATACCTGTATAGAAGAAAAATATTGTGTTGGTCCAATTAGGAAGACAGTGATTTGATCAGATGGAAGTCAATGATTTTGACCACAAGAATGTCACGATCGATCAGCTGTTTGGCCTAAAAGTTTGTGACAGGGTTCCTGTGTTCAATCACTAGCATGTGTTCTATATTATGAGTCATATTTAGCAATTTAATCAAATAAAATTTGATGTTTTAGTACATTGTTTTTGGTTGACAAAACTTGTTGAATTGTCTATGTACCTTTATTGATAGAATTTAAAACTTTTGTAAATCAGTGGACCAAATACAGTTACTTTTCTTGTAAAAACATAGACCATCTTCTGTTATTTTTTCTTTTTTTTTTTAAAAAAAAAAAATAATTTAATTAACAAGCATCAATTCACTTTCAAGAGATTATTTTCCTTCCAGCTAGTGAGATCCCGTGCAGTAAATTAGTTGGTATTGTAGAGAGTTTCCTTAATTGGTAAGAGTGGAGAGGAGCAAGGTAGATAAGTTGGTTGACCCTTTCTTATTACAGTATGTAAGTTGGTATATAAAATGTATATTTTGAAATAAAGATCATGCTCACCCTTATCTATGTGTACGTAGGGAGGTCAACTGGTCAACACATATTTTCTACCAAAAAAATATTAAAATAAAAAAGAACACAATACTCAAATTATCAAATCTTGTCCCTTTAATTTCTACTTATAGTTATTATGGTTATTATTTTTTGATGAATAGTTAACAATTGATGAAGTAATCTAACAACCTAAAGTAGATTTTTCTGGGCAATTTTTTTTCACAAGTCTCCCCTTCCCAAAGATGTAGGGCCTGTTTGTTTGGCGTTTCCCAGAATTTTTTCGTGTTTGGAAAATGCCAAACAAACATGTTTTCTATTTTCCGAAATAAAATTTTCATCCATTAATTTTCTCAAACTACTCTCTCAAAAGCCAAACAAACAATAATTTTCTTATCTTTAAACAAAACATAAACAAACTCTAATTTGATTTGACATAAAATTACCTATCTCTTACACAATTTATCTCACATAACAAATATGATTTGACATAAAGTCTTACACATCTTACACCTACAACCCAACTCTTCCAAAAAAACCTACACCTACTTTATTTCTTAAACCACTCTCTCAAAACTCAAACAAACAACGTTACGCAAATCGAGATTATTTCACAAACCTTCACTACTATCCCAAACTACTTTCCCAAACGCCAAACAAACATGCCGGTATTGTCCAGAGTAAGACAAAAGGAGAGCTTTGGTGTTAAAGCCTTTTGAGGTGGTAATAAACTGTCTGCAAACTAATGGACCCCATCAAAATGCCCCTCTTCTTTTCATATCCATTCAACCATATCCCACTTCCTGTCTTTCATTGTTTTCAACTTAGTCTTCAAAAAAATTCATTAATTTTGACAATGCCAGGAACAATACAAGTTACAGGTTTGAATAATTAATTACTTAATTGTATATCAATGGAGATTTCCTTAATTTATTACCAACTCCTACTTACAAATTAAGTTGATCCATTATTACAGTTCTTGAATTTAAGAGTTTTTCTTCTTCATCACAACCTTCTGCAAAATCTCTTAAAGGTAAGTAATTGAAATGATATCTCCTCTTTCCTTTTCTTCATGTAATAGTTTTTTTTTTTTAGTTTCCATGGGGAAAAGACATTTTCAGACATGGGACAAAGGAGACTTCTCTTTGTAATGATTCTAAACTTCCATTTGGTTCAATTCTCTAATTTTGTGTAAACAACATATCCTATATAACAGAAGAGTTGTAAATTCTTGTACAGCCCAATAACAAAACTTGGGGAGAATTTAGTTGTTTCACTTTTGGATGCTGGAGGAAATGAGATAGCTAATGCAGGTGCACTTTAATCATGAGTAATAAATGGCCTATTTTAATTATGATGTCTTGTTCTTTTAATCAAGTTTTTATGTTTTTGTGGGTAGATATTCAGACAATGCAGATTATCGAGAAGGGCATTTGGGACGACGTTTTTTCAATGGAGGGAGGAGGGGGAGGTGGAAATGTGCACATGAAGTTGCGATTCTTTCTCAGTGAGGAAGATCGTAATCGCATTCGTGTTATGGTAAAAACTTTCACATATAATTACTTTCATCTACCACATTTCTACTAAAGGATTTTATGTTTTTCTTTGGTTTGCAGAGAGAATCTGTGATCAAGAAGAAACATGCTGAAAATAATCCTAACATTAATCTTAGGCTTTCTGACAGTGAACAAGTCTCAGGTTAGTTCTCAATTCTTAGTATTTACATATTTCAAATTAGGAGAATTTAAGAAACAATGGTTGTATTATTGCTGCATATTTCAAGATTCCCAGAAAAAGTTTGTCCAAGTAGACGCAGTGCATTCTAAAGTAGTTGCAGAACGTAGAAGAATCGTTGGAAGTGCAATACCAGTTAAGGAATTATCAGTTGTTTGATAAGTCAATTGTTGTTTCAACAAAAAAAACTAAAATTGTAAAGAATTCTTGGATTCACCTAACAATCAAGATCCCCTGTTTTAGAATGCAACAGATATAATAAGTCAAGGTGCTTCATCTTCTCCTCAAGTAAATGAAAAGATTCCGGCTGAGAAAATCGAAACCCACTTTCCATTTTCTAGTGTAAGATCAGATATTGAGAAAAAGGTTGTTCCAAAGGTACAAAATGGTCTTATCAGTAAACAGCAGAATCAAGAACCTCTAAAGAAAACTCCAAGTAATGTGAGGAAAATGATAAGTGCCTTTGAAAGTACAGAACTTCAGGTACTTGTGTTGAGTCTTTTAGTAGGTAGTTTTATTCAATTGAATGAATGTATATACTTCCGCAAAATTGCATCTTTGGTTACACAAGACCGGACCGTCAATATCTTTTGATCTCGCGCTTTACAAAATAGCACTTTTGGTCCCATCCAATTTTTGCATTATTGGTCTCACAGAATAGTGTCTTGGTCCTATATAGCTGTCTTGGTCTTGTACTTTTTGGTCCCAAATTGAGTTGAAAGGGGCGATGGGACTAAATGTGCAATAAAATAGAGCAAAAATTGGATGGAACCTGAAGTGCTATTTTGTAAGGTGTGGAATCAAAGTTGTCTATGGGACTAAAAATGCAATTTTCCAATACGCTTATTATTACTCACAAGACACTAAATATATATGGACTCCAAGCAGGAAGTGAAATCCCTTAAAAAATCAGCATCAGTACCAACACGATTACACAGAGTTGGAAAGGAAAGCTTACAACATGATATTCGGAACTCAAAGGTTGTTGTCATCCAACCAGCAGAACAAAGTTTGAGAAAATACAAGGATCTTATTACCACCAATGTTAGTGAAAGAGCAGACAATGTTTCAAACAACACTGAACTATCTCAGGCACCAAACGAGGTCGAGTCGAGTGTAACACCTACCCCATCATTACAAAAAGCTTCACATGTTGAAGACATCTCTAAAGCAGCTCCAATGGAGACAATTGTTAAGGAATTGGAAAGATCACCAGTTGGTTTAACGGAAACAACAACAGAATCGAGAAGAACAAACGAGGAACAATTTCAAGAAGACTCTTCTGATACTTCAGCTACAAAAGAAAGAGAAACTGGCTTGAAGGGATCAACAATTGTCAATATTCAAGTGGCTTCAAATCACGAGCCAAAATCGCTAGAAAATTCTAAAGAGGATTATTTTTCCTCTGAAAGCTCTGGTATGTGGATATTCCCAGATAACACCAGACCTTTGTGTATCACAACTGCAGGTGAGGAGGAAACGAGAATACAAGGACATGACTGTTTAGAAACCAGGACCCGTCAAGAAAAGAAGATTTCTTGGGTATCAGAAACGTTAGAGAAGGTATATTATTTTGGCAATAGATTAGTGTCTTAATGATGTATGATAACACTTAACTAACATAAGTTTATGTAATGCAGGGAACGAAATATAAGATGGCAAAGGATCTTAATGTAGTGCAGGCTAATCTACATGAATCGGGATCTGGTAGCTCACCAGATGATTCATCTAATGGATTAATTGGGCAGGTATTATTTCTAGTCTATATATATAGGCGATACATATAGACTACATAATTTATTCTATTTCGTTTTTGTTGCAGGTTATGAAAATTGTAGTCGTATTGGGATTTGGACTACTAGTTCTTCTCACCAGACAAAAGGAACCACGGTATGTACATTTGATATAAATCCATTTTCATTTCAGGTTTTGAACCTCTCAGAAATCAAAATGGTGTTCATTGCTTTTCTTTAAGCCTGTTTTGCTAAATCTTTACAGGAAGAAAAGAAGAGAAGAAAATGTTCATATGTTCACTATTCCAGATTACATTGAAGAAAGAACAATAATCTAGTCATGTCAACAATGGAAGAGGTTTTCTATTTGTCTTGGTGAGAAATCAAAAAAAATCCTAGCTTCCACAGCTTAAAGTATGGTATAATTTACATGTGAATTAACCTGATTTCAAGAATCGATTTTTTCCCACTTCAAATTTCATCAAGTTTATCATTGACGGCAAGTATTTCTTCAAAATTTAAATGATAAAATACCGTCAGGAAATAATTAGTATTTCCAGTCAAAAGAAATATCTGTTAAAAAACTAAAGACATCTAAATTTGAAGGAAGTTAGGGATGAAATGACAGACCACTTTGAAGTCGCTCTATACAAGACATCAATGTCGATCATCGCTCACAAAAACCAAATGATCACCGTCTCTAATCAGCTCTATATCTTCAATCACAGCCCCATCTTTATTCAAAACGTTCACAGGAAAAACCCCATATTTTTTGGCACTTAATTCAAGTAATTCTTCAAAGCTATGCGGAAGTAATACAAGCTTTCCTGCATAATCTCCTTTCTCAGGGCAACTCACAGTCACTCTAGCAACACAACTTCCATTTACTGTACTGATCAAATTATCTACAGACGAGACCATTCTACTCTCCCCAGTTTGTGCAGCAGACATGATCCCAAATAAAGAATTGCAATAATTATTAGTCCTGCGCCTAGGCCTAAATCTCCCATCAAACGAGCTCTCTTGGCTAAAAGGTAATATGTTCGGCTCACTTTTAAATCTTCCCAAGAAATGAACTCCACGATCCTCCTCAGGAATCGAGACATTAGGTTCGATTTTGGTACTTTTGTTAGAATCGAAAAGTTTTATAATTTCTTCGTGTCCTTGCTGTTCGGCTAGATCCTTTGCTGTCCAGCCATTTTCATCGGTTTTTTCGATATTAGCACCTTGGTGTAAAAGGAATTTTACTATTTCAATATTGCCTTCACAAACAGCGATGTGTAGAGCTGTGGTTCCGGAGTTTTTGGGCTTGGTCACGTCTCCTCCATGATGAACTATTTCTTCGAGTAAAGTTAAATTATTTTGTTCGGTAGCTGTGCATGAAAAGAGACCAATATCTCCGGTAATTAACTGAGCACCGTTGTCTAATAATAGCTTCATAACCTGTTTATGCATGCCAAACAGTGCCTCCCATAGTGGTACACTTCCTTCTAAATCTGTATACAAGAAAAATTCGGACAAACAACTACATTCAGAAATACTAGATAAAGATATTAAGAAATCCATACTTGGTTTATTTGCAAAATACACCCATGTGTTCGTTCTAATGAACAAATAAACCACGCAGTTACGCTTATTAGCAAAATCGCCCTTGTGTTAGAAATGTAGCCAAGTATATCCGTTAATGTTTAGAGTTCCCAATAAAATATGCAATTACCTATCTCATTTCATTATTTTATACTACTGAGTTAGGGAAAAGCTAGATAGAATTATGACTTCATTTTGAAGAAAATACAATTGATTGTACATACATGACACTTAATGCACGTAAATGGCACTTAATACCAATTTTTTGGTATTAAACAACAAATACCTCTGCTATTGGGATCGGCCCCAAAATCGAGCAAAAGAAGCACGCAGTTCTCATTTCCTTTAGATGCTGCTATATGCTGCAGAAAGGAAAACAAATTAGAGAAAAATAATAATTAAAGGACTAACCATTTTACTAGATATAGTTTCATAAAACTAAGATAGATATATTAACCAGAGCTGTCCTTCCAAGATTATCAGCTTCATTTGGATCTAGACCCCTCTTTAACAAATGATGCAAAAGCAAGTCATCTCCTCTAAGTGCTGCAAAACATAGAGTCAGAGGCAAGTCCATTCTTCCATGAGCAAGCATATTTTCGGTTTCTAGTAGAACTCCCTCCATTATTGGGTCCTTTAAATCCTTCAAATGCTGACAAAAAGGAAAACCAACTTATCATGTTTCTAGCATAATTGCATTTTTAGTCCCACAGGACTTCAACACTTCAGTCCCCTAATTGATAAAATTGCACTTTTGGTCCCAACTTTCTAAAATATTATGCACGTTTGGCCCCACATTTTACAAAAGCGCACTTTCGGTTCCAATTTTTTTTAAATATTTTACAATTTCGGTCTCATAGGCTTAGCACTTTTGGTCCCAAATTGAATGGAAATGAGGTGATGGACCAAAAATGCTAAACTTTCAATAAAATAGTGCAATTTTGTGAATTGAGGGACCAAAAGTGCCGAGGGTCCAGTTTTCTGGGGCCATATGTTTGTGGAGGAAAGAAAAATGCGACTGCTCAGGCATTAAACCTGAAGTAGATTATTTATGATTATTGTCCCATCTCCAACGTTGGCTTGAATAATGTTTAAAAATGCTGTTCGGTTGAGTCGTAATAGCTGGCTTAATCTTTTTGTTCGCACTGTGAATAACTGAGGCCTGTAACAAAGTACACCAATTTCACCACAAAGTTCACCGGTTTTGGCCTCTCCAACTACCTGCACAAATTTACGCAGCATGAGTAAGTTTTTTAATGGAAAGCATTTTTGTACCTCAAGAAGTATTTTTTATCGACAAATACGACTTACCTGTTCAACTCCATTTTTCATAACCAGTAGATCCTGTAAAGCAATAATATATAGATCATGAGATAAAATCATGGACTAAAATTCCTATAAGTTCTACCAAAAATATATAAAAGTTCCTCTTTTTTACTCATATTTTAAAGTATGTTAGCATCCATTAATTAGATTCAAGATCCATATATCTACATCTGATTCATTTTAAGTGCTATATTATTAGCCAGCCCTAATAGATTACTAATCTCACTGACATTGTATAATTTCCCGATAATACTAGAAACTTATGATATGAAAATACTCAAATTAGGAATCAATATCTCTCATAATATTCATGTTTCTTCAATTTTACAATTGTTCATGATGTTTCCAAAATATATTCCAGAAGTTTCCAACTATTAGTTGCTCGAAACACAACTAGAAACGAAGATTTCATCTTGGATAAATATGGTAAACTAAAGTATGCTTAAAAGAGCGAGTGTGTGAGAGAGTGTGTGTGTGTGTTGTGGTGGGTAGGTGGGTGGGGGGGTGTTAAAGATCCAAAAATTAGTACATTACCACTGCTCCATTAACAAGAACATAAAAATCAGTTGGTGCTTCATTTTGCAAGATTACATCCTCTTTGGGAGGGAAATACTCAGCTTTCATCTCAGAGACCTTTAGCAGAAAAGAAGCAGAAAAGGTAAATGATAGGATAAACTTTCAGCAATAAAGTGACAATGAGTAATTCGAGTTATAAAAAAATTACCAGCTGAAATATTAGATCATTGGACACTCCACGAAACAAGTAGACCTTATCTACTAGAGAGTAGAAAAGGAAATGAGAAATACTTGAACGTATGGCCTTTGGAAGTGAATAAAGAGTCTCTTGCTGCAGTAGTCCCTCTGAATCCGTTCTGAACTTTAAGCACAAATGTGAAAGCATCTGATCTTGAAGTCGAACAGGCAATTGATTCCTTTGTGCAAAACTTGAGGCAGCTTGAATTGTATCTCTCTATTATTCAATATGAGATGACTTACAATTTATTCAAGACAAAAATGCATTTTTAGTCCTACATGATTGGACCTCAGCACTAACACTGCCTGTGCTCTACAAAATTACACTTTTGATCCCATAAAACTGCTCGGTTTTGCATTTTGGGTTCAAAATTGGATGGAAAGAAGGCTATGGCAGAAGGGACTAAAAGTGCAAAACATTTTTAAAAATTGGGATGGAAAAGTGGAATTTTGTAAAGTGCAAGACCAGAAAGCCCAGTCTTGTGAGACTAAAAATGCAAATTTTTTCATACATTTATGTCATAAGAAATTAGAGTAGCAAGAGTAACTTACGAATTGTCGAGTCTTGCTCGTGCCATGGACCACCAAATTTGTCATATTTCCGATTATATATGCAGTGAGTCCGAGATTAAAGAGCATGTAAAAAATGTCAAATATTTTCTCCTTTGTAGTTACAGCATGGATATCTCCATAGCCAACAGTAGTTAGAGTACTTATGGACCAATACATTGATGTAACATATCTATCCCATATGCTTCTTTGAAGGAAATCACGCAGAGGTTCAGCAATCCATGTATTTTGTGGATCGTGATGATGAGCAGCAAGTAGATAAAAGAAGCAACCAGCACAATGAACTGCAAAAAGAGTAACCTATATATGTGCACAAGACATAAGATGGTTTTCAATAATCTAATCTAAGTTTCTTTTTGTTATGAATCTAAGTTGGACTTACACATATAAGCTTTGCACACCGAACCCAAAAGTAGTTGAAATTTCTATCTTTCTCCAATCTGTTTTAGAAACAAAATCAAAGGATATTATACCAAAAGAGGACACATTTTTCCTCTATCTTGAAAAGATAAGAGAACATTTTACGAGCATGTTAGTTGACCTTAAGGGCGGCAAGAAAAAAGATAAAAAAAGAAAAAAGGGTGTTTTACCTGGCAAATAAGGCACCAACTCTTCTGAGACGCCAAAGACGAAGCATGTTGAATAAGCCATACATCCGCAGAGGTTTTGGCGAGATTTTACGAGCAAGTTCAGAAGGGATTGTAGATATGACATCAAATGCTAACCAAGAAGTAGCATATTTCCAAGCAATTTGCTTCTTGTTGTCAACAAGAAGATATGTTGTCCTATCTAAGTATGCTACAAAGAACGTAAGGATGATATCTATGGCAAAAAATCCATTGACAACATTGTCAATTATGGAGAATGGTCTCTTTGGTGTATCAAGAAAGCCAAATTCAAATGGGGACGCCCAAGCAGTGTAGAGAACCAGAACAACAAGAAAGGTCTGCCATGTTCTGCGATATTGATTCAATTTCAGGTGAGTTTAGCAACAGATGAGAGATAATACCTTTTCAAGTGGCTTCAAGAAGAGTCTTTTTAGAAGTGAACTTTATCAAAAAAAAACACATATTGTAATTGAAACAAAACAGAGTCCACGATATTATCAACATAGTAAAAAAAATCCCAGTCACCCCCAACACTTCAGAAAGGGGTACAATCTAATATTATTTCTTTTGAAAACATGGACAAAGATGTGAAAAGAATGTAGGTGAACTCAACAATGACAGCCGTAAACCAGTATATCCTTCTTCTGATCAGGCATTTATCTTTCTCCATGTAAAAAATCAAGTGTATCATGAATAGTAAAATCTTGTAATGGCTAAAAAAGCTCACCAATTCATTAATTATGAAGATTTTTCTGCTTTTTCAGGGAGATTTCTTATACATATAATGAATTGGGCAAAACATGCTAATTTCCGAAAATACTAAATACTCATAAAAACTAAATACTCAACAATTCTTCAAATCCTATAAGAAAGAAAGACTAACACAAAACTAAATTTTGCATAAACAAAACAAAACAAAATACAATACAATACATACATTTGCACATAATTATACGATCAAAGAAAAGAAAGATGGTACTTGAAAATGACCTGTAACGGCGATCGTAAGGAGAAACAATGAAAGAACGAAGCTTTGCTCTTCGATTACTTCTGGCGCCAAGAGAAGGAATAATACCAGTTGTAAGGCTATAATTACTTCCTTCTCTTGATAACTGTTCAATTTCTTGTGCTTCTTCTTCACCGCCGCACATTAAAACCCTAAGACGCCCTCCTCCTCTGTTACCATGCATATCCCCCATTGTTGAAGCTTTGTGCTTATGTGTTGTTTGTTTGAACCTTTCATGACTTATTATTATTACTACTACAATTCTAACTTATATGGGAGTACAGTACATGGAGGTGCGGCTCAAGACGGAAATTACTATTATTGATTTTTATTTCCTTTTTTCTTTTCTATAATTACTACTCTTTATTAGATATAATAATAATAATAAAAGATTCTGCATTAGTCTGTATTTTTGTGTTCCCATAAATGTGAAAGAGTAAAATTAATTTTGTTTATGCTATTATTAATGATGACATTTAATTATCTTGTCACTTAAACTAAGGGGTACAATAGTAAGCAAACATTAATCAAAATGGTGGTGTATGTTTCAGTCGTCCTAGAAACTTTTTCAAAAAAACCTTTGAATTATAGTGTATGTTTCGATCAGTGTATTTTAAAAAAAAATTAAAAATACCGCAAAAAATTGTGAAGGAGTTATTAAAGAAAGTTTAAAGGCAAATAAAGAGTTTCAAAATTATGCTTTATTTTCATTTGTATTGATTTAAAAACTTATTTTTTTCGACGTTTTCAATGAAAATGATGAAAATTTTGATCCATGGCCACAAAGGTCTTTAGTTAATTGCTAAATACAAAACATTGTATGTGCTTTGCCTATTCGGCAAAATCCCCAATGTGTTATTTTAAGGCAAAATTGTAAAAAAGGTCTTAAACTAATGAATGATTTTGGTTTTTCGTCTCAAGCTATATCACTTAGCCAAATTAGTCCCGCGATTTTATATTCTTTTGGAATATCGTCCCAGTTGCCACATGGATGCTTACATGTCATGACGTGGCAAATTTTAGCATAAACAATTACATAAGATTGCAGAATTCGTCCCAAACTAATTATAAATTTTGATTTTTTGTCCCAAACTATAACAACACGCCGACTTCCGTCCCGTAATTGAAATGACATGGGGAAAAAGAATTCGTTCCAAACTAATTATAATATTTATTATTTATTATTATTAATACAAAAAAAATGCACAATTTTTTCCTAATGAACTGAGATAAAATTTGTTTTCTCAAAAGCGCACGAAAATTTCAAAAATTCATACTATTTTTCTCTTAAAAAAAGTCAATGACAATTTGCTTTCATGTGATATTCATAACGTTCAATTTACATCTATATGTTATGATAATGTGGCAGTTTACCCCCCTGTGTTGTGATAAATGTAACAATTTACCTCATGTATTATAATAAATGTAGCAATTTACCCCCTATATTATAAAACACCTTGCATGTCCACTTCAATTTACCCCCTATATTATAAAATTTTCACATAGGGAGTAAATTGCTCCTTTTCAAATTACAGGGGCTAAATTAAACATTATGAATATCATAGGGAACAAATTGTCGTTAGTCCCTTAAAAAAGTAAAAGATGAATCATCATTTCATTAAATTAGAAATTTAATAATGGACTAAATTCATGCAAAATGACAAATTGTGAAATGATATTCGGCGAATTAATATAGTTTAGGACGAAAAACCAAAATTTGTAATTAGTTTGGAACGAATTCTGCAATCTTGTATAGTTGTTCATGCTAAAATTTGCCATGTCAGCAGCAATGTGGCAAGTGGGATGATATTCCAAAAGAATATAAAATTACGGGACGAATTTTGCTAAGTGATATAGCTTGGGACGAAAATCCAAAATTACTAATTAGTTTCGGACGTTTTCTGAAATTTTGCCTTATTTTAATTAGTAAAGAAAACTATGTTTTATAGCAAAAAAAAAAAACCCTATCGATATTTATTAGCTCACTGAACCATTTAAAATATCATCATAAGTCAATACGGAGTTATTGTCAATTTTTTTAAGTTAATAGGTTGATTATTCTCAATCTTTAAAGTTAACAGGGTTTATTATCAGTTTTTTAAGTAAATAGACGGTTATTGTCAATTTTTAAAGTTATGTAAATAGAGGTGTTTTCGCATTATATGAAGAGGTATGATTATTATTTTTTCTGCAAAATATGTATTCCGGAAGAGATTGCGATTAACAAAATAACAGATATTGTGATAATAAAAATACCTTTGCCAATAAGACAAAAACATAAGGAGTATTTTTGCATTCACTCTACTTAATCAAATCATTTAGCATAATTCAACTCGAATAAGAAAATTAGATAATATTGAGAAAATGGGAATGAAGGAAATAATTAATTGGCCTTTTTTTTTTTTGTTGATAAGTTAATTGATTGACATGAACATTACAAAATTTATGGTCCGACACCCTCAATGCTTCCAACTTTCGCCGTCAATAATTGATTACAGGACATAGTTATGGAAATATATTATATATTCGCCTATTGGCCTATTGTTTTAGAATGTGATGTATTAACAAAAGGTAAGAAAATCGTTTAGGCAATCTAAATTTGGAATGAATATCTAGTTCATAATTGGAGTGCAATATAATGGAAATGTTTATCCCCTTTTGGGTGTGTTTGCAAACTTTTTTACAGGTAGTTTATGAGCTCGATGCAACAATTTGATACTTGAGAAATTATTTGTTAAAGTTTGCAAAGAACACCTTTATGTCAAATAAAATAAAATTTGTGAAACTTTTTTTTAGGCATAAGAAAATTATTTTTTGTTTGACTTTTGAGAGAATAATTTTAAAAGATTGAGAGAGATAAATTTATTTCAAAAAGTAAAAAATATGTTTATTTCGTTTGTTCAAACGCGATATTATTTGAGAAAAACGAGACAAACGGACCCAATACTATTGGTCATTATTTTCAGCACCTTTTTCTGAAATTTTCCTTTCATTCTTTTATTTCCATATTCCAAGACCTACAGTGATAAAGAAGACGAGATTGTAAATAATGGATGCTAGACGTTTTAGAATTGTGGGTATATACACATATTCACAACTGTTTTCTATAAGTAAACAAGAATTTCTCTTACTCATGTTCACTTACAAATATTGTTTAATGTGTCACATTTTACTAGATCAAGTCTAGGACATATTTTTTGGTATTGTGGTTAAGAAAGCTTCTATAAAACACAATCATCTAGCCAAGAATCTCCCTATAAAAAATCACATTTTTTGACAAAAACGAGTTCCACGTGCATAGATTGATCAATTTATAATTGACAGTAGGTAATTCTCTTCAAAAAAAGGTTCCACCGATTTTAATACCAATTTCCATTTACCAAAATTCGACTATAATAGTGTCTCAAATTTAAATCCTTTTTTTTTAGGGATAGATGCATGATACAACCATGTGTTATGCGAAACCTGCATAAAATTAACCTCGTGATATTTTTTTGTACCAAATTCCCTTGTACTTTCAAAACCCCTGCACAAAACACTTAATCTTTATTAATTACTAACACCGTTCTGCGACTCCTAAAATCAACAATGGGTGTCAACCAACAATGGGTGTCAACCAAATATTGCATGAATGATCCGACATATATCTAATTACAAAAGCACAAAAATGAACCCTGCATTCTAAAGACGTTCCTTCACTGTAAGTGTGGAGAACATAGAGTTTATTAGTAAGTGACAGCTTACGTACAATGACACCCATAAAATATTTAACAATTGATATATTATATAATGATCTTAAGAAATTAATTAGTCATGTGCAAAGTACGTGCATTTTTCTATAATGAAATTTGAACATATAGTTTATTAGCAAGTGATGCTTACGTACAATAACGCCCATAAAATATTTAACAATTGATTTATTATAGAATAATTTTAAAAAATTAATTAGCAATGTGCAAAGTACGTGCATTTTTCTAATATGTAAATATATAATATGTACTTGATTATTTTTCTGGAATTGGCAAGCACAATAGAAGTCCTAGTTAATTTTCCCGAAGAAATTAGTGCAATCGACATGTTGTTCTATTGCCCCAAGAATGAATTAAATGAAATCATATACTGTGTGTAAAGAAGCACGAGGTGACCCACAAGGAGTACGTCTTGCCGATTTGCTGCCAGATGAAGAGAGAAAATCCGTAGATGGAATAAGATTAGAGAACATTTTTTTCTCTCTAGTAAGCGTGAAATGCCGCATTAAAAGGGGGCATGATGCCATGCCCGACAGAGCAGCCATCAAATTTACCAGCACCAATTTTCAGAAGTCACTTGCTATAAATTAATAAGATGTACCACTGCTATAAAGAAGGCAGGGATATATGCTTGTGATGAAATGTATATGAAGAACATCTATGTAAAGAACTGAAAAGCAGCAATTATATGTATTTTGCTCCATATAAGTATATAAATTGGTTATCTAAACAATTTTTTGGTGTTTCTATTTTGACCTAACTGCTTTAATTAATTTAACTATTTAACTTTTTTACTTATTTCGTTTAAATAAAATTTAGTTTTATTTTTTTCCTTAAAGAAATCCTTATTTTTGTGTTTAAAAAATCTAATGCACACTGAATTATGTGTTGAGGAATTAAAGCATGTGGAGACGCGTGCAGAAGATATACTAGAAATTCTTAATTTTCGTACAAAATTTTAATTTCCATTAACTTGCGATATGGTTGGCGATATTGCCAGAGCATGTTTCAATTTATTTGATAAGACAACTTTGCCCTTTTCTCTAACCATCGTCCAATTCACTCCTCTGCCCGACCCTCTTTCAGAATTATTTCTTTTTTATTTCTCTCTCTATGATATCTATGCATACAGAGAAACTAGTTAACCAATCTTAATATTTAAACATATATATCTGGATTCACAATAGATTTGTATTATCAGGGCTTGAGGTTCCTAGTTCTGATATATCTTTTATACTGATATTTCCGTTTCCTGGGCAACATCATCCACAATCAATTCCAAGTTTGTGTTAATTTTTACTTTTTGCACATCATATAGTATGTTTATAAAGGTGCCACAGGCCCATCATCAACTCTTTAAATGACTTCACCAAATACAGTGTGTTTACTTTTGTAATTAATTGTTTGATTGGAGCTTTGAAATTTTAAGGTGGGTTTTGGCAAATTGTTAGGAAGAAATCTTCGATTCTTGACATATACCCAGGATACCAGATTAGCTTAATTTCTTCGTAAAATCACAACTATGCTTCAATAAATTGTCTGTAACAAATTGATTTAAGATTCGGTTCAAAAATCTTCCCAAAAATATACTTTTGATTTAATGTGATCTTCATGAATGCAGTATATATAAGTAGAAGTACTAATGTGAGATGTAAAATCTAAACTAAAGAAAGAAGAAATAATTAATTTTAACAGTAAAGGTTTATGTGAAGGGGAAAAGTAAGGAACTAATTGGATGCTTGCTGAAGAGAGAGAGTTATTAGTATGGGCAAAATTGTCTTATCAAATAAATTGCTCTGGCAAAAACAAAACATGCTCTGACAATATCGCGTGCACAAGATATACTAGTGAGATATACTAGAAATTCTTAACTTTCGTACAAAATTTTAATTTCCATTAACTTGCGATTTTTATAGCATATATAATAATGTTCGTTACAAATTTTTTGGCTATATATTATCTACTATCCAACAAGGGAATTAGATCCCAAAATGTCATATATACTATTAAAAAGAAAAGACATATCATGATTCAACGATTTTTTGATATTTTTATTTTGCCCTCAATAATTAAATTAACTTAATTATTTAATTTTTTAACTTCTTTACTTATTCCATTACACCCTTTAAATGAAATTTATTTATTTTTTTACTTTTTCTTTGATCAAATCCCAAAAATAATTCCTTATTTTTTGTGTTTAAAAATTTAATGCACGCGAGAACGCGTGCTAGGGATGGCTAGTTAATATTAAGGAAAGAGTAACAAATTATCAACAAAAAAATTATCTAGAAAAGCTAGCAAAAAAATATTTTACGTCCCTTAACTTTCACTGATCCGCAAAATTAGAACACTTAATTTTTTGGCAAGTTAATACATCCTATAACTTTCTTATAGCCGCAATTTTAGTCCACATTTCGCTGAATATTGTTGCGCTTTTCATTTATTGCCAACTGGGAGATTAATTTGGGGGGTTTTGCCAAAGTGGTTGCCACATATCAATTTTTTTCTACCTCACCATGCCACCATCAGATTTAATTATTAAAAGGAAAACCAATTTTACCCTGATTTTTGAAGGAAGAAGAAAAAGTCAGGAAGAGTTGTAAAAATGGAGGGAAGGAGTTGTGTTTTACGTTAATTATAAGTTGTGTTTTATCTGACGTGGCATGGTAAGGTGGAAAAAAATTATGTGCGGCATCCACTTTGGCAAAATCCCCAAATTAATGTCCCAGTTGGCAATAATCACAACTTCCAGCAAACTGTGAACTAAAATTGCGGGTATAGAAAAGTTATAGGGCCTTTTTGTTTGGCATTTATGTGAGTGGTTTGTGAGAGTGGTGGAAGTTTGTGAAATAATCTTGATTTTTGTAATTTTTCTGTTAGAATTTTGGGAGAGTGGTTTGAGAAATAAGGTGGGTGTAGTTTTTTTTTTTGGAAGAGTTTAGGTTTTAGGTGTAAGATGTGTAAAAAGACTTTATGTCAAATCATGTTTGTTATGTGAGATAAATTGTGTAAGAGAGTGTAGAAGGGTACAATTTGTTGCCTAATTAAATATTGCCAGATTTACGAGATATTGAAAATTAAACCAAATCTCTACATAGAAGGCAAATTTGTGTAGGAAATTTACAAACAAGAAAAGATTGCATAGGAATTTTCTATACAATGCAATATGTGCATGAAATATCTTTTATATAACAAGAATATAAAATCAACTATTTTTCTTGTCATACAAGATATGAAGAGCCAGTCAAGTCGTGCCACATCCTAGAGTACAAGATCTTCAAATCCCACCTATAAATAGGGGTCATCTCCAAGAAGAAAATCAAAACTCAAAACACAATTCAAAAACAAAAAGGAGTTCAAGAAGAAATGAGCAAATTCTCTCAAGGCGTTCTTCATTAAATCATCAAATCAAGGCGTTCTTCATTAAATCATCAAATCAAGGTGTTCTTCATCATATTCAAGGCGTTCTTCAAAAGATCGAAGGAAATCTGGCGTTTGATTCAAGATTAAGCCACGAAGCCCTCGAATAAACGTTACTGGATATCTACGACGTTCCAAAGAAAATCAAAGTTCAACTAAATCAAGACGAAGTTCAAACCGTTCTTTACAAACTCAAATTTAAGCAGTTTGATTCAAGATCAAGCAATTTTGATCTTGGACAAACGTTTTTCAAATACCGAAGTTGATCCAAAGAAGACCAAATCATTACCTTCCAAGATCAAGCTTCAACAAATATATTATTTAGAGATTAGAATCAGAGTATTATTAGAGATTGTACTCATTTACATTAAATCTCGAATTTGTACAATTATTTCGTGTTTAATATATTTTTAAACTTGAAATTTTACTTGCTACAGAGAGATATTACTTTATATCAAATCAAAGTATAATTTGTGTAGGTTTTTTTCGGAGATAAGAAAATTGTTGTTTGTTTGATTTTTGGGAGAATAGTTTGGAAAAATTAAGAGTGGATAATTTTATTTCAGAAAGTAAAAATGGTGTTTGTCTCGCTTTTCCCAAACAAGAATTTTTTTGGAGATGCCAAACAAAAACATGCTCTAAAGTTTCTCACTTAACTCCTCCACGTTGAAAAATATCTCCCAGTTGAACTCCCAAAATAATTTTTATGTGTTTTAAAAAGGCAAAATCATAACTTTGAGAATTTGGAGTATAAGTATAATTTTTTTTATGAAATTGAACATATCATATATACAAACGTGATATTAAAGTAAACCAAAAGCATAAAAATAACAATGCATTTCCTAGATATGTCGCATTTATTGATAGTTTCAACTTATTATGAAAATTATGAATTACATTACCAAGATCCAGATATTTGCACAAGATCATAAAAATTACTAAGGTTTTAAATGACATTTATGCTATATAATTAAAAAAAAAAATTGATCGGGAGATATTATAAAGTGCACCAGTTGCACGATGACGTTGGATCCAATTAATTATTCTTGACAATACACAATGGTGATGAGATTAAATAATATCGTCTTTTCTTAAAAAATATTGGGTTTGTATTTCAGTTGATGTTGCAATGATTTGAATTACAGAACATTTTCTTTTACCATTACTCAATAAAATTAACGTAACAAATATAGAGTTCAGTTTAAGAAATAATGCATTTTAAGTAATATCTTGCACCACATCACATTACCGCGAATGCACAAAACAATTTTTGATCGATCATGAAATAATGTACAACTGCAATTTAAAACCAGTGTTTTCATAACCGGATCGGATATAGAACCGGTAGTCTTACTGGTTACTGGTTAGATCGATTTAACCACTGGTTCAATCGATATAACCGGTATGTCGTCAACATGATGTATTAAATAAATTAATATCTCAAAATGGCTATTATGTCCAGATTAATCTAAAACAAATAATGGACGAAAATATCAGTTCTTTGACTCTTGCAGAAATAAATACAAAATACACCCCTATGTTATATAAAATCGAAACTATCATGTGAAATATTTATTGTTCAAAATTTTAATAAAATTTTTAAATTTCATCGCAAAACCACTCATTATACAAAATAAATTATTTTAATTGACATATTTCAAGAAATTATTTTTTTAAATATTATATTTTGATCCATAAAACTTCATGTGAATTATTCTAAAAATAATTTTTTCAAATATGTAGATCCGATATATTTTGAATAATGTGTTCTCCTGAATTTTTAATACTATCTTATTAAATTTCAAACATATTTTACAACATAATGCTTCTACATGAGATTATTTTACATTTTATTTTTTATTTTTCCCCATTATTTGGAGATAACAAATATAGAATTTTTCTCATTTATGGACTCCACCAAACACGAAAGTACCTTGATGTCTGATTCTCCACTCCCATTGGCGTAAGCAAACTCACTCTTCTCTCTTCCTCCATCATCTACACAAACCAGATAACGAAATAAGTGAGTGAAAACATAAAACTTCTACTCATATAAATCCATTCTTGAAATATTTCGAAATCCAAAACCGTTGAAGATTTTCAATTCCCATCAATCTCTCTTAAAAACCCTTTTCAGATCTGTAATCTTGAACATCTCTAAACGGGTCTAATTTCCATTTTCGATATGGGATCAATTTTAAACCCAATCCCTGCAAAACAAGAAGACGAAGAAGAAGTTCCAAATTCATCAACCGCAGCTCTTTTAACTACAAAGTCTTCTTCTTCGGAAGACCGTTCAAAACTATCCACCACAACGGTTATATTCATTTCTCTCATTCTCTCTACTTGCATTGCTCTTTCTGCAGCTGCAGCTTTTGCCTATCTCTTCTTTTACAACAGCCCAAATCCCACCCCTAATGAGGTCTCAAGATCTCTCACAAAACTCAAAAACCCTGTCGTTTTGCTAATTTCCTCAGATGGGTTTCGGTTCGGGTACCAATACAAAACGGATCTACCCAACATCAATAGACTGATTAAAAACGGAACTGAAGCTGAGTTGGGATTGATTCCAGTTTTCCCAACTCTCACTTTCCCTAATCATTACTCCATTGTCACTGGATTGTACCCTGCTTATCATGGTATCATTAACAATTATTTCACTGATCCTTTTACAGGTGATTACTTCACTATGCACAGCCACGAATCTAAATGGTGGTTGGGCGAACCCTTGTGGGAAACGGTAACGAATCACGGGTTGAAAGCCTCGACTTATTTCTGGCCTGGTTCCGAGGTAAAAAAAGGTTCTTGGAACTGTCCTAAAGGTTATTGTCAGTTTTACAATGGATCTGTACCTTTTGAGGATAGAGTAGATACTGTTTTGAGCTACTTTGATTTGGATAGTGACGAGATCCCTTCGTTTATGACGTTGTACTTCGAGGATCCGGATCACCAGGGTCATCAAGTCGGACCCGATGACCCGCAAATCACGGAAGCAGTGATCGGAATTGATTTAATGATTGGGAAGTTGATTGATGGTTTGGAGAAAAGAGGTGTTTTTGAAGATGTGAATGTGATTTTAGTAGGTGATCATGGAATGGTTGGTACCTGTGATAAAAAGTTGATATTTTTAGATGATTTAGCTAAGTGGGTTGAGATTCCGAAAGAATGGATTCAGTCTTATACTCCATTGCTCGCGATTAAACCGCCTAATAATTATACACCGAGAGAAATCGTGACTAAAATGAACGGGGGGTTGAAGTCGGGAGACGTAGGTAATGGTGAATATCTAAGAGTTTATCTTAAGGAAGAGTTGCCTACTAGGCTTCATTATTCGGCTAGTGATCGAATCCCACCAATAATTGGGTTGATTGAAGAAGGATTTAAGGTGGAACAAACGAGATCCAAAAGGCAAGAATGTGGAGGTGCTCACGGGTATGATAACGCGTTTTTTTCGATGAGAACCATATTTATTGCTCATGGTCCTCGATTTGGTAGAGGGAGGAAAATCCCGTCTTTTGAGAATGTTGAGATATATAATTTGGTTACGAAGATTTTGGACATTGAAGGAGCGCCTAATAATGGGACGAGCTCATTTCCGCAGGGTGTTCTTTTGCCTAATCCTTGAGACGACTCATATAGCGCGCTTGTTGAGTCCAAAATGATGCTATGGGGTTTCAATGAGAGGTAAATATGGCTTAAATTATTAGGCTTATTTGCGAATAAAATTGGGTGTGTGAACTTAGATACATATTATTAGCGTTGGCTATTTGTTATTTGCAAAGCTCTTTATTTCTTGGCCAGCAAACATTAGTCCTCAGATCCATTACGATTGTTAGTGGCAATATGAATCTATGCACAATATATTTTATGTGCTACCTGTAAAGAGGAATTAGAATCTAAATGCAGATTTCCATATTATGACCAGTGCAGTAGAGAAAGTAGTTCTCATGACCAACTTTATTATTTTGATTTATTGTTTAGTAAGTATATGCATGATTATTTTTCCCTTTTGGTACAGAGTAGATGCATGATTGAGTGCACACATTGCTAAAGTCTCTTATGCATCCTCCAGCTATGTTTTATGCTTCAATTGCATCAGACTATTAGTTTTGACGTATTTCCGTCAAAAGAGTGTAAGCAAAAAATTTCCTTTCTACCCTCGGAAGGGGCAAATAGTGTTGTTCGATTCAACTGAAAGTTTTAGACGTTTTTCTAACGACGTTTTGACGGAAATATTTTCAAACTGACGGTCAAGTGCAATTGAAGCATGAAATATAGTTCGTGAAGGCAAATTAAAATTTAGCTCTCAAAATTTCCTTTCTGCCCTTGCACAGAACGTTTTGGTTTCAGTTTGATTCAGCATGTCAACAAAACTATGATCAATCTTACAGTGTTCTCCTATTATTGTTTGAAATCTTATTAATCAGTTATTGATGAACTATTTATAGGTTTTAATAGTATTTAAAGCAATAGATGCGGTCCTGCGGATCATTCAAACGTTTGTAAGTAAATGCCAAAAATAGCAAATAGGTGGAACAGACATACTATTTTTGCCAAAAAAGAAAAATGATTAACTGAAGAATTTATTTCATTCCTCTTGCATAGTAAATTCTATCCTTCTCTCTTAACTTATCAAAGAAAATGACAACATACGGCACAATATCCACAACCCCTCCATCATCAGACACACGGATCCGATTCGGAATCGGAACCCGACGCCCATGGAAAGAAATGATCTCATTTTCATTTCCTGAAAATTACGGAATTGCCCTCCAACGGATCAAATCAAATGCATCATATTACCACGTAAACTACGCTATTATTGTCTTGTTTATGATTTTCCTCAGCCTCTTGTGGCACCCTGCATCCATGATCGTGTTCCTTATAACGATGGCTGCGTGGCTATTTTTGTACTTTCTTCGTGATGATCCGATTGTGATATTTGGGTATAGGGTGGACGAACGTGTGATTTTGGTGGTTCTCTCGATTTTTACGGTGGTTTTGTTGTTGTTGAGGCATGGGGTGGTGTTTATGGTGGGGATGGGGGTGGGATTGGCTGTGGTGGCGGCACACGGTGCATTTCGGAGGATTAATGATTTGGGTGGTTGTGATGATCAGGAGCGAAGAGTTGATTTGAAAGAAACTGCTTCTGCTTCTTTTTCTTCAGCTCATGTATGAACATCAGAACTAGTATCTGTTTCTTAATGTTTTACTATTAGGATTAACTTTTTAGTATTAGATTTACAAATTGATTATGTAGTATTGATATACAGGGATATAAAGTGTAGACAAGTTAGATTTGGGACAATGTTTGAACTTGGTTAGAATTTTGGATGAATCGAGCTAACGAGTTTTAGTCGAGTCGAATCTGAATCCAGCTCGAACAAGTGATAGTATTACAAATATGTTGTTATTTGTAGGGGATAAATGCAATACATTTCCGGAAAACATGTGAATATAAAATCCTCCTATAATATTAAATATTCGGCATGAAACCCCCAATTGAAATATTTATTACATAGAATCCCCTACACTATTAAATATTTTGCACCGACCCCCATCCCCTCTTTTGTGTGTATGAGAGGTTTTTTGCTGAATTTTTTATAATACATAGAGATTATATTCAATGAACATTTCACATGACAGTTTTTTTGCAAGTTTCCCAATACATAGATAGGGGTATCTTGTATATACCCACTTTATTTAGCTTTTTAAGGTGAGTTTGATTCGAGCTTCAAAATGAATCAAACGACGCTGATGAGGTCTTAACCAAGTGGTTAAGGATGAGGCTCCATAACTAAGAGGTCATGTGTTCAACTCCCACGAATGTGGATATTTCTTTAGTTTAATACTAGCAGTTGTAATTAGTTTACTTTCGATTCGATATAGTGCTTGATATAACGATGTATTCACCATCTAAAAAAAAAAAAAAAAAAAAAAAGAGTTCAAACGACAATTTTGTTCAAATGGCTTAACAGTTAACATGAATAAAAATTGAGTTCAAACAACCTTATTATATATTTATTTATTTATTTACAAACGAACTTTCATATACCCTTTGTTACGATTATGCGTGACAAAAGGGCCAAATGGTACTCTTTTAACAAGCCAATTTGGACTTTGCATATAACAGTTGGTCTAATGTGCAATTTGTTGTATCGATTGGATGTCATGGAATATTTTGGAATGTATGGGTGATATACATTGAGATGAATTGACGAACCAATATGTAAATACACTGAATGTACCCATGAAATCACAAACAAATACCAAATGGACGTGGATAAGGTTTTATGAGTCAACTCAACCCCAAGGTCAAGATATAGTTCATTCTCAATCTCAACTCATTAAAATTTAAAACCAGCTTATTCTAATGATTAATTAGTTCGAGTTTCAAACTTAAATACAATAACCAACATCAAATTCAGAATACATCCACCCATTCAATGGTAAAAATTGCCAAATGAAGCTGCATATGGAGATGTAATATCAGTTAGCATATTGTGTCAAATCTCTCTCCAGATTGGCGCACAGACAGAAGAAGAGAAAATGAATTTACAAATACCTAGTAAACTGAAAGGCAAAACCTATTAAGTTAAGACTAAGTTTGTTTCTTGAATTTAAGCGAATAAAACGTCAAGAAAAATATTTTTCTTGATTTTTCTTTTTCTTGCATCAAATTATAGAACATCAAACTTCATCTTTTGATCAATTTTAATTCACATCCCATTCTCCTCGCTGAAATCCAAGAACCAAATTAGGTAAACTTTGCTACTCAACTTAAGTGGATATAATTACTTTAAAGTGTATGAGATTGGAGATCCAACTCAAAATGCTCTTTTTGAAATGTCTATCTCCAATCAAAAGAACTGAATCGACTAAAAAGTAGAAAAAGAGAAAAGGTGATCTGAACATTAGATAACATCCACTAGATGAAAACAGGGGAAATTTGATGAAATAGCAAAGCAATTAACATACTTTTACTAATCCTCAAAAAATGAATAAAGTTGAAGATAACAAATGCATACAATGAAGCAGAACAAACTGTTCAACAAAAGCAAAGAACTAGATCAGAGAATTTGCAGTTATTCATTCATTTTTTCATCAAATCATCATTAACTCATTATTCACACTGAACACTTTACATGATCAAATCAACAATTGCAAACAATATAATTTCAAATCACAATTGAAAAAAAAAAAATGAACTGGAATTATCCAGCAATCTTTGTACTTCCATTTTCAATTGAGTCACAGAAATATACCCTGAACTCACATTTAGGTGAAACTGCCTTCAAAAGCAACCTCGCAGTATCTTCCTGCCTCACCTTAGACTCTTCCTTCTCCACCAACACCGCCGCCACTATCCTCTCATAACCACCACCTCCTCCAGCCACATAGGCCACCAATGCCGCCTGAACTGGCCCTAGACTCGGATTATAAGCTGCGGATTCAACATACGACCCCTTATAAACTTTTCCTTCACAATCCATTACCGCTATTCCAGAAGAACACCCACTGTACGGTGAATGTGAGTTGTTTGCAGCTTCTAGAGCTGAATTCTTCAAAAGGGTCTCATCAAAATCGTATTTTTTGCAATACCCATTACTCAATTTGTTTAAATCGTGGTTGTGATAATCGTTGTAAGGTAATAGATCCAACCCATTGTTGTGTTCCTCAAGGAGAAGTGGGTGTTCTTGATCGAGCAAATCATGGGGGCCGAATGGGTTTGGTAGGATTTGGGATAATGGGTTGAAATCAAAATTGAATATTTGATCTGGGTTTGTGATTAAAATTTGTAAGGTTGAGGAATGGCGGAGTTCTTGGAAGAATTGGCGGCAGTGGCCGCAAGGGGCGGCGGAGACGGCGAGGTAGAGAAGGCGGGGGCAGTTATTGACGGCAAGGTTGGTGAGGAGGAATTGTTCGGCGTGGACGGAGTGGTGGAGGGGGACGCCGGGGAATTCGAGGTTGACGCCGATGAAGACACGGCCGTCGGAACCGAGGCCTACGGCGGCGACGTGGAAGTTGGAGATGGGTGGGCGGGCTAGGGATTGAGCGGATTGGACGAGGTGGGGGAGGAGGTGGATAACGGAGGGGAGGTTTTGGGATTGGGCCATGGATTCAGCTTCTGAGGGTTGGATCACAAATTGGGTGTTCATTTTCTCTTTTTCTTTTTGGGAATTGGAGTGGTTTTGTTTGTGTTCCTTTCCTAGAAATGGGGAAAGGAATGGGTTGGGGGAGGGGTAGATATGGGATGGATGATGGAGGGGTATTTATAGGGGTTGATTTGTCTTTTTATTTTTTTTAATAGGTTAGATTTGTATATTTCTCGTCGGGTTCCTTCTGTAATATGAAACTTGTACGAAATTATATTATGAAATGTTTACTGTGTAGAATCATCATGTATTATTAAACTTTTTTTCGGGAAATTCCCCATACATAGAAAATCGGCTGCCGAAATTGTACGGATGGAGGGTTTTTTGTGAATATTTAACAATATAGGGGAGCTTTATGCAATATATTTTAATAGTGAATTTTGTACCGAATATTTAAAAATGCACATAAATTTTATGTTGATTAAGTTAGATTGATTTACTGTAATAGTTGTAATAGTGATCAGTGAGTTTTTGATAATCGAACTTTTTATTTTTTATTTTTTATTTTTTGTGTGTGTTAAGGTATTTAAAATTCGCTTTAATCTTTTCGGATGTTTTATCGAACATATAAATGGATGTCTCTCAGCAAAAAGCTTAAAACTTGAATTTGATACATTATTTTGTGTTATCATATGTTCATCCACTATTTATAGTGAAATTAGATCACTATTAATAAACATTGTCACGTGTTAATCTTGAACTAACAAATTGCATAACGTGCAAGTTTAATAACATAAATATGTTCTCACCATTTGGAATCCAAAAAAATAAATTTATGTACTCAGATCTCCATGACTCAAAATCGCACATGAGGATATCTTATACCGTGATCTTCGCATAGGTGACCGCACTCGCCCTTTCCTGGCCACTCATGTTACATCCTTAAAATTGAAAGACACAATGCTCACTTCCGATTGTTTCTTGTTGTTTTCATTTGTTGTGGTCGTTGTGTTTTGAAAGAATTCATCTCCGATTATCTAATCAATCGATATGTGCACTAATTATGAGACCTTAATTAATTAGATAGTGGATATATATAAGAGCTGGTCAAATTAAATTTGGATTAGTATAAGGTAATTAAGTTGTACATTTAGTCTTATGCTAGCTTAAAATTGTGACATTGAAGATTTAATAATTTTTTGTTTGCATAAGACGAGATTGCATGATAAGGGAAAATACAAATACGAGCATTAATTCCTAGTTGATTTTCATGTTGCATTTGAGCTACTGGATGTTGTGATCTTATCTGATCTCAGGTCTTTTTCACAGTCAAATATTTCATCATATGGTTTCTTTGTACGTACCTACAATTATATACAATTCATCAAACAATTAATTAAGAAAATAATTAAAATGAGGCTATATATCACCATAACATAATTAAGCTATGGAAGCTGAGACGAGAACCGAGTCCATATATATGGTTGGGGTAGAATTAGAACCACATGACATGCTTTTGAAGAAAAGTGATTAATTATATATATTGATTCATTGGAGAATATATATATATATGTGTGTTCATTTTTCATGCCCAAATCTCTTACTAATTTAATATTTTATCTGGATGAGGCTTATGATCTTGGGTACCAATTGGCTCTTTGATATATATATATGTCGTGTATCCCTAAAACTATTTTATTGCTTTTTAAAAAAAATAAAAACATGGAGTAAGAATCAATTATTATAACTTAAAACTACTTTGATTTTCTGATTTGAGTTTATAACTACAACTAAAGTAACTGCAAATAATTGGAGTGGTCTAGGCCTTGTTGAAATCAAATGTATTAGTGGTCCAAGTTTTAAAGATGTATTAGTGGGCGGCCCAATACTTATTAAATAATCCACGTATATAGTAACCCATAAATGGCAATATCTAGTTTGCGTCATAATTAAACTCCTAATTTATTAAGGATAAAACAAAAACGCAAAATGGAAATATCGAGTTTGCGTCATAATTAAACTCCTAATTTATTAAGGATAAAAAAACGCGTTATTTCCTTGTATATACGTTATTTCCTGGGCGGGTTTGTATTATATCCGTTGGTTAGTTGCCTATAAAACCCCTAGATATGATATGACTTCCCATTCACTACGCTCTCTACTGAAACTAAAATCAAGACATAAAACAGAGGAAATTAAAAAGAAATCTTCGGACGTTTCTCTTCTCACCTCAAATTGGAATCTAAAATCACATCATCTTTTCTATTCGGTGAGTTTATTACTGTGTCTAGTTCAATATTAGTTGATTCTTGATTCAATATTTTTAGCATTATGGTGTTCCTTGTGTTTTGGATGATGCATGGTAATGATTAATTCATTTACTATTATTTTATTTAGTGTTATTTGTAATTGATTATGCTTATTGTTTTTTAAACAATTATGTAGATGAGATGACTCGATTCTTGATTCATGATTTCAGAATTCAGTTGTTTCTTGTTTTTATTGGCTGCTGTACAGTAATAATTCAAGGTTTCAGTATTCAGTTGTGCGATGGGATTTTTTCATCCTTGATACAAGATATTAGCATTCTTTTGTTTCTTGTTTTTTGGATAGGAAAGATAATCTACTTTATTGCATTTTTTTTTAAGAATATCTATTATTGTATGTGCAATAGGTTATGATTTGATGTTGTTATATATCAAGAATCAAGATGTATGTGTAATAAATAGGCTATGCTTATTGTTTTCATCAGTTTAGTTTAAGGCTTTTCTCATTCAATCATGCTTATCTTGATTCAAGATCTTAGCATTCTGTTATTTTTTTGTCTTTTGGATGTTGTTACTGGAATAATCATGGAATATATTTCCGGAAGAATATGTATCCAGGTTAGTAGTACATCTACCCCCTGCTTGTACTCATCCTTTTTCTTGGCAGGCAAAAGATCATGGATGATATTTCCGGAAGAATATATATACAGGTTAGTAATACATCTACCCCCTGCTTGTACTCATTATTTTTCGTGTCAGGCAAAAGAACATGGACGATATTTCCGGAAGAATATGTATCCAGATTAGTATTACATCTACCCCCCTGCTTCTTCTCATCATTTTTCTTGGCAGGCAAAAGATTAGGGGAGATATTTGCGGAACAATATGTATCCAGGTTCGCAGTAAGGTGGTCAATATCTCAAGTTGTGCACTGTTGATTCTCTGTTATCCTAGATAACAGGATAAATAAATTTCGTGAGACATTATTATGTTCTTCACTTTCTGATGCTTTTAAAATTTGAATTTGGCATGATCAATGCCACTTCTTTTGTACTTCTATATAGTTTTTCTGTGCTGACCGTCTCAACTCTCAAGTGAAGGTACTGTTCTACTTCCCCTCCACATGACATATCGTCATGACCTAAAAATTGTTTACCTTGATTATGGACGAGCAAAGGCTTTGGAGGAGCAGAAGCGTTATAAAACTGAATATATGGAATTCTTAAAATTGTCTGACTTTATAAAGGTAGTTTCTTTACTCATTTTATCTATTTTGAGTCCTCCAATATTACATGACATGCTAATTATTTACTCCATTTTTTTACTCAGACGAGTAGCCAATGGCGAAACGTTCAACACCACCTAGAAGATGATGAAAGATGCTCACTCCTTGACAAAATAGAACGCCTTGAAATTTTCCGAGTAATGCTAATTTCTTTATATTCCTATGCAGTTTTCTTTGCTCAGGCCTCGACAAAATAGAACGCCTTGAAATTTCCGAGTAATGCTAATTTGTTTATATTCCTATGCAGTTTTTCTATTCTTAATTTATGCTGCATTTTTATTATTACTATCAGATACAGAAATACGCTCTAGATCTAGAGAAGGAAGAAGAGGAACTGAGAAAAATAAAAATGGTAACATATTCGTAAATTTTCTATTATAGGAATCAGTTTTCCAGTACTTATTTGCAAATAATTACGACTTCTTCTCTCTATTACTCTCTCTTATCTCGGATGAACTAAGGAAAGCAGAAAGAAAGAATTTTGATGAATTTTGGAAGCTCATGGAGGAACATCTTGCTAATGGAACAATCACTACCAAACTCCTTGGCGTGATTATTGCTCGAAGGTTAGTTTTGTTTCATGAATATGATTTGAACGGAGATATTTTTTATTTTTAATGTGGTTTTAGGTTAAGGATGCAACTGCTTTTGCTACTAGGAAAGACCATTAACACCTATCGTGGTTGGTAACTGTAGCTCCTCTTATTGTTGACTTGTTTTGTGTTGGTGAAATCACTCTTATATTCTTTTACATCTATAAGGTTTCACTCGTTAGCAAGGACTTGTCCATGGTTGATGGACTTGATAATGCTTGTATCGAGATGGATGAAGCCAAGGTTTGTCTAGCGTACATTTAGCTTATTAATTCTTCCATTTACTCAAGTTTTTTTAAAGTTTATCCCCTTAAACTCATGCTTATCATTGTTATTTTATTTTATGTATATTACATTTAAATAACCCAAATAGATTACTTAATTTTTTTAAACCTGGCTTCAGTTACATTATGAACTCTTTTCGTAAGGGCTGAATCACCTGAATGAATTTTGATTAGAGTAGTTTCAGGCTCTCAACATGGTATCATTGATTTAGTTTTTTAAAAAGGAAGTTTGAAATATGTACTTTTTTGGTATCGTAGTTTGATTATCATTATGTTGTGGAGCTATTTGCTCTACAACCCAACTTATGAAAGTCCAGTGAATGCTGGTTCATTACATAGTTTATTTGTTGTCCAAGGGTAACAGGCTTTGGTGTATCAACATGAATGGAAGAAGATCCAAACTAAGTGTTGTCCATTCTATAAGTTGTTTGAATATTCACTTTGGATTTTGACATATTTATAGTTCCCTAACTGAGCCCTTTTACAAAATTCACACAAGATACTTGAAACAACCTTCGAGTTTAAAGTTGAATTGTATTGTCCTTTCCATCATTTGTTGAAGTATTATGGCTAGTTATTAAGAACTTATGGTTTTTTTTCTAAGCATATCTGAGTCATGGGAAACAAATTTATACAAAATTAGACCTTAAATTTCCATGTTCTTGAAAAATAAAACATGTTTTCCTTTTTGTATAAATTTAGTTTTCTGTTTGCTATTTTCGGGCTAGGTTAAACGAAATTATTACTTCTGGAAAAAAAGCTTCTCACATCGATTACTCTCTGGAAAAACCTTGGATGGTACTTCTGAATTTCTCCCAAATTGGTAAAGTGCCAAAATCTCTCCCAAGCTATATTAGTTTAGATTACCCTATCCTAACGTGTTTATCATGATTACTATTAGCTGAACCAAGCTCGTATGGTGTAAATACTCTGTTTGATCAAGCTAAGGCACTTGGTAAAATGATGGGTTTTTTTTTTTTATCATTGATTATGGTCTTTGATAAAAATATTTTTTTCTTTGATGATTTACATACTAAATCAAAACTACATTCAGATTTGTTTGAGGGGTAGGCCTAGCGTTTGAGAAAGTTGACCCGTATCTTGGCAGGGCAGCCCGGACGGCATGTGGCTACCCCGTGCAACCGGTGATTTGCCGCCATGACGTGGTCTAATTCCCTTTGCTTTTGATATATACACAAATATGAGTCTCAATTTATGTTCCCACGCATATTTTATTTGGACTAAACATTGTGGTTCTTTATTTTTGTTTTATTTGGTCTGTGTTTGTTATTTTATATGAAAAATAATAATGTATAAATATTAAAGTTTAATGTTCTATTGTTTCATTAATTTTTATTTTGATGACTGACTTACTAAAATTCAGAACTAACATTTGGAATATTTTTTGTCTGAGCTAATGGTGAGAATTTGAGAAATCCGACCAGTATCATGGGCTAATCCGTGCAACCGGCGATTTGCAACCATGGCAGGATCTCATTTCGGTATTAAAAGTGTTTACTTATTCATACCTTGTTGTTTACCATTTTCATGTCCTAATAGCTAATTTGTAATACACCCCTAATATTTTGTCGTTTGGTTCGATGAGTTATGTTTGGTTATCAAGTGAAATAGCTTAGAAGGTATTTGTCCAATTGTATGCAACACATCTGTCGGCTTTAGAAGGTATTTTTCTTACTTTTTTCTAAACAATTTTAATAGCATCTTCTAATGGATTTAAACTTAAACTGGTTGCCAAGGTCAAATTTCATTAAAACTGTTATTTTGTACTTATTATTCTGATCATCAAATTGGCTTTGTTCTTATTGGAAAATATGTGGTACAGGGTAAGGGTATTCTACAGCCGCATCAACTGATTGATGAAGTGGACTCGGCCAGGGAAAAGGCAAATAATCAGTGACGACCCCTACAATAAAGTTTTATATAAATTAAACTTTAATTATTATTAATTCGCTCTATGTTTCTTGAATTGATCCAGAAAGGACAAAAATACTTCTAGGTTATGGGGCTATTCTTCTTGAACTGTTTTCTTTGACGTAAGCTTTGTGATAGATATGATGCTCAGAGGTTTTGTGCATCTTAATTGCGGCTGGTGAGGTTACTATTTATGTTTTCTCAGGGTTTATGGATGTGTCAGCCAACTTGTCTGTTAAAAAATTCTTCTTCATATATGTTCAGCAAGGTAAAATCGTCTTACCTTTCATTTTCCTGGTATTAGAAGTTTATGCTCTGTCAATAGCTTGGTTAATTCGAAGACGCATCTTGTAGAAAATAGCCATGGAAAATATGGATGAAGAATGACATTATTCAAGAATGAACCTAAATTGAATTTCTTCTGTCCTGGTATTATTTATTTCTTGATTTCGTTGTTTATACATTGCTTTGAAGCCACTCACAGGCTAATGACATGGTGATCTATGCTTGTGATGGTTGAACTGGAAAAGAAGGTTTACATCGGTGAATCGCATTGGTCTATTTGATTTGGGATTATTTTTATTGTTTGGTATGTCCCCCTCTATCCCTGTCTTGGATTTTTACACTCGATTAGTTCTTCTAATGTTCTTCAACGTGCATGTTAGAAAAAAACCTGCAAAATATATAAGTTTGAATATCACCTACAATGTTAATGGATTAACTTGTGATCCTGTTTGATTCATGTGTAGCGTAGAAGTTGAATCATTTCAATCCAATTAAATCCTACTTCCTAGAGTGTGTCAGGTTAAATCAAGGCCTAAACTGGCAATAAGTGTGCCCTCTTGGTGGCTAAAGCTTGAAATATTAGAATCTAAATGAACAAACCATGATTAAGGCTAGATTGAAGCCTTGTTTATATTTAGATTTTTCTAGAACTTCACTTTATTCTTTTGTGACCATGTAGGTTTTACTTGATGTGCTCTTGTGCACATATTCCCTCATGCGAGCTGAAATTGTCAACGGTGTGAGAAGATGTCAACATATGAATCTAGTAAAATGATGGTTTTTTTATCATTGATTATGGTCTTTGATAGAAATATTTTTTCATTGATGATATACATGCTAAATCAAAACTACATTCAGATTTGTTTGAGGGGTAGGCCTAGCATTTGAGAAAGTTGACCCGTATCTTGGCGGGGCAGCCCGGACTGCATGTGGCTACCCCATGCAACCGGTGATTTGCAGCCATGACGTGGTCTAATTCCCTTTGCCTTTGATCGATTCACAAATATGAGTCTCAATTTTTATTCCCAGCACATATTTCATTTGAGAAGGTTTACCCGTATCTTGGCGGGGCAGCCCGGACTGCATGGGGCTACTCCGTGCTACCGGTGATTTGCAGCCATGACGTGGTCTAATTCCCTTTGCCTTTGATCGATATACAAATATGAGTCTCAATTTATGTTCCCAGCACATATTTTATTCGGACTAAACATTGTGGTTCTTTATTTGGTCTGTGTTTGTTTTTTTATATTAAGAATAATAATGTATAAATATTAAAGTTAATGTTCTATTGTTTCATTATTTTTTTATTTTTTTGATGACTGTCTTACTAAAATTCAGAAATAACATTTGGAATATTTTTTGTCTGAGCTAATGGTGGGAATTTCAGAAATCCGACCAGTATCATAGGCTAATCCATGCAACCGGTGATTTGCAACCATGGCAGGATCTCATTTCGGTATTAAAAGTGTTTTACCTTGTTATTTATTCATACCTTGTTGTTTACCATTCTGTTGATTTTTTTCCGGTCCTCATAGCTAATTTGTAATACACCCCTAATATTTTGTCATTTGCTTCGATGAGCTAAAAGTAAGAAAAATACCTTCTAAAGCCGACAGATGTGTTGCATACAAGTGGACAAATACCTTCTAAGCTATTTTAATAGCATCTTCTAACGGATTTAAACTTAAAACTGGTTGCCAAGGTCAAATTTCATTAAACCTGTTATTTTGTTCTTATTATTCTGATCATCAAATTGGCTTTGTTCTTATTGGAAAATATGTGGTACAGGGTAAGGGTATTCTACAGCCGCATCAACTGATTGATGAAGTGGACTCGGTCAGGGAAAAGGCAGATAATCAGTAACGACCCCTACAATAAAGTTTTATATAAATTAAACTTTAATTATTATTAATTCGCTCTATGTTTCTTGAACTGATCAAGAAAGGACAAAAATACTTCTAGGTTATGGGCTATTCTTCTTGAACTGTTTTCTTTGACGTAAGCTTTGTGCTAGATATGATGCTCAGAGGTTTTGTGTATCTTAATTGCGGCTGGGGAGGTTACTATTTATGTTTTCTCAGGGTTTATGGAAGTGTCAGCCAACTTGTCTGTTCAGAAATTCTTCTTCATATATGCTCAGCAAGGTAAAATTTAATTTTCCCTCATTTAAGAAGTGTATGCTCTGTCAATAGCTTGGTTAATTTGAAGACGCTTCTTGTAGAAAATAGCCATGGAAAATATGGATGAAGAATGGCATATTATTCAAGAATGAACTCAAACTGAATTTCTATTTATTTCTTGATTCATTGTTTATAGATTGCTTTGAAGCCACTCACAGGCTATGACATGGTGATCTATGCTTGTGATGGTTGAATTGGAAAAGAAGGTTTACATCGATGGTTGAACTGGAAAAGAAGGTTTACATCGGTGAATCGCATTGGTCTATTTGATTTGGGATTATTTTTATTTTTTGGTATGTCCCCCTCTATCCCTGTATTGGAATTTTTACACTCGATTAGTTCTTCTAATGTTCTTCAACGTGCATGATAGAAAAAAAAACCTGCAAACTATATAAGTTTGAATACCACCTACAATGTTAATGGATTAACTTGTGATCCTGTTTGATTCATGTGTTGCGTATAAGCTGCATCAGTTCAATCCAATTAAATCCTACTTCCTAGACTGTGTCAGGCTAAATCAAGGCCTAAACTGGCGATAAGTGTGCGACCCTCTTGTTGGATAAAGCCTGAAATATTAGAATCTAAATGAACAGACCCTGACTAAGGCTAGATTGAAGCCTTGTTTTTAATTAGCTTTTTTCTAGAACTTTATTCTTTTGTGACCATGTAGGTTTTACTTGGTGTGTTCTTGTGCACATATTCCCTCCTGCGAGCTGAAACTGTCAATGGTGTGAGAAGATGTCAACATATGATCTAGTAGATTTTTTATGGTATATTTTGACTTTTTTCAGATGATGTGATGCCAGTTCATGAATGGCTTTGTGTGCTTCTGTATTTTTTCTTTTATGTGCCATTTCCTTGGTGTTCGGACATCTAGTAACTCAGCAATTCTATTTTCCTTCTTATATTTACATCTTTTTATGATTTGATGTTTTCCCTTAAACAATTAATTTTTAATATTTTATATTTTCTTATTGTTGATTTGGTTTTGAGAATTTTATTTAGTCATTCTATATAGTCCATGTGTCCTGCAGAAGAATCATAAGTTGAAGACTAAGCAGGTAAAATACCATGAGGGATGGGAGTTGATTGAACCTACTGCACGTGAACTATGCAAAGATGAGAGATGGTTTTCAATATCCTGACTCCATTACTTATTGTTAATTTTTACATTTTTTGTTTGTTTTTAATCTACCTAAAGGAGTAAATATAACCACTGGGCTTTTTTAATGTTGGAGCAGCTGAAAATGATCCACATGATGGCAATGTGACGGCTTGTGGCCTAATCTTAACCTACCCTGTCAGTAAGTAATCTCAAAGGAATTGTATTGATTATGCATGTATATGCTGATCACATTATAGTTGCAAAAGAGAAAAAGGTTTGATTAAATCTTGATATTTATTACAGTATTTCTTTCTATTTTTCTAGTAATTGTTTACCATAATACTTTTCTTTACGAAGCCATAGTACTTCAAATATGAATCATGTCTCCGTGGCATTGAGAAATGGGTTATACTTAAACATTAAAATTCATTATTTTGGGATGCAGACTGTGCAACACTATGAAATATATTTGTAGAAATTATAGGTTAATTGCTTTGGCTTAATCTATTACCAAATCATTTAGTTTAAATAATAATAACTGGATTACTCTATGTGCTTTACAAATTACCATACTTCAAATGATTGGTGTTTGTATTGTAGCTTGGTTATGGAAGGTTATATACCTGAAGGTGCATGCAGCCTTGGGTTCCATTGAAGTTCTCTGTAAGTCTGTATGGTGAAGCAGTGGTTGTCCCTTCTTTCTCATTGTTTCTGATTATCGTCTTTCAGTTGCCGAAGTTTGTAAAATTTCTTGTCCCTTTCGTTCACTTTTTTCTTTATTGATTTTCATAAATGTGAAATTATGCACTGTTCTGTTTTTGCATATTGATCAATCTATGATTAGTATTGTCGTGTCTTTCTGTATTTTGTTCCTTAGTTTGAAGAATGGGTGGATTACGCCAATAAGGAATAGTCTTGAGTAGGCGACCCAAAATATAAAACCAAATGAGCAGGTAGCAGCACCCTATGTGAACATTTGATGTTACATGCTTACCTATTTTATGTATGATGATGCTAGTAGTTCTTTTAGTTTCAATCGCAGTGAGTCATAGCATAATTATTCTTTAATATTTCTTTATTGCTGATGGAGTTGTGTTAACTGGGTTTGCAGATTGTTCTGATGTAAGCTTTGTGCTAGGTGTATTTTTTAATTTCAGTCACATGCTAGTCTTGGCATAATTTGTCTTTGATATTTTTCTTGGTTCTGTGATGTTTTTGCTGGAGCTATTGTGGACTGGTGGGCGTGCTTACCTTTTTTAAAGTGAACTTCGTGCTAGTTGTATTTTTGAATTTCAATCTCAGGTGAGTTAAAGCATTATCATTCTTTGATAATTCTTTTGCTTTTGTGACATTATTGGTGGAGTTATTGACTATATATGTGCTTCACCTTTTCTGATATAAGTTTCGCTGTAGTTGTATTATTTAATTTCATTATCCTGCGAGTCTTAGGATAATTGACCTTTGATATTTTCTCTTGGTTTTGTGACATTGCTGATGAAGTTAAGGGATTGTTTTGCTTCTACTGAAGGTTATTTATGAACATACTCACGCATATATTTCTGAAGGTTATGAAGAATAATTTATTTAATTATGTAATATATTTGACCATTTATCAGTTGAATGCTATAATAATGAGATAATGATGTTGTTATGTTCTTTATCATATTTTGTTGGTATCGTTTAAGCAAATTAGAAGTTCGTGCAAACATAAACATTCTTTTATTTTTCTTTTCTCCTTTGTTAGTTTCTTTTACGAACAATGTTGTCACAACTAAGAGTACCTCATTTAAAGACTATTCTCTATAATTGTTTTTGTTTGTTTTGCAAGTTTCTCGATGACATTTCATTTTGTGTCATCTATCATGTGTTCTTTGAGATAATCTTTGACTGTTGCCCACCATAAAGTATAAACCTTGGCTGTTGAAATGTAACAAGGTGGATCTTTGAGATAATCTTGTCTATTTGCAAGTTTCTCGATGACATTTCATTTTAGTGTTGTTTTTTTCTAGCTTTCTCGTGTTTTTTTTAGTCTTTATTTGTTACCTATTTTTACATTTTTGTGTGTGTTTGTTTGCTTCTACATATTTACTTATACCTTGTTGAAATTTGGTTCTCAAGGTTTCTTCAGAGTGTGGAATTTCATATCTAGTTTTGTATTAATTGATAGTTCTAAATTTCATAATATTCATAAGGTGATGCGTGTTTTACTTGTTTGTATGTTTGTGTTGTTAATGGGGTTGCTCCCCTGTACAATGTTACTCTATCATGGTAATGTCATATAGATTTTGTATTTTGGTAAGTGTTTTATACTGGTTTGTTTCGTAATTTGTATTTGTTGCCATTTTTACTAGTTTGTGGTTTGTATTGTTTATGGGGTTGCTTCTTTGTACATATTTTGTGGGGTTTTTACATTTCATAGTTGTTGAGATTGTTTGGCATTGCTTGATTCGTAGGAATTTGTTTTTGATTTTCTGGCAGTGTGGTAGTTTTCCTTGTTCATAGGTTTAAGTTCTCATTTTGATAAATTCTCTATTTCAATGTGCTTAAAGTGCATGCATGCAACCTTGGGTTCCATTGAAGTTCTCTGTATGTCATGATTCTCATTGTTGCATTTTTTTCTTAACTGGTTTTCATTAATGTTAAGTTCTGTATTTGTTCCTTATTTTAAGAATGGGTGATTACGCCAATGAGGATATTGGCAACTCATAAAAATGACAATTAGCAGCCTATATGTGAACAATTGATGTTTATCTACTTACTCTCTTTACGTGTCATAATGCTAGTTGTTTCTTTATTCCAATTGATGTGTCCTAGCATTATTATTCTTTGATTTTTCTTTTGAATTTGTAATATTGTTGATGGAGTTGTTGCCCAAGCTGTATTTTGTAGTTTCAATCACAGGCTAGTCTTAGCGTAGCATACTTTTATAATTCTTTTGGTTTTGTGACATTGTTGGTGGAGTTTCTTGACTATGTTGTGTTTCACCTTTTTTGTTGCAATCTTCGTTATAGTTGTAAATTTTTTAATTTGATCACCCTGTGAGTCTTAGGATGATTAACCTTTGATAATTTCTCTTGGTTTTGTGATGTTGCTGATGAAGTTATGGAATGCTTCTACGAGAGGGTTATTGAACATTAGTTTTTTACACATTTATTTTTTAAGGTCAAGTTCATGAATAATTTATTTTATTACTTAATATATATTTGACCAGTTGAATGGATTTTTATAACTATTGGTTGGTGGTAATGCTATACTAATTAAAATTGATGTTGTTATGTTCCTTATCATCTTTTTGTGGGTGACAGTTTAAGCAAATTAAAAACAATGTTATTTTATCTTATCACTCTCTTCTAATTTGTTAGTTTCTTTTACGAACATTGTTGTCACAACTAATAGTACTTCTTTTATTGTATGTTCATTATGGTCGTTTTTCTTGGTTTTTCAAGTTTGTCAATGAAATTATTGACTTGTTTGTAATCTGCTATACCGTGGAAATATTTCAATATTGTTATTTTTATAGGAGACCTTGTTATCATGTTATTGAAGGAATCATTGTCCTTTTACCCAAAAAATTATATGAATCTAGTGGTTTTCTCCATTCTGGCTTTTGTCATGCAAAATTATTGGAAATCTTGTGTGATTGTGGACCTTTTATAATGTAGAGTAAATCTATCTGAGTCTCTTATTTTTATGTGGATCTATTTATGCATGCTTTATATTTGTTGAGACAATTTCAATCATTCTTGTTTTTGGTGCTTGTTGGGCTACCATAAACAAAATTATTCATTTGCTCTTTGTCAGCTGTGCAAAATTCATATTGGCCTATGTATCTAGATCAAAAGTGTAAGTAGTGTTTTTTGTCATAATTTTGTCTTACTTTAGCATTAACGGAAAAACATTCTAAAGAACTTGATTGCTGGAATTCTAACATCTCCAATTGATTTGAATTAGTGTTTGTGGTCAAATTAGTTTGCTCTGAATTTACTTCATACATACGTCATCTTTCTTTGTGCAGAATGGATGATGATAAGCATCTCGACATGGATTACAAATAAGTGAAGTTGAACAAAAGATAAAAATACCCCCTATGCTTTGTCTAACTTTCAAAAACTCACCTGTGTTATTTTAACTCCCAAAAATCCCCCTGTGTTTGGTTTTAAATACCACACTCGACCCAAGTAGTATAATTTTAATTTTTACTTTTGGTGGAATGACAAGATTACCCCTATGCGTTTATTTTTTTTTTGAAATTCTTTTTGAAAAATTAAGTATATACTACTTGGGTCGAGTGTGGTATTTAAAATCAAACACAGGGGGATTTTGGAAATTTAAAATGACACATGGGGGGTTTTTTGGGAGTTAGACAAAGCATAGGAGGAATTTTTTGTCTTTCGATGTCATGGGTAAAATTGTCATATCAAAAGCAAAATGTGAACAAATACTTGCAATTTTGGCGTTTGAAACACACTCTCTTTTTTGGGGGTGAATTTTGCACTTATTTGAGATCACAAGGAGTTTTTTGGAAGTTAAAATAATACATGGGGGTTTTTGAAAGTTAAACAAAGCATAGGGAGTGTTTTTATCTTTTGCTCAAGTGAAGTTTCTGGAATTCGTCGTGTTGTTAAAAATCTTGGAGGAGTTATATATATTTGAGATCACATGTGCATGAGCTGTTGGCAGTATCAGTATTCGGGTACTACAGCAACATCAAACAAACAACACTGAAGATTCAAAATTATCACAACTTAAACAGATACTGCTTTGAAGTTGATTAAATTATCACAACTTAAAGAATTTGATTGTGATGGTCATACACATAATTAAATTGATGAAAATGAAATATGAATGTCAACCAAATACGTTTTTTTATTAGCTTATTTGTTTTTTCGAAAAATCATGGTTAAGTCCACATTGAACAATCATCACTTCTTAGAGGTGTGTTAGACCCTTGCCATGTAAGTGAACTTAGCAATTGTCTCGTGTGTTAAGTATTACTTAGTTAAGTCCACCTTGAACAAGAGAAACTAAACAAGGAAATGAGATTAAAAAAAATAAAAAATTGAGACTAATAAAGTATTACTTAGATAATCGATTATATGCTGATTTACTAATTTAATCTAGCTATTATTAGTCTCATTTTTCAATCAAACACTTTCTTTGTTCTATCTATTCTATGCATATATATATGGGATACCAAATAAGACAGGCATGAAATGGCAAAAATTCAATTTTGGTATCATAGAACTGACGAAAGTTCAATTTTCATACTATCGTTAGTTTTTTAACATAAGTATAAAAATCTCCGTTAAGTCCATGTGAGGGGCAAGCGTGGGTGAGGATCTGCCCGTAGGGGCAACCATTCCCTCCAAAAAAATCACTCCATTTTGCCACGAATTGGGTTAGGGCAAAAATTAGGGTTTTTTATTCTAACAAAAACCTAAGTAAGCTCAAAGGCTCAATTATTGATGGTTTCTTCTTCAAGCTCCAGCTACATGAGACGTACTCCCCCGCCCCCATTGCCGAACTCATGGATACTGAAAATCACAGCAAATATCTGGTGTATTGAGTCCAGGTTATCGTTGCAGTACAGTTTCACACCAAAGCCGCACAAAAAACAAGTGTACTAACCTCGAAACACAAAAATCAAAAGCCCGCTTCAGCCCGAGGAAGCCTGAACACCAGAACCGCAAATTAATTAATGAAAACTGAAATTAATGGAGCTTCGAGAACTAAAAGCCCAAATCAGATTAGATATCCAGTAATCTTGAGGAATTGCAGAAATGGAAACACAATTGGAAATGGGGATCTCAACCCCTTTTTTTAATCCACAAAATTGCTTAATAAATCACGAAATTGACGCACCCAGAAGTTCGAAATCAACAGCAAATTTTAAATTTCAATCATAAAGACAGAGAAAACAAAGAAATCAACACTAATCTCGAAAATCTTCGGCAACCCGAAAAGAGGGATCTCGCGATATGGTTTTTCCGAATTCAAAATCAACTTGAATAGCCACAAAATTAATCTGATTAACCACAAATTGATGCTCCCAGAATCGATTAGACAACTCCAGGATACGAATCACAATCGCGATGAACGTTAGTGAAGAAAACAGAGTAAAGTTTTTTTTTTTTTGAATAGAAAATGGGGTAAATGGCTGTCCTATTTGGTTCCAACGGGAAGAAGTCCATCCCACGTGTCCAGCACGCGTGTTTATTTCCTGCCCCCAACAATTTTTAAAGGACATGTAGAAATTCCATTAAGTAAACTAACGGAAGTACCTTTTTTGAAACGGCTAAGTAAGAATTTGTATGATTTTTAAACTTTTGGTATGAAAATTGAAACTTTGTCAACCAAAATTGAATTTTTGCCGGCATGAAATATGAAAAAACTGTCTTATAATTGGAATAACTTGCTATATAATTGGATAAAGAAAAGGAACAATTCCAATATATATTAGGATTATATGATTGGTACGTGACGTACGTGCAAGCAAATACAAGCTTAAAATCCTCAATCAATAGTTTATATTCAAAATTCGATCCTTATAACTTGTAATTAGAGAGATATGACATAACAATAACACATAACGACAAAAAACCAGCTGGAAACACAACAACACTACATGTCAACAAGTCTTGATGGAAACAAATTTTAGTACATAGAATACATTGAATCATTCAGTTGCAATAATCTTTTTCTCTTTAACAAATATAATGAGAATTAATGAATCTCTAGCTATCCCATCTTTTTTGTTTCAATTTTTACTACAAATCTGGAATCAACTTCTGAATCAAACAAACAAGAGTATCATATATATAGTTTATTACTACAAGTTAATAAATTTTAATTTGTAATAAACAATTATTTGATGGGTAGCTAGGCTATATTAAAAGTCTTCCCTGGACTTGAATTCATGATATAAATAAAGAAAATATCTTAAGTAATCTTCTAGTATGATTCTGATTAATGAAAGAGTACTAGTTAGCTCTATACTGTTGGAAATATTAATTTGCAACATGGAAAGAAGTTAAAATGTTATTTTAGAATTACTTAGTCAAATTATGTATTCTATACATGATCTAAGAAAAGATACATGTAATGTATTTTCATTAGATTCATGTACTACCTAAATGAGGAGTATGTTAATTATTTTAATTCATGTATCAAACTAGATTCATGCAGGATTTATCCTATAAATACCCATGTAATCTAGGCATTTAGTAATATAAGAAAAGTACAAGAAAATATTGTAACTCATATCGTAAGTGTCATAGCACTATAATAATAAATTCAAATTTCCCCCAACATATACAATATTTATATTTAACAACTGATCTTGCTATGAATCTCACCTAAACATACATAATAATTAATGGAACATTTCAATGAAGCATGCATGAGGTTTCTATCTAGGAAGGAAATATAGTACTTCATATTTAATTTATTAGTAGTAGTAGAAAATATAATTTTATATATGTTCATTCAGGGTTGTTGTGACGGGATCAGCTTCCCGATTTTTTTATTTTTGAGACCTTTCTTTTAGTTTCTTTTTAGAAAAAAAAAAAAGGAAAAATCTCACCTCCACCCCTTGTGATCGATATAGTAGTTAAATGTCGTGGTTTTAACTAAGCAAAAAAAGTAACACATTATTTGTCTGTTTTCTAAGAGGGGTCAAATTGCTCATTCTCCTTTCTTACAGGGGTGAATTGCACTTTAATTACTCAATTTTTAAAGTCATAGAAGTTGTTGCTTAATGGCTGTCGGAGAAAGAAAATATTAACTTAGCTACCCGGCCAGTATTATATAGGGTAAATTACGAATACCCCCCTCAGATAAGGCCTAATTACAAAAATCCCCCTCACGTATTGGGTATTACAAAAATCCCCCTCAGGTTTGTCACATTCTTACAATTAACCCCTTGTCCCTAAAATGTTCCAATTTTGCCCTTGGAAGTTATTTGTAATGTTTATAATATGTTATAAATTTTAAAAATTGGGTGTTAATTGTTTTATCTAGTAAATATAAAAATAATAATCATATATTTACCACCAAAATAATTGATATAATTTATAATTTCGCATAAATTTCAATAAATATTTCAATTTATAATACAATATAAACTTTATTAAATTAAAATATCTTATTTATAATACAATATAATTTATTAAATTTACTAATTTAAAAAATAAATTCATTTAACTAATGTGTAAACAATTCATATTTATAAAATATATTATTAAAATTCTATTTAATTTACTATTTTACAATTTAAATTGCTAATAAATATATAAATACCTTTTTTTTTGCAATATTTATTAAAACTTATGGGCAATTATAAATTTTATCAATTATTCTGGTAGTAAATATATAATTATCTCTTTTCTAATTAATAAGATATAATAATTAGATCCCAAGTTTTAACATTTATAAGACATTACAAACAATACAAATAACACCCAAGGGCAAAATTGGAATATTTTAGGGGCAAGGGGTTAATTGTAAGAAGGTGACAAACCTGAGGGGGATTTTTGTAATATCCAATACGTGAGGGTAATTTTTGTAATTAGGACTTACCTTAGGGGGGTATTCGTAATTTACCCTATTATATATGCAAGATCGAAGATGGAAGTTAATGGGAAAGGGTAAATTAATTCAAGTACAACAAAGTAGGTGTTATATATACTTTCATTGTTCATAAAATTATTGAAAATGACACTTTCGAAATATGATCAATGATGTCGATGAGGCCTTAGCCAAGTGATTAAGGATGAGGCTCCATGATCAAGAGGTCATGGGTTCAACTCTCACGAATGTGGATATTTTCTCTAGTTTTATACTAATTATTAGTTTACTTTAATATCATTGTAAAAGTTTTGATTCGATATAGTGCTTGATGTAACAATGTAAAGAAATATGATCAATGACGTCTCACCATATAGATATTGGATTCCTAATTCCTAAATAAGCTGAAAAGAACAAGGGCCTTAATTAAAGCTAGTAGTAGCCCAATTAAACTGAAAAGTGGCCTAAACCGTATACTAGTTTCTAAAGGCCTCATGATTTCTCTAGATTGTCTTTGTTGGGCTATATATTATGGGGCTTTATTTCATTTTAATATGGCTGATGATGATGACCCAACTCTTGTCAGGACAGAAAATGGCCACGTAAATTGGGGAAATTATTAAAAATGTGGTTTGGTAAAAGAAAAGAAAAAAAAGTGTAAAATGGCGACTCGTTTATGCATCAAAATACCCGCAATTACTTTATCTTGTTTGCCTCCTCCTCCATTTTCAAGCGGAGTTGTCTATAGTTACAGGCAACAACCTCGTCGGGCAGTTTTAGGAATTGGGGTGTCATTTTTGTCCCAATTCATGAACATGGCTGCTGCTACTGGTAATCTCGGAGCCAAATCTTTTATTGCTTCCGCCAGACAAAAGGGTACTGTTGAAAAGGTGATAAATTTATTTATGCCATCTCATCATTATATTCATTTGCATTCTTGATTTTCTTGATTTTTTTTTTGGGGGTTTTGGTGTAAAGGTATTAGAGAATGTGGAATGGCCTCAGCAATTCCCTTTTAAGGAAGAAGATTTCCAGCGCTTTGATGAGTAAGTAAGGCTAAGGCTATGTTTGATTGCTGTTTGGGTTGGAATTATTTTAGCTAGCTGCCTGAGTGTACATGTTTTCATGATTTACTTTATATATTCCTTATGTTGATCCATTGTCCTATGAATTACTTTACTTGATGCTGCGTTTGGATTCAGAGATTTAGACCTACTATTTCAAATCTTGATCAATAGCTAATATTTGAAATATACTTTCTTCAAACCTTGGATCAGAAAAGATTTCTCTACACTTGTTTTACAAAATTAAATTTTCCAGGTCACCAGATACAGTGTTCTACGAATCTCCACGCTTTGTGACTCATATTGACGATCCTGCCATTGCTGCACTCACCAAATATTACTCGGAGGTTTTTCCCCCTAGTAATACTCCTGGAGTTGCTCTACTTGACATGTGTAGCAGTTGGGTGAGTAACATTTATCATATTTGTTGTTGCTCTTTTAATTAACATAATGTAGCTACTTAGTTCTTATATACTACATTATGTTTTATCTAGGTCAGTCATTACCCGAAAGGGTACAAGCAGTCCAGGATAGCGGGAATGGGATTGAACGAAGAAGAGCTAAAGAGAAATCCCGTGAGATCATTATATAGTATACTATAGCTCTTTGCTTTGGTCCCTTGATCTTAATTTCAAATTCTATATCCTTTTATATTATCCCAAAGTATATAAATGGTATTATTACACTTTAATGAATTGAGACACATACGTGCTTATATATGTTGATGCCTTTGTAGGTGTTGACGGAGTATGTTGTACAAGACTTAAATGTAAATCCTAAACTCCCATTTGAAGATAACACATTTGATGTAATTACAAATGTGGTAAGTTGATATTTATACCTATAAAGTTCGAATTTATTTTTTGAATCAAGGTATATATAATCAATAAATTTCAGATTAGTGTCGACTATATCACAAAGCCTATTGACGTATTCAAGGAGATGGCTCGGATCCTCAAACCAGGTGGACTTGCTATTATGAGGTGATATATAATAATAATTGAATTTCAGTAAAACTAATTCTTCTGCATAAGCACAACACTTTGTTATGATATTTCTTTTCTGTTTTCTCATCTAATTTTGTGAATGATTGCTGCACATAAGTTTCTCCAATCGGTGCTTCTGGACAAAGGCTATATCAATTTGGACATCAACCGGAGATTCTGATCATGTAATGATAGTCGGATCATATTTTCATTACGCTGGGGGCTTTGAACCCCCTAAGGTAAATTTTTTGGCTTCAAACTATTTATCAAGAATTTGATTCATTTTGTATCAAATAATGTAAAAGTTATTATGTTATTTCGGGTTATTTATCGTGTTCTCTTTATATTTTGTTTAGGCAGTGGATATATCTCCGAACCCTGGTCGCACAGATCCAATGTACATTGTGTACTCTAGAAAATTAGCTGCAGCCTGACATTGTGTACATTATCATTACCATCAACTAGCTGCTTGGGGTGATCATACATCTTTGCTTCATTCTTATGGAAAAATACCCTCGAGAAATGGCTTCATTTTACATTGCTCAATGTGATCGATCATTTCCCACTAAATTAGAGCCGTTTGGAATGACCAATAAAGATTTGATTTTTGTTAGTTAATATTATGGCTGATTGGGCCTGTTCTGATCCAATTTGTCATTTGGTAGGAAGGATGCAATCAGCCCAACCCGGTACTAATACCACATTATAGTCTTGAATTGGGCTGACAGGTCGAAATATATGACATTTTAGACCATCCAAATATATGACATTTTACAACCTCTAAAAAAAACTTGAATCATAATTATCAAAAAAAAAAAAAAGAAACTTGAATCATATACCTATTTGGAGATTTTCAAAATAAGAAACAAAAAAGTACAATGGTAAATATTCTCATTTCTCTAATCAATCATACCAAAATCATTATCTTATAATCTTGCCAATGTTATAATCTACCAATTCAATCTAATAGGTCTGCTCTGCAAAATTGCAAATCCACACAGCTCAGATTGCAAAATAACACTTTTATCCATGCTATTGCTTTTCGAAGAGATTTGATAAATACGTTTTAGAGTGTCATAAATTGATTTTTTTTTTTTTTTTTTATGTTGTAGTTTGATGTGCTATTCGAGCTCGTCAAATTATATGGGTAATTATTTGGTATTTTGAGAGTAGAAATCTTATTGGATTCAATATTTATTCAAAATCCAATTAGCCAATGAACTTGAATACAATTAAAGTTTATTAAAATTCCTCACGAATCAATTAATTATGAGTTGTCAAAATTAGAATCAGACATGACAACCATATAAGATTAAGATAAAAAAAAAAAAAAAAAAAAAAGAATACTATTGTCTATTGGATACAATGTGTTGTCCTTTTCTACAAATGGACTTTACAAGGTAGTTAAAATTTGGGTAAATTACGAATACCCCCCGAGGTAAGCCCTAATTACAAAAAAACCCCTCACGTATTGGGTATTACGAAAATCCCCCTCAGGTTTGTCACTTTCTTACAATTAGCCCCTTGTCCCTAAAATGTTCCAATTTTGCCCTTGGAGGTTATTTGTAATGTTTATAATATATTATAAATGTTAAAACTTGGGTGCTAATTATTATATCTTATAAATTAGAAAAGAGATAATTATATATTTACTACCAGAATAATTGATAAGCTTTATAATTGCCTATAAGTTTTAATAAATATTGCAAAAAAGAAAAGGTATTTATATATTTATTAGCAATTTAAATCGTATAATATTAAATTAAATAGAATTTTAATAATAATATTTTATAAATATGAATAAATTGTTTACACATTAGTTAAATGAATTTATTTTCTAAATTAGTAAATTTAATAAAATTATATAGTATTGTATTATAAATAAGATATTTTAATTTAATAAAGTTTATATTGTACTATAAATTACAATATTTATTGAAATTTATGGGCAATTATAAATTATATCAATTATTTTGTTAGTGAATATATGATTATTATTTATATAATTGACAAGATATATCAATTAACACCCAAGTTTTAAAATTTATAAGATATTATAAACATTACAAATAACCTCCAAGGGCAAAATTGAAACATTTTAGGGACAAGGGGCTAATTGTAAGAAAGTGACAAACCTGAGGGGGATTTTCGTAATACTCAATACGTGAGGGGGGTTTTTGTAATTAGGGCTTACCTCAGGGAGGTATTCGTAGTTTACCCTTAAAATTTTGAAGGATATAAGTTAATAGTGCATAAAGACAAGATACTTATAATAACCCAGAAGGATGCTATTTTAATTTGTCTTTCTTCTTGGATTTATATATATCTTCGTCTGATATGAATAAAATTTGAATACAAAGTGAAAACCATATAATGATTCAAATTTCCTGCCTCTAATAGAAATTCGATAAAAAAAAAAAAAAAAAAAAAAAAAAAAAAAAAAAACCTAAAATCAATGAATTCAATATATGTCTGGTTGTTGAGTGTCACTGTATCTCAAAAGTTGTTTTGTCGGTAGTATTTAAGATCCTTCAACTCCAATAAAAATTACCTTGTCTTTATTTTTTGAAAAGTGAACATTAAATTAGAAATTTTGGACCATTTGCCAACGGTTTTATGGTATAAAATAGCAGAACGTGTCTGAATGAAGGAAATGTAATTTTTCCTTTTTGATAAATAAGTGTCCTTACATCTTAATTGGGCGGGCCAAATAAATTTGATTTAGTTATATCCACAGATGTTCCATATTAATTTTTCTAAGTGGTCCTCCTATCTCGAAAAGTCCAACTTACAGATTTGACAGAAGTGAAAAGGGATGTCCGTCTTACAGATAATGTTGATGATTTTTTTTTTTTTTTAGGTTTGGAATGAATGAATCTGACTGCTTTGAGGAAATTTAAATCTGTAAAATATACTCCGACGCTTGAGAGTGATTAAATTAATTATTAAACGAGAGAGATTAAAGAAGGAGATCTAGGAGTTTTCTTGAATCTTAAAAGGCCGCTTAACTGAAATGAATTAATGTGCCCGAGTGAGAACTGTAACTCATTGTTTGCTATAAATTTTATCTGGCTTGTCTCGATGTGCAATTGGCTAGATGCAATTGACTCGATATAAAATAAAGTGAGTGGACGTGCCAATGTTTGTGCGTGCAAACATAACGGTTTTAAAATGGACATATTATTATGAATATGAGATATAAATTAATGTCCTGACAATGTTGACTTCTAATCAATCGATTGTGGCGGAGTAGGCAAACTCTACCCCTGATTCTTTTCAATGCCTGTCTGACCGCAGAACTTAACAATTTATGATAACCTTTCGAAATGCCAAAACTTTGTAGCCAAATCAGTGGCTCGCTCAATATATCAAGGGATTTACAGAAATATTAATTATCAAGCTGATTATCAAGCAATCTAAAACATGTCAACTTGATAAAAACCTGAACTAACAGATTGACAGTATAACAACAAAGATATGTTAAGATTACTTGATGAAAACATACTCGTAAGTAAAATCAGAAGACTAAGACCAAGTACTTCAATATATTAAATAAACATAGTGCTGATGAATGAAAATACATGAAGTCTAGCCTAAACATGTTCCCTCGATTTACAAGAATGAAAGAGTATGTAAAGTTATAATCAAGCTCCTTTGTTGGCGTCAGAGTGCCAATTGAGTTGATGAATCCTTTTAGCTCTTGATGAAATACTCCTTGGTTGGCAGGAAGACTGTCATATGAGCTGATATGTAGTATGCACCTTGTTGACAGAAAAGTAACATTGATGGCAGGTGGCTACCATCGATGGATCGCCGAACCTTGGCAGATGGCTACCAATCGGGCTCCTAACCAGCGGGTGACCACTGGAAAGGGCATCTGTCGAGCAGGTGGCCACTCGGCAGATAGCTATCAGGTAGGTGGCTACCTGATAACAAATCCATCAAGCAGATGGCTACTTGATGAACGAATCATGTAAATACGTGGGCACTCACATGATGGTTTGCAGCGTACCACTTGCTGAAAACTAGCGGCTGTTCTGAGGAACGGCTTTGCTGACGGCGGAAGCAGCGGATAGGCTTGCACTTCAGGCGGTCATGTCCTGCGGTTGCTGAGAACTAACGGCTGATTTCGAGGAGTTGGTATTGCTGACTAACTTACAGAAGCAGCTTTGGTGGACTTCCGATGGGCATGATGTCGGACTCAGTGAAGACTGAAGAGTTGATTGATTGATTGATTGTGTGTGTTGAATGTGTCAGCTTCCTGATATTTATAGGCCTCCTGACGGACAGTTCTCCTGATGAATGTCCACTTCTTCCACTTCCCCCTTTTTTAGGCATAATCTCCACCACTTTGTTAACTGCCTTGACCCATGTCTATGGGTGGTTATTTCCAGCACATGTGTAACCTCCTTTGAGATATTTTAGGAGTTGGTTATTATTAACTCCTATATACTTTCCCTCCAAAATTAATTGATACGTGGCCACTTTTTATATCTGATTTGGCCTTAATTAAATTAATATCTCTATTAATTTAATTAATTAAGCATGTTGTGTTTGGGCCAATTTTGGGCCTCATTAATTAATTAGGTCATTAATTAATTACTTAATTATGCCTTTAATCAGGTTGATTTTAGTGGGTCTGTTTATTATCAAGGCCTTATTGTCAGTCGGTCTGGCTGACCGTCAGTCCAATCACCACCTGTCGGGCCATTATTGGCCTGACAAACCCGAAAAATATTTTGGGTACAAACACTCATAAACATTTATTATTGTCGTGGTCAAAGTTCAATTAGCTAGTATATCATCAAACAATTATAATTAATTTTCCATGGATATAATTTGTTGAGATGAAATCAGGATAAGGCATGAAAGATGGTGATTTCGTCGACACTGTTGGACAAAAACGCGCAAATAATTGAAGAATGCAGTTTATATATATATGCAAATGTAGAAAAAACATGCATGTTTGTCAAGGTATAAAGTTTTATCATCCCTTACACATAAAAACAAGTGCATGAGAATATATATCACATATGATATGAGGGTGCCAAGAAAAAGACAAATTAAATGTTTCCCGACACTTAATTGATATTTACACATTATCCTTCATCGGACATTAATTATCTCTCAAAGTTGAAGGATTACTTTTCGGATAAATTACCTTCAAGTATGCATGGTTAAATCACCGGAAGACCCCTTCATATCGAGGAAATCACACATACTGCCTCTAAACCGACCTTTGTAGAAAAATCATAACGATTTGGTTGAAAGTACTGCAAAATTCAACCGTTTTTTACTTTGACATCCCTCCACCTTCAAAGATACTATTGTTTGAGAGAAAACTTACAACATAATTCAGATTTGTTTAATGTGATGGTCGTATCTCCATCAACGATATTAAACTAAGATATTTTTGAAAAGTTGAACTTATTTTTTACGCCATCATCAAATTTTGTTAGTATTTAACGTCACAAAATTTTCAATTTAGTGGATTCAAGGGTAGTTATGTAATTTCTTAACTGTGAAAAGTATCCACTAATAAAAAAATGTAACATTTTCTATGTTTTCGACGAAAAATATGAAAATATATTTAGGATACAATGAACCGGACTAATTACATGACAGTATGGCAGTGATGAAGAAAAAATCTAAACTTAACTTATGTAAAAATTAGTATTAAATATTTTTCACAGAAATAGTACAAAAGTACCTTATGTGTCCATTATTTTCTTTATACGTTTAGGACCCAAATGCAGCCACGAAACTAAGATTCAGGACCAGATTTTGGTGGCCCATATACTATAATTTATCCCTATCCTAGCTTGTCTATATCTGAATGAAATGGTGCACTGTCAATTACATCTAACGTATATGCTTTTCATGAATGAACGTAATCTTTTGTTTCTTTCATCAGGACAAACACGAGTAGAATCCCAGTATCCAAATTCAACTAACAATCGTCTCTAATAATTATGCTTTCTTCCAAAATTCCAGCCAAATTGGTACGACCCTGGCCTTTATTATATCACCAATCTTTTCATCTAACTCCCATTATTCTCCCTTAATTCATGATACTACTAGTCTTTTATTTTATAAAACAAAAGATCGTTTTTAGTGTAAATATTGTAAACTGTGAAAGGTATCCATTGATAAAAAAAATATATAAACTATTCTATGTTTTCAACGAAAAATATTAAAAATTTATCATCAGTAGATTGAAAAAAGGTAACCTCAGTAGTAAATTTGACGAGTGTAATTCATGTTTAGGGGTAATTTATAATTTTTTCCCACTTAATATTAAAATTAATAACAAAATAAGTTAAAACAAAATTGAAAAGAAATGTAGACTTGCTCATTTATAAATATTATTCATGAAACATCTTTAGTAGGAAAAAACCGCCCGGACTATCAATAGGTATGTAACATAAATACAATGTTCATTCAAACATAAGGTAAGTTCTCTCGTTTACATTTCAACATTCTCACTTGAGTTCTCTAGACAATTCCCACATTGACTCAATTATCGAAGTGTGTTTGAGCCAAGCGCATAACGCAAATTTTCACTTTTACCCGGTAATATTTTTCCACAACATCAGTAATTAAGACGAGAATACGAGATTACTGCACTACTACTAATTAACATGCATTATCAGTGATTCTTTTACACTGATTTCTGATTAATTTACATATGAAAGTCAAGTGACTCTAATGCTTCCCATTAGGACAGAATCATTTCTTGGAACTGAAAGTGTAAGCTCCAATTCAGGCAGAGAGTCTAGAGATTCATAATCCCAAATCAAATTCTCATCTGAATCCATTGCAACATTTTCACAACTAATTTTTTGTTCATTCAATTTGTTGGGTTCTCCACGTAAATTCAAGTCTATAAAAACTTTCCGTTCTGAACCAACATTACTGCCAGCACCTACCTGTTATATATATGTGTAAACAAAAGTGCCAGTTAATTACCTCATATTCGAGAATGTTAAAAAAAAAAAAAAAAAAAAAAAGTTAAACCTTATTAATGTGTAATAATTACCATGTCAAAGAGACTAGAACGCCGTTTGTTCTTGTTCAGGTTGCTTGCCCGTCGAAGAAAATACTTTTGAGCATGACTTGCGACTTGGGTTGGAGTCCTAGTAGTCACAAAGTTTCTTGAAATGCCCCTCCAATCTCCTTTTCCAAGCTTTTCGAGTCCAATTAGGAACATACGATGTTCCTCTTCTGTCCATGGAACTCCTAATTAATGATCATAAAAGGAGTATGAATATAGTAATAGGAATATATGTATATATGATTTTAAAACTTGTCTGATAGCAGTATCTAAAGTATGCTAAATTAGTATAAATAATTGTTGGTCCAAAAAGACTAATATTTCTTAGTGTTTTATCTGTGGCTGTGATAATTACATTTGTGTTAGCAGATTATCACTTGTTTTATTTATCAACACTAACAAGAGAATACGAACAAGAGATAACGGTAGATAAAAGACCTAATCTCACTTTATCTTGGCTATCACTCGAGTCATAAATAAGATATAACATACCTTTCTTTCGTTCGGGAGCTCCGCTTAAGGGACAGTCGGAGAGATATCCATTAATGGATGTTTTATCAGAATATTCACTGATTGGGACTCTAGAAATTGAAGATAAGGAAGAAGAAGATGGAGAAGAAGATGAAGCTGGTATTGTAGACAAGCAGTCTAAGCTGAAGCTTTTTTTCATGGAAGAAGAAGAAGAAAAAGAAGAAGAAGATGAAGATGAGATATCAAGTTGTACACCAAAAAGCCTCACTCCACCATTAATAGTCCCTTTGGAAGAGTTGCAAGTTCTTGAATTGTGACCTATGTTCCCACAATGTGAGCACTTCCTGCCCGTTTTCATCAATTCAGACCTCATTAATTTTCCCTAAAAATAGACACTCTAAGATATATATATATATATATACATGCACTCCGTGTGTTTGTGTGAGTGCTGTATGAATATGTGTAGAGAGAGAGAGATATTAAGAGAGAGAGAGTATGTTGTTGATATATGTGATATGATGTATAAAGTGAGTGTGGTTTATGAAATATCTGCACACCAAGTGAAGATGATTGGATAGATATTGTTTTATGCGGGAAATTTTTCCAACTAGGATCTTAACGAAGAAAGCACCTTTTTTTTTATAATTAAGAAAGCCATTATTTTATTTCTTTCGTTATGGACACAAATATAAGATATAAGATACAAGATCTTTGTCGACTAAATATATTACTATGCTTAATCTCATAGAATAGTGAAAAATAAAATTCCTGGTCCTAACTTTTTAATTTTTTGGCACACTTCGTCATTTCTCAGTTTCCATCCAATTTGAGACCAAAATAGAAAGCACAGACAGTCCTATGGGACCAAAAATGCAAAACAAAGATTGTCCTATGGAATTGAAGTGCAAAAATGCATGGACAAAGGGGAAAACGAAGAAATTTGCAAAAAAAGTAAAAAAAAAAAAAAAGAAAAAAAGAAAAAAAAGTTACAAAAATTTAAACCAAATGTGCTATATTTAAAAGCATGGGACTAATAGTGCCGAATGTACAGCCTAATGATTCATTTTCGCCATTTTATTAAACATTTATATCATGTCATAATCTTTCTCACAAGAACTATGCGAGATAACAAACAACATCTTTCCAGTCTTCCAGAAACCAACGTTTTAGTATTAATTCTACGTGTGTTATCAACTAAAAGGAAACATAATATAAACACACCTTCATGTACCAAAACAAGAGGAAATATCCTTTCTTGTACGAGCAAGTACTAAATTAACTATTTAGGCAATTTGCCTTTCTTTTTCTTTCTTTCTCAGACTTAGTGGAAATACTAAAATGAATAATCTGTTAAAGATAAGTAGGCTGGTTTTAATAATCAGTTCTATCTAAACATAGTCTTTATCTAATGGAAAGGTACTTCCATTAATTTCCCTTATGCATAGAGTTAATTGGCAGATCCTACAAAGGAATCTAGGCTTTGGAATTAAGATAAAGACAACACTGTTTTCCTAAATTCTCATTACTTTTCTTTTAGTACTAAACAACTTTTTAGGATATATGTCTAGTCTTTCAGTTATGTGAATAGCAACAATTATTAATTCATGAAGGGTTACAAGTTGAGACATCATGATAATTACTACATAGTATTTTATTACACAGACACAATATATGTGCATATAGATACATATAATAATAGTCATATCAATGAAAGGAAGAGCAGAAAAGATAAATACACCATGAAAGTGAGCATTCCACTTATGGCACAGTACCATATTAGTAATAGCACTAACAAATATCAACAATGAAATTTTGCAATTTGGAAAAATCCTGTAATGTAAAATTGAAGTTGAACTGTACCTGATGCTAAGAAGCTTGTACCCCTTAGAAACCTTGTACCGAAACAAAACAAACCTCAATGAAACTAGCTACTTTTTATAATTAATTAGCCATCCCTATTGTGAAGACAATGTTCCAAGGCTGATGATTTGAAACTAAATTGACCCTGCAACTGCATATAACAATATGAAATCACAGTGCTTCGATATGATGGATGAGATGAAAGTTAAAAACTTATGTCTACTTAATCAGTTACCAGTCCCTGAAGACTCTCTTGAGGAGCATGATGGCTAGCACGTGTTGAAAGTGCACCAAAATTTCCCTAAAGTAGCAAAAACAAAATGAAAATTAAGTTCAAAATAGGAATGAGTAAAATTTCAGGAAATTATATATTATGCAAAAATCAAATTAAGGAGACAGTTGAACATAATTGAGTTCAGAATCATAGAAAATTAGAAAGCACCGCACCGAAACACCTTGCATGGTTGATTGGTCTCTGTAATAGGAATCACGCAGAGAAGAGAGTGAATTCAAAGGTTCCTATCACCATAAACAATTTGAAAATCAAATCTTAAATACAATACGGAAGTCCTCTGAAATAATATGCCACAGAGAAGAACAAAAGCACATTACCAGTCTTTGACCGTGTGTACCATAATAGCCATTTATTATAGGTATTCTCAAGTCTAATTCCTACAAGTTATAGAATTCACTATGATCCATTACACAAGAGGTTTGCTATTGAAATCGCAAAAGCAAATATATATTCGACATACCTTCCGTTGCAAGTCTGGCTGAGAAATGTAAGAGTTGTCAAGATTGAGTGATCTTGTGTTCAACTGCTCCTACAATAATTCATAAGGTAGCATATAATAATAATTGACAACATTATCATATCCAAATTAGAATTTCAATGGGGACAAACCACATCCTGGGTGATTTCTTGAATCACAGAAGATACTGTTTCAACGTCAGCTTGTACCTACAATACGAAGATGGAGTGTATCACTCAGAAAGGACTTTCCTAATTATGGATAGAAAAAACTGCATTTTCAGTCACAGAGGACTGAACTTTCAGCAGTTTTAGTCCCATGCTTTACAAAATTGCACTTTTGGTCCTTGCGCTGCCTTTCCATTCAAAGTGGTATCAAAAGGGCAACTAAAGGTGCAAAACAAAGACTATTCTATAAAGCCAAAATTACAGAACATGTAAAAAAAAGTGGGACAAAGAGTGCAAAATTTTTTTTCTGAAAACTGGGACCCAAGAGCAATTTTATAAGGTATTGAGCTTCGAGTTCTACGGGACTAAAAATGAAATAATGCCTTATATATCTTAACATGTAGCCGAAGAATTTACATAGAAATAAAAATTGAACTTACCTTCCGCTTCTTCAGAATTTTCTTTGTTTTTGATCCCTTCACCATGTTACTGTCTGAACGACCTCGAGCATCAGTCACGTTAGTCTCCAAAACACTTTTGACAGAGTAGTTTATGCCCACACAATGTTTCAGTGTTTCTTTCAAGGCATGACATGCAACTTGATAAGCTTCCCCTGATAAAGAGCCTTGTTCACCCAATTTAATAGCAAGTTTGCAAATATCATTGAGACGCTGTACTCTCAAGTCCAGATTATTTGGTGTTCTACAAATAGTGTCTTTGATCTTCGCTTTTTGTGTCCATCTTTTCAGTATATAGTTTAATGGGATAGTGGAAATGCCAGATAGTTGAAAAACTGATAAGGCATGTCTACATAGATATCCGTAAGATTCAAACAAATGGCATAAACAACATATGTCGAATTTTCTTTTATTACATGATACAATGAAAGTTTGCTTCTTTTCAAGATCATCGACCTTAAATGTAATGGTTGTCTCATCTTCTCCTACCTTTCCAACATAACAAGTAACTATTCCCAAAACCTCAGCTTGAAATTTTGTATATATTGTATGTGTGTAAACTTTAGACATTTGCTTCTCAAACGGTGAGTGAGATAGTAATATACGTTCTGTATGCTGAGATTCATTCTCTGCGTCGGCTTCTTGTTCATAACTATCATGTAAGAATAGTTTGTATTGATTAATGAACTCCTCGAACACATTTTCTTTCAAAAAGTACTTGTCAAAGAAAGAGACAACACTCTGAGATCGCTCAACCGTACAAAATCCACCAAGAAATATATCCTTCATGTAAATTGGAACCCATTTTCTACGACCTTCATACAATGGTTTGATCCATTCATCATCTGTGAGATCATATTTATCAACCATTTCCTTCCATTTGTTTTCAAATTCCTCCTCTGTTGAGGATCCATAAGTGCATTTCCCGAATTCTCTCAAGAAAACTTCAAATCCAGTCAATTTATGACTTAAATTTGGTCCGACTTCATTGAACACATGCCAAGGGCAAAAACAATGGGAAGCATCAGGGAAAACTTCAGCCGTAGCTTCTATGAGTAAGATGTCATTATCAGTAATAACAACTTCAGGAATTTGGCCACCAACTGCTCTGAGCCAAGTTCGCATCAACCAAACATAAGTAGAAAGTGTTTCATCCCCAATCAAGGCACATCCAAGCAAAATGAATTGAAAATGATGATTAACCCCAACAATAGGAACAAACGGAATCTTGAACTTGTTTCGTATGTAATAAGTATCAAAAAAGACCACATCACAAAAAGGTAAATAATCATGTCTACCTTTAGAATCAACCCAAAATACATTTCTCATAAGAGCTTCTTCATCAAAATCTATTACATAGTAGAAACCCGGTGCATCAGCTTGCATAAGCATAAAATAATCGAGCAATATCTGCACGTCCTTTTCATTTAACACTAACTGCAGCCCTTTCTTTTGAAAAACAGCATTAGCATTATGCTTGTTCTTTCCTCTAATCGCATTATAAAAGTCATCGGGGCAGATTTCATGATTATGGTCTTCTACAAAACTATGTATGAACCACTTCTCATTTGGTTTTCTCTTGATATGCATGCTAGCTTTGCAGTCGGTCTTAGGACACGACCTAGGACTAACAATCGTACTAGACTGGCGCCTGCTCCCAAACCTCGAACAAACAATTTTAATATCAATAAACTTCCCAGATTTTTTTGATCTTCGGCTGGCTTTTATTGTTATGCCAAATCCGACTGACCTAGCGTACTCCCTATAGAAAGAATAGGCTGCCTCTTTTGTTTCAAACTCTAAACCATTTTTGGGCATGTAACAATTTGACACAGTCTTACTATCATTAAAGGCATTAAAATCCATCACATTCCCATCTCTCTCAAGTTCACTCTCCGTAGCATTTTCTCCATTGTTATCATCGTTTAATCTCTCTTCCCGCCCCAAAGGCAATTCAAGATTAATCTCCATAAGACCTAAACTGGAGAAAGAAACTTTAATTAACACAACTAATTTTGGACCAAATTTTCATCTAGGTTTCAGCTAAATAAAGGATTTCATTAGATTACCACGGGCATAATACTAAAAAGTTAATCGAAATTAAATCAGTGATCATAAACATGAAGTGAAATTCAAGAGGAAATTTACGTAATAAGAAAACTAGAATGAGATTACAAGTGCTACTCACACTTCCTTACTTCTGATGAAGCTCCCCTGCAGTGAAATTAGTAGTACTCTCGCTCTCTGAAAATAATTTATATGTGACCTTTTTATTTTGTGAGAATTGCGTTCGGACCCCTTGAACTTTTTTACCGAGAAAGAGTTTTTAAAGGACATATTTACCCTCCACCGTATTATTATACTTAAACTGCGGAGTAACTATTTACTGTAAACTTAGCCCATTATTTTGGCCCTTTCAGATGCTCACTTGAGGCCCATTCATTTGGTCCTGATGGAAAATTTAATCCATTCTCAGCCCAATTTCTATATTTAATGATAGAGAAGAAGTCTTATTCTTATATACTGAGTATTATTTAAATTTAAATTTAAAAAGTAATGTATCTGATCTAGAAGCTGCACCACATTCAGCGGCCAAACAAAATAACAAAAACATAACTACAAATAGATCTGGGGTAAATTGCAGCTTTAGTACCACAAAATGGGCCATCAACATTTGGGTTTCACACTTTAAAAAATTGCACATTTAATCTCAATTCTTTTAAAAAAAATTGCACAACATCACCTTTTTTTTTCGCATGTTCAAAATTGTCACATTCCCTCATGAGACTTTAAAAATAACAAACCAGAAATAAAAACAGGAGGATAAAAGTTACAACATTATTTAATAGATAATCCGAAGTTGTGAAGGTCCACTTTTAAAGAACTAAACATCTTAGAATAGGGGGAAAAATCTAAAGAACTAAAAATACAAATTTGATATTAACCATTTCTCTCTCCTAATTTCCCTTTTATCAATATTAATAATATAATCACACTTTTTTTTATCTAAACATTAATTTATTTATTTTTGAGTAAAACGAATAGATTATTAAACAAAAAGGTCATTTATTTATAGCAGATTACAAAAAAAAAATCAACTAACAAATATTAAAAGTATAAAATTAATAATACTAGAATTAAATTAAGAAATACCATATTTGGGGAAAGTCGAATCCAATACCTCTACGATTTGGGGAGTCACTTATTTGGATATCATTCATCTTATCACATGTATTTAATTATCTTATAATAAATTAGGTTAGTATTTGCGCATATTTTATGTATCAAATAATCAAGCTTTAAACTAAAAATTTCAAATACTAACAAAATCGCAATAAATACTTTTATACCATGCAATAATTAAGCAGATCAAGAACAGGGATTATGACTATTAATACTATTTAATAACACCATCATAATAGTTATCCGAAAGTCCCATTTATAACATAATTTCAGCACCATATATATTTCCATCACACAAACAACAAACAAACCTCACCCAAAACCCAAACCCAGGCCCAACCTCCAAAAAGGAGCAAAACGACACCGTTACCTTCCCCAAAATGCCTGCCGGAGAGTTCCGCCACCCTTCACCACCACCCCCTCCGCCGGGGTCGGAAGAAGAGGAAGAGTGGGTATGGGGCAGGATCAAAACGGAGGCTCGGAGAGACGCCGAAGCCGAACCTGCTTTAGCTAGCTACTTGTACTCTACAATCCTATCTCACTCTTCGTTGGAACGGTCTTTGTCGTTCCATTTAGGTAACAAACTCTGCTCCTCAACGCTGCTCTCGACACTGCTCTACGATCTCTTCCTCAACATCTTCACCACCGACCCCAACCTACGCTCCGCCACCGTCGCCGACCTACGCGCCGCCCGATATCGTGACCCCGCCTGTGTTTCATTCTCCCACTGCCTCCTTAATTACAAAGGATTTCTCGCTTGCCAGGTACTACCCTCCTTCAATTTTCTAACTACTATTTGCACTCAGTCTCAATCATGGATCAATTTTTTAATCTTTTATCTGCATGTTTCCGTTTTTCGAAATCAATGGAAACAAAAAATAATGTAATTTTGAAACTCTTTATTTGCCTCAATAATATCGAAGATTTTACTATTTTCTTACTTTTATATATTTATTAGGAGGTTGGGGATTAGGGGTTTCTGGAGAATTCTGTGTTAACATTGGATATTAGAAAAGAGTATTTATTACTTCGCCTCAAATTTATACAAAACTGTACAAACATGTGCAGCTGCTACACAAATAATGTCAAGAACAGTGTGATTCATCAATTCAGCTTAATTTCTAATCAACCAAATTGAAAAGGAAGGTTAATGGTTGAATTCAGTAATAGTGAAAGTTACATATTACAGTTCAAATATATGAATCTTTAGTCACACAGATCTTTAGGCACAACAATTTTTGGTCTCGCACTTTTGGTCCCATAATAATATATTATCTATCGCCCCGTTTCTATTCATTTATTTTGCAATTTTTTGTCCCATTTCCATTCATTAATCAGTCTTCCCGTAGAATATGAAAACTTTTCCATCATTACAAATGACTGATGATAAACTTACAGGCTCAACGAGTGGCTCACAAGCTCTGGACTCAATCTCGTAAGCCTTTAGCGCTCGCTCTTCAATCCCGTATCTCTGATGTCTTTGCTGTTGACATCCACCCTGCTGCCAAAATGGGTAAAGGCATCCTTTTCGATCATGCGACTGGAGTAGTAGTGGGTGAAACTGCTGTAATAGGAAACAATGTCTCTATTCTCCACCACGTGACATTAGGTGGGACCGGAAAATTTGGTGGGGACCGCCACCCGAAGATTAGCGATGGAGTCTTGATTGGTGCTGGAGCTACTATATTGGGTAATATAAAGATTGGGGAGGGGGCCAATATTGGTGCTGGCTCCGTTGTTTTAATCGATGTGCCGCCGAGAACAACCGCCGTCGGGAATCCGGCGAGATTGGTTGGAGGGAAAGAGCAACCCACAAAGAATGAGGAAGTTCCAGGGGAGTCAATGGATCATACTTCTTTTATATCTGAATGGTCAGGGTATATTATATGATACTAATTAACTACTTTTTGATTTCTCATTTCCGTAGCATCATAAATAACCTGTGTTTTTGTGTTGTAATTTATATTAATTTGTCACTCCAATCCTTGGTTTGTATTTGTATCAATATGGGGATGCATTAATCTTCCTTGCACATTTATGCTTCATGATCTATACAATCAGTTCTCAACTGGTGAACCCATGTTTGAATTCCTGCTATGTTTGATAATACATCGAAAGGGGTTAAATCGAGTAATGCCATATCCTCAGAAGGGTAACAAGAAAAACTAGTAAAAAAAAAAAAGTCTAAAAGTTTCGATAAGCTAGTAAGATCTAACTAACTAGCATGATAAGTCAAACTTACTAATTGATTGGATTAGTAAGATCAAACTTACTAACATGATAGATCAAAGTGCATGAACATAATTTAAGATTAAGAAACATGGTCCCACAACTAAAGCATACTACCAAGTTCATCCCACATGTTTTTAGGTTGATAATTTTACTCCATAATTTACAAGTTTAAAGCAATTTGGTTTCATTTCAACCCAATTGCGAAAATGAATCTCAAGTGTAAGCCTTGTGCTCGACAATTTTAGGATTTTGCTGAATTTTACAAGTATTAATTGTACATTTACCTTCCCATAAATAGGATATGAGCATTTTAATTGAATTTTTAAATTGATAATTGCATATTTACCCCAAAAAATAGGAAGTGAACATTTTGATTAAATTTAAAGTTGATAACTGCATATTTACCCCGCAAATATTAGGTAAAATTTTGCAAATTTTCATAAAGTTTCAACAGTTACAAATAATTGAACTAATATAAATTGTAACTTTCAACCAAAAAATAGTAAATGGTTTTACAAAGTTAAAAAATTATTTTTAATAAATAATATTGTATTTTAGCTTAAATAGTTATACGCATTTAAAATTTTCAATAATTAAATTCATGAATTTAAATATAAAATTTAGAAGTACCTATCCAAATTTCAATAAGTAGAAACAATGAAATTTAAATTTTAAATAGTTATCTACGATTCTACGTATTATTATCAATTAATTAAATTAATGGATTTATAGAATAATCTTTTATATAGTATCAATATTTTAAATAAAATGTTTTATCCAAAAAAAACTGAAAAAACTTAGTTTTTTTTTTTTTTTTTTATATTTGAATTGAAATTAATTTAGTTTAGAAGATGCCATTATGAACTTCACATCCGGTCAAAATTGATCCTAAATGTCAACAATCTTCACATGGCGTTTATTTTCACCAAAATGGTACTAATGTTGCTTCAAATTTGTATATTGTTGGGTAAAATTATTGGCAAGAAAATGTGTGAGGTAAACTTGCGAGCGCACTTTAATTATTAGACCATTTTTTTCATTTCTCCCTCTTTTTCCCTAAAAATAAGTTTATTACCCATTGTGTTAGCCTTAAGGTTGCATGATTATCGTGCTAGTTCTCATGTTACATATAGATTTAGGATTTGAAAAACTATATTAATTTATACCCATGTAAGTGTACAAATTTGATTAGAATGAATGTCCTTTAATTAACTACAAAAAAATAGGGCTTCACCTACGATCTGATTCCAACGAAAACAAATATGTTGCTATTAGTGACGGATTAGTAACCAAATACCAACATAATCTCATTTAAAAATTCTACCTTCAATAATAGCGACAAATTTTAGGACAGTGAGCTCCTAACATATAATATTTGTAAACTTCAAAAAACAATTTCTAGTCCCAAAATACTACGAATGTGATATAACTTTTAAACTATAAACAACAATTTCTAGTTCCAAACTACTGCAATTTTGAAAGAGAAAATGGCAGAGGAGGTAAAAATATATTAATCAACCAAATAAAACAAAACAAAGACAAAGATATAAGGCCATCTTCAGCCAAGGCAGGCAATAGCCCCTCATGTCTACCTGCCTGCTTGCTTGCTTGCTTGTCTTGCCTAGTCTGTCATTTTCAATCGAACAAACAATCCAAAACATCTAATTCAATTTCAAACTTTTCCCACTCTCACTTAACAATAACAATAATAATATTATTATTATCGGCAATAATAATAATAATAATAATAATAACAATAATAATATTATTATTATTGGCAATAATAATAATAATAATAATAATAATAATAATAATAATAAAGAAGTCAATAGGCAATTGAAAAAAGATTTAGTTGAATACTTGTGGGCAACACATGGGCCATTATCGAATTAGGTGTTCCTTTGTAATCGTATTTGTTAAGTTATTTATTTGATCTTGTAATTGTATTTTTAAATTAAGTTGCAACAATAATAAGTTTTGTTAAGTAATTTTTATATAACAATAACTATATTTTTTTAAACTAAGTCATAGTTTATCAAAATGCACCAAATTTTTTTACAAACTCACATAAATTTTTTAATTTATTTAAGAAAAAAAGTGACCAATTACATAAAATTGACTATTTTGTAAGAATTTTTACACAAACTTTTAAGGATTTTTACACACATATACATGTTTTATTTATTTTAAAAAAAGTGACCAATTAATTTTTTTATACATATATATATATATAATTAATATAATTTAATTTTTTTAAACACATTTTAAATTATTTTTTTAAATGAAAAATTAAAAAAAATATATGATTATAGGGCGGCCATCGCCTGCCTAGATGCCCCCCAGTTGCCCTCATGCCCGCTTGCCCTCCAAAATAATTTCCATCTCCAACCGAGGACCCCCTCGTGCCTGCCTCCCCCTTCGGCTGGAAATGGCCTAAATACTTAAACTTTTAAGACCTCTAGTATTCCTTGTTCAGGGCATGGAATTGATACATGAATGGCGTCAATGTCAAGTTCTGGAACCCCGTGCCTAGAAGCAAGACCAAAAAGTACTTGAAGTTGTAACAAGACATCAAATCCATGGAAACGGCGTTAGAGATGACTGACACATTTTCAACAAATATCCAAAATTGATATATGTTTGTTGAAATTTACAACATAATGGATGACTTTCAAAACCTATAATGAAACCAGACATTGAAGTCCAAACATGCCTCCATTTTTTGCTTATAACACGCTAGTTTTTTTACCACATTAATAAACAAGCTAAAGCTAGCGTATGTGGTATAGAATATCCTCAAACATGCTATTAAGCTTATTATGATCGCCATTATAACAACAATTTTTAGTCCCAAACTACTACAAATGTGAAAGAGAAAAATGGCAATGGACCTAAAAATATTCAAGCAAATAGAACAAAATCATAAGAAACAATGTATAGCTAGAAATAAGAAAAAGATGCTTCACTAACACATAAAATCTTAATTCAAATAGTATCGCTCAAACGTTTTCCAAATGTTAACTTGACTCTATCTGAATTTCCTACCATGGACATTGATCGACAACTAAGCTAACTCCTTGGGAAGCTTTTGGAAATGACAACAACTTGTCTAAGATCATCGCTCTCATATTTGGATTCTTGACAACGACTAACACCATCTCTAATACGGCACTATGTCCAAACAAAAACTTGACCAACTCCATTGTGAATGTTGAATAATCTAAATTGGAAATTGTAATGTAATTGAGACGGCTTGACAAGCTTGGTGTGTCTTCTTCTCTTGGCTCCAAATCGCTTCTCTGTTCGAAAGGCTGGAGAAAGATCAAAATTGTCAATTAGGAATTACAATCAAAGTGAATAATTAAATGAAATAGGGGTTTGAAAGAATTGCAAATATTAGCTTGTCTTACAAATAAGTATGATATGATATATTGTGGTAGTTCTATGGTTCGTGCAATTATTGTGCTAGTTCTAAATTTGCACAACTATTGTGCTAGTTCTAAGGTTGCACACATAAATATTCATGATTGTAAGAACTATATATATATATATATATATATATATATTTGTTCCACTCGAAATCTCATATCAACCGAAAAACTTTGATTATAGAATTATTCTTATGTGGCATAATAAAATAGCTGCTCATAACATATACTTTTAAGTATATTCGTTGGGAGGAGAAACTCGTACCTCAATGAAATTTATTTGAAGAGCTCAACATTTGGCAAAAGCTTGATCAATTCGATTAAACCTTCCACATAGCTTGCTGTAGATCTCACTTCCAACTTCAACCAGTTCACCCTATATATTGGGCAAATGATGCTCCGGGGTTCACCGAGTGCGGGGGCAAAGTACTAAAAGTGGGAGAATTTAAATGAATAATTACTTGTGATAAAATTAATTGACAAACATATACCATGTAGATTATGATTCACATAGGCTCTTATACATATCAGTGTTGCACAGTAGTGTGTTGAGGTCTTACCTTGGGATGTAAGAGCAATTCTAGTTTGCTCTTAATAGTTACTTTGTCCCATTCTTTTAGCATGAATATATTACTAGAATAATACCTACTCTAAAGCATATTGGTGCACATATATTATTACTTGTTAATATCTTATATAAGATATTAACAAGAATATAATCATCTACTATATACTCATTAATTTGCATGATAAATTAATAAACTATAGAAATGGGGTCATGTAATTTAAAGAGATCGATGTATTGATACCTTAAGAACAATATTTGTTAGCGCCAACCTTGTTGAGTCATCACAGGAGTGAGTACATTCATGTGTTGCTGAAATAAGCTTTGTGGCGTTGCACGTTGATGGAAGATTTAAATATTCGAACTCTTTCAACATGTCTCCAATATAGCTCAAAGACGTAAGGTTTGGAGCATTAACCCTCAACTTACCCCGAAACACAATGTTGGAATATTGCCATTCTCCTATGTTTATGAAAGTCAAACTCTTAAGCCTGTGAGATGAGACATTGAGGACCCTAATCCTATCCATAGTACAATATTCTAAATTCAAGCTCTCAAGAACACTCGATTGCCTTGAAAATAACCTACGTGCTATGTGTCTATTTGGGATTCTAACTCCAAGTAAGTATAAACTTTTGAGACTGCTAAAGGTCGTTGATGATTGTAATATTACTACGCCACCAAATCTCAAAGATAGTTTTTCCAAAACTCTACAAATTAGTTTAGGAAAAAATATTGATTGTCGTCTATACGTATTTACACTAAGGGCGTCAATATTAAGTTCTTGAACCCCATGCCTAGAAGCAAGACCAAGAAGTACTTGAAGTTGTAACAAGACATCAAATCCATGGAGGCGGCGTAAGAGATGACTAGACTCATTTTCAACAAATTTCCAAAATCGATATCTATTTGTTGAAGTATATAGTTTCCAACATAGAGGTTGATGATTTTCTAAAGTTTCAGAATCTATAATAAAACCAGGCATTGAAGTCCAAACGTGCCTCCATTTTTTAGCTAAAACACTAGTTTTGGCTGCATCTGCAACATCAAGAAATGAGAGTATGTGATATAGAATATCCTCAGGCATGCTACTAAGCCTATCATGATCGCCTTCTTGGTGCAAATGATAGGACTTTTTTCGCGTACAAACCATTGATTGGGTTAACGCAAAAATGAACTTGCTACGATTACTTAACTAAATTGACTAATTCGCAGACTTAGCTTTAATCACTTCTTTCCTATTTACTTCTAAGTAAAGAATCATCCACCAACAAATTTATAAACCTGTAACAAGACAAAAGAAGAAGAAAAATAGTCAGAATCTTCCATTTTGATATATATGACAATTACACTCCATTTATAAATAACAACAAGAAGATATGTAAACAATATTATAATTAATCATAATTTGATAGATCATATATATCTAGTGAATCGCAAACACATTAATGGTCAACAAAGCAAGACAAGAATTAGCATATATAGAGTGAAGAAAGAATATATAGTAGTAGTAGTGTTGACTAGGGTTTATGCCCTATAGGGCAATTACAATAACCACACACATATATATATATATATATATATATATATATATATATATATATTATAAAAAATAAGACAAAAAAACACCAGAAACCAGGTAGATACTTACCAGAACACCGAATTTAAAGTAAAATTGCGATATATAAGTATATCTATATGTATAAAACCAACGCACGAAATCAGCACACACACATACAGCTAGCACAAGAATTTTCTTGAAAACAACCTAGCTAATCGAACAGTACTTGAAATAATATAATTAAACCTGTAAATTAATATTCTTATACAAAATTATTAACATACCTCAAAAAAATGAAATGCTCCAATTAATCATATTCCCGTGCAGTGCACCCTCATTTCAATACTTAAATTTTGTGAACACAAAAATAGATTAATTGATTCTTATATATTTCGGATCTAGAAGGTGGCTAACTTATAGATTTGGAACAGAAAACTTTTTTAATTATGCTCCGTTTCCTAAGTGGATTTGATTTTCATTCACCTAGATTTTTGTGTCGGAGATGTCAAGGTACGTTTCTGTGAGTACTTTCTGAGTATTCTTTCGGTGCTGTGGGTATTAATCTAATTTTATTTTCCTTATCTCATTTTTATATATATATATATATATATTATATATATATATATATATATATATATGTGCCACCTGAAAATTGCTTTTAGGTCTCAGTTTAATTGGTAGATTTATTTACTGTAATTTCTATTTTTCTTTTGTGGGAATTTATATACAGTAGTATTTTCGTCTTTGAGCAAAAATATGAATAAATATTAGACTATTTAACACCAAATATTGTCTTTTTTTTTATATGTAGCCAAATTAAATAAAAAGAAAAAGAATATAATTAAGTCAATGTTTATATAATTTTAATGACATGCTTATAAAAAAATAATGTACGTAAAGAGGGAACGATATAATTAAGTATCTCAGTTTAATGCACAAGTCAATTCTACATTTTATTTTAACTCTCAAAAATTGCGCGCCAAAATTCAAATGTGATATGTAGAAATTTTTATACAAATTCAAAAATACTGGGTGTAATTACGAGCCAAGACATAATCTTTTTTTACTTAATTTGGTTATAAAACGATCCTATCATCACACCATTAACAATTACATTAGCAATTGTTTTAGCGCTGATAAAAGATGATTAGTCAATAGTCGTTGTTAATGTGTTTGTAAAAAATTGGTGGGAATTCCCTTTAAATTAAGAAATTAAAAGAAAAAAAAACTAATGTTAGTAAAAAAAAAAGAAGTAGAAAATGAATGTGTTTGTTCTCATATACACTATTTAGTTAAGTTGTTTACAATATTTGTTTTCTTTTGTTTTTTCAGTTGAATATCTGACACACAGTAATTTTTTCTTCATGAATAATTCGGACCATGATAATTGGACATTGTTTATGAATCCCTCAATTATTAGTTCATTAAGCTATTAATCTTATTGGTTAGTGCTTTTTAATTGTAAGCAACTTAGGGCATCTCCAATGGTGGGGGCTCGGGGCTCCAGAGCCCTGGGGCTGCCCCTGCCCCTGCCCCCACCCCGAGCCCTGCCTGGTCGTCTCCAATGGCAGGGCTCCGAAATTGATTTAATTCAATTTCTAACTCTTGCCCACTCTCACTTATAATTAAAATAAATTTGATGAGTAAAAAAATTCATTCGGGTCTTTGCGGAATTATATTCTACTTCGTTAGTAAATTAAAACGGTATATGGTATGTTCAAATCGGAGTTCAGGTGAATGAGAAATTGATTTTCAAAGATCACCCTTTGAAATGGAAGAAAAAAAATAGAAGTTGTTTTATCCCACATTGGAATTGGAAGGAAAAATCTTGAGGTTTATATATGATTTGACAATGTAGTGGTATAACAATCTAGCCACCAAAAGTCTATTCCCTCGCGTGCAGGGGGGAGTGCAAATCATGGATCGAAATTCACTTCGTCTCTTCAAGACTTGTGACAGCCCGCGACCTACGAATGCGGTCCAATTCTCTAGCTTTCAGACAAGCCCAATTTTTGCATATCTCCATTTTTTTTATTAATTAGAACTTATTAAATGCAAAAAAATTATTTACATAATATACTAACAAATTTTATTAAATAATTCAATTCTACAAATTTAATTTAGGAGGGAAATTTAATTTTATTAATTATTTATTTATATAATTAATTTTTTTTGACTTAAAGAGGGGCGCGTGAGTTTTAATCACGCCCAAAATTCCCACGCGGGAACGAGCGGCGGCCCCGGCCCGTTCCCGCCCCGTTCCCCACCCCGCCCCGAGCCCGTCTCCGCTGGAGATGGCTTCCCTCCCCACCCCCGACCCCGCCCCGACCCCGGAGATGGCCTTAATAGCCGAATAATTACCAGCTAGCTAGTTAATTGAACATCACAAACATTCATTATTGATTAATCACTCAATTAGCCAAACTTAAAATTCTTTTTTTGTACTGTAAATATAATTACGGACAACCCTTTTATATATTATGTCACAGTCACTAGTGGTTTGTAATGATTGATATGGAATATCTTATATACACTTCTATCCAATAAAATCTCATTTTAGAAAGGCCGTAATAAGAAACTAGAAAAAGAAATAGAAAAACAAGTAAATACTAAGGCCATCTCCAGCCGAACCGGGGAGGCAAGCAACAGCCCCCGGTTCGGCTGGAGATGGATCTCCCCCCGGAGGGCAAGCAGGCATCCGGGGGGAGATGCCTGCCTGCCAGGCAGGAGTTGCCTGCCTGCCTGCCTGCTCCTTTACGCGCTGAGCATCTTTTTCTTTTTTTTTTTTTTTTTTTTTTTGCAAATTTGGACAGCTGCTATTGAAGGAATCAATTGGGGTTATATGCAATTTTCATTCCATAATCAAACATAATACGAGAGGAAGAAGGAGAAGAAGGAAAAGGAAAAGGAAAAGGAAAATCATGAAATATTTCTAGAACATAAATGTATTTAATGTTTGGCAATTTAAATAATGCTTTAATTATTTGAAAAAAAAAAAACTCCTATGAAATGCAAATTTGGTACTATCGGATAGGTTTTCAATACATTAAAATGTCGATATAAATTTGGTCATGTTTAATATATAATGTTGTTTTTAACACTTATTAATTATGGTTTAATATATAAAAACTTTTTAACACTTATATAAATTTTTTTTAACACTTTTTAACACTTATTAAAAAAAAAAAACTTAACCATAATTTTGAAAGATACAATGTTTTAAAATCAATGTAGGATAAAAGCTTAACTATTAGAGTACAACAATAAAATTGATCTCAACTATTTAGAGTACAACAATTAAATTGATCTCAATTAAATGGCCCGTGTGTTGCCCACAAGTGTTCGACTAAATCTTTTTTCAATTGGCTATTGAGTTCTTTATTTCGAACTTTGCCACGACGCATCATATATGATTCAATGTCGATCTCGCCTGATCTTGTGGATAATTCTACAGTTGTAGTAGTTTTCTTTTTCGATTGCTCATAATATTTTGCACGAGCCCTACGAGATCTACGAGGATCGGTCTCGTCATCACTGGAGTCTTCATCGCCGTATTCATCACGTTCGTCCTCCACAATCATGTTATGAAGGACTATACAAGTCAGCATTATGTCGCTCAAGTCCTCTATGTTCCAACCCCTACCAGGCATCTTAATTATCGCGAAACGAGCCTGCAGAATCCCAAATGCTCGTTCCACGTCTTTTCGATATGATTCTTGCATTTGGGTGAAAAATTGTTCTTTAGGGTCAATCGGGTTTCTAATTGCCTGTATCAATGTCGCCCACTTTGGATATATGCCATCTGCAAGATAGTACGTCATGAAATAATTCTTGTTATTTACCTCGTAATTAACATGTGGGGACGTTCCTTTTATCATGCTATCAAACAAGGGGCTTCGGCCAAGAACAGTGATGTCATTTTGAGATCCGGGTACGCCAAAGAAAGCATGCCATATCCAAGTATCGGCATCAGCAACTGCTTCAAGAATAATCGTAGGTTTTTTTAGTCTTCCTGAAAAGGCCCCTTGCCATCCAGTTGGACAATTCTTCCACTCCCAGTGCATGCAATCTAATGACCCGATCATCCCGGGGAATCCACGAGATTCTGCTTTAGCAAGAAGCCTTTCAATATCTTCCACATTCGGTTCACGAAGATATGTCTTTTTGTATTTTTTCAAAATGGTTTTGCAAAATTGGCGCAAGGTTTCACATGCAGTTGACTCTCCTATATGGAAGGGTTCGTCCAGAGCATCAGCGGGGTTTGCGTAAGCTAACATACGCAAAGCGATGGTCACCTTCACTAGGGGTGTGAACCCTAAACGTCCGGCCCTGTCTCTTTTTTGTTGAAAATATTTATTTTCACGTTCGCATTCTTCAACCAAACGGAGGAACAAGGGTTTTTTCATCCGAAAACGCCTTCTGAAGTCCTCGTCGTTATATACAGGCCTTTCAACAAAGTAATTGCGCAAGAGTTCTTGGTGCTTCTCTTCACGATTCCTCGGTTTTTCTTTTCGTCCAGGTTTAGAGCCACCATGGACAGGGGCCACATCTACAGGCTGAAGAGTGAATTGCCGATAGTCTTCAATTTGTTTGAGGAACTGTTGATGGACCTTTTCTCCTTCTTTAAGGTTAAACAATGCATAATCATCGAAATTATTTAAGAAGTGCTCAGTGGAACCCTCGTCATAAGTTGGGAAATATGAACCCGAACCTTGTTCAAAATTTTGGTTACCGCCTGAACTTTCTCCCGGATTTGAATACTGGTTACTCGGTGGTTGTTCAAAATTCGGGTAGTAGTTACTCATATCTTGTTCAAAATTCGGGTAGGAGTTACTCGAATCTTGTTCAAAATACGGGTAGGAGTTACTAGAATCTTGTTGAAAATTTGTGTAGTTATTACTCGAACCTTCTCCCGAATTCATTGTATGGAGAAATTAGTGATTGTAGAGAGAGTGATGTAGAGAGAGTGATTTATAAGCTACTGAATGGAGAAAGTAATGAAATACAAAGGGCTCACCTTCTATTAAATAGAATTTTTGGTGACTGATGAGGCACTACATGACAATATAAGCTACTGAATTGTTAGGACACTATTTTCACGTGATGCTACAAGGTTTTTTTTCAGAGATTCTTCACCTTTTTTTTTCTTCAGAGATTCTTCACTTTAATTCTTGCAAATAGTATCAGTGTAATGTCACTTCAATTCTTTTGCAGGTAAATTCACTACAAATCTTTTCTTTTGCAGATATGGAGATATTCGTAGACATTATGAGATTTAAGAGGGTAAAGAATTTTTTTTTAAATTCACGGGGAGGTAAATGAAACAATACACAATATCATGGGGGTAAATTGCCATTAGCTCTTCACTTTAACATTGTATGTACTATTTTCAGATTTTAAGAGAGGACAAAGTCACGGGAAATAGTTTATGACAATGTTGGTAGGTACTCTTTTGGTTGCATTATTCAATTACTGTGGTAATTTTTAGTGTGAAACTTTTGTTCACGGGATTCTTCACTTTAATTCTTGCAAATAGTATCAGTGTAATGTCACTTCAATTCTTTTGCAGGTAAATTCACTACAAATCTTTTCTTTTGCAGATATGGAGATATTCGTAGACATTATGAGATTTAAGAGGGTAAAGAATTTTTTTTTAAATTCACGGGGAGGTAAATGAAACAATACACAATATCATGGGGGTAAATTGCCATTAGCTCTTCACTTTAACATTGTATGTACTATTTTCAGATTTTAAGAGAGGACAAAGTCACGGGAAATAGTTTATGACAATGTTGGTAGGTACTCTTTTGGTTGCATTATTCAATTACTGTGGTAATTTTTAGTGTGAAACTTTTGTTCACGGGATTCTTCACTTTAATTCTTGCAAATAGTATCAGTGTAATGTCACTTCAAAATTTCACCTACCAAAAAATCTCACCTACCAAAATTTCTCTATTTAAGTGAAGTTGAATCTTCAACGTTATTCACTCATTTCTACACTCAGCGCATAAATCACTTATAATCAATTCTCGCATAGTCACTCATCTCTCTTCGAAAAAATGCCTCCCAAATCAAACTGGACCCAAAAGGAAGATGAAGCCCTAGCCAAGGCTTACAATCAAGTCGGAGAGGATCCAATTCAAGGGTCTAACCAACGAGGAGTAACAATGTGGGAAGCAATTTCACTCGCTATGTGTGCATTCCTCATGTCCGAGGGAATATCCGCCCCGAAGAGAGGTGTCGAAGCCTGTTCAAGTAGATGGAAGAAAGGAATAGCTAGATTTATAAACAAATGGCACGAAGCATTGCTCGAGGCTAACTGTCGATATGTCAGTGGCACCAACTTGGTTGACGTGGTAAATGTTAATAGTTGCTATTTTTACTTAATAATCTTTTTAACATTATCGTCTCATAATTTCGGAGCTCATAATATAAATTTTTAATTGTAGGAACATATGGCTATGGAATTCTACCATCGTGAACTTGGTTCGGGGTTTCATTTGATGCACGTTTGGAATGTTTGCAAAGATTGGCCCGTCTATAGAGTGATCTCTTCAGGAAATTCACAATCAAGAGTGGATCCACTCCATACGCAATCATCTCAGGCGAATGAAGGGATGGATTCCGCACAATATTATCGTCCAACCTTCGATTTTCCAATTGGGGATGACAATGATTTTGTGACTCCTGAGCGCACTCCCGTGTCAGAACAACCTAATGCAAGGCCAATTGGAACAAAGGAGGCTAAAAAAAAGAAGGGAAAGGGAAAGGCTACGACAAGTCATTCTGAAGATAGAGAGCGTTCGGAAGCGAATCTTATATATGCTGAACGAGCCGCTAAAATCCACGAGGATGCACAAGACCGTAGACATGCTGCAATAATGGCCATCAAACAGGAGGAGATGGAAATGAAGGTATTCTCGATGAATACATCAAATATGACTCCTCTATCAAAAGATTTTTGGAGGATGAAGAAGGAGGACATCATCCGCAAGAAAAAAAAGCTAAATTTTGGAGGTTCGGTTGAAGGAGGGAGCAACCTAGGCGATCCTGATTTTAGCCGTGATTTCTCTCCATAGGCCCATGATCCAACTTGTTGTAGTGTTTGTTGTGTTTTTTTAATTATGTTTAGTTGTTGGTGTTTCCCTTGAAAATTATGTTTTGTTTTAGTGTGTAATAGTTGTTTTTCTTTTCACTCCAAGTGCATTAATAATAATTGTTGATGTTTTTCTTTAATTATGTTTACTCGTTTTTATTTTTATGAATGCCTTATTATTATTATTGTTGTTGTTGTTGTTGTTGTTGTTGTTAAGTGAGAGTGGGGAAAGTTTGAGATTGAAATAAATGTTTTGAATTGTTGGTTCGGTTGGAGATGACTGATTTGGCGAGGCAGGCAGGCATGCAGGCAAGCAGGCAGGCAGGCAGGCATGAGGGGGCTATTGCCCGGATCGGCTGGAGATGGCCTAACAAGAACAATGAATCACAAATATAGTCTATGATAATTTGGCAATTGTTACACTTTCGTCCTTAATCTAAATTTTGTTACACTTTGTCCTTTCAGGCCAACCCGTTAGTCCCTTTGATCAATATTTATGTTAACCGAAAATAACGTCGAACACATGATCTTGACAAGGACAATTTTGTTATTTCAATTAAAAGATCTTTAAACTTATATTTCAATAGTCCCTTATGTGCTATTTTTGTTATACTATAGTTCATAAATAATATTCGTGTTACAATTTAATCCTACTAATGACAAAATTACCATTGCCAAAATCACGTGCAGAGACGTGGTGTTAATTTAATCAGAATCTTGCTTGAAACGACCAGTGGAGCCACAATATTGACTTGAAGAGCTATATTGTAACCACATCTAGATTTATAAGAAGGAAAAACAACCACCAAAGATCAATAACGATGTTAGTGATTCAGCCGAAATTGATAGGTATATTGAGCATCTCCTAACAATAAAGTTCAAACATGCAAGAAATATGTCAAACTCAAAATGCATTCAAAATTTTAACAAAATGACTTTTTCGTATTCATATTAGATTACAAATGAACACAGAACAAAAGCCAGCAGAGTGGTTATCAAGAAAACCTTCCAGTCCAACATCGAAGTAAGACTACTTATATTTAGTTTTCTTCTCCAAATCCTTACGAACTCCATCACTCGACTGCCTTTTAGAACTCGAAAGCTGGTTCTCAGAAGCTTTTCTGCTGTTAATAAACTCTGAGAAAGAAAGAATTGGTGGTGGCAGTACTTTATCCTGTGAAAAAGAAGCCGCAAATTGAATCCCACCACTGACTTTTTCATCGACGACTCTCGTGACAACTGGAACGATGGGAGATGATGAAGGTGAAGAGTAATCTGCTGCTCCTGGTGTAACAACTTCCGTTTCTGAACCAGCCATGTTTCCAAGTCTTTTGCTTAGTTCATCGGAGCTTGCGGTTGACAACCACCTCACTATACTTGCCATCTGCGACAAATAAAACGACTTCCCACTTTTCTCATATTTCTTATAGCAATCATTCTCGAGTTTCTCAGCAGATGTAGAATCAATCCTGGTTAATTAAATAAAACAAATTAATATTACCGACGATGATTTTCTGCATCGACCAATCAGAGGTTGTAATAAATCAAGGAGAGAAATGCAAAAATATCACCTATGCTTGGTCTAATTAGCAAAAATCCCCCCTATGTTATTTTTATTATCAAAAACTTCCCCTGTGCAAATTTTTATTAGCCAAAAAAAAAACCCTAACACCCCTATTCACCTAAAAAATTGGCAATAATTGGCAATTTTTCCCTCTGTTGACTTAAAAAGTTGGCATAACCACCCTATAATTTATGAAGGAATTTCAAATGGGGTTTTTGCTAATAAAAAAAGAACACATGGGGGTTTTGCCAATTAGGCAAAGCACAATGGATATTTTTGCATTTAGCTCATAAATCAAGAATAGGGTGAAAGGACGTATACTCTAAATCGCTGAACCGATGCTGGTTCTGCTTCATTGCATTTAATAATCTTTGCTTTCCTGAATCTCTTAATGTTCCGGAAATGGCGTTTTTGTCAACTTTGTTTGCCTATGAACACAAAGGAAAAGGTCACTAGTGAATGGAGACTAGAATAAGAGGACGAAAATGAAACACGGTTTACCTGCTTGTCTGTGTTATTTTTACTCCGGTAATAGTTCTCTTCTGCACGCTGTAATAACTCAATCTTATCTTGTATCTTACGTCCTGATGTTTTACTTGAATGAGCTGCAGTTTTTGCCATTTCAACAGCATCTGGAGCCAAAATAATAGGATGCGAGTAGAATGAAATAAAGTGGAGAAAACAAAACTAACCACTGTTTTAAACGACATTCTGATCACGTGAGATTCAGAATCATCTTTTTTTATTTTTAAATCAAAATTGAGTTTATTGTTTAGATATACCATCAGAATCCGATATATCTTCCTCGGATCCACTTGCTTCATCATCACGGTTCCAGAATTCTGAAAAATGTCGCTCCTCGACATTGAAATCTGAAGCACTGTACCGAATGCATAAACAAGATCGTGAGTTATGCAATTGTAGTCTCACATGACAGAATACTCAGCACTTTCAGTCTCGTGAGTTTCAAAATAGCACTACTGGTCTAATTTTTATTTTATTTTATTTTTCATATTTCCTCCTTTTCGTCTTTCCAGCCAATTTAGACCTGAAGTGCAAAACAAAGATAGTTCTATGGCCAAAAGGTAGAGCACAAGACTAAAAGTGATGATTGTCCAGCCCCTTGGGACTAAAAATGCAATTTTTTTCCAAATAAAAGAAATAAGGAAGGATCACCTGCTTATGTATATACGAGAGGATCCACTTCCTTTTCGAAAACTAGTAGTAGTTGCAAGCTCCTCCAAATACTTTGAAACTACATTAGGATGTCTACATGCATCACAAGATTTTGCACACAACAATGACGATACCTATTTCAAGAGAGAAATATATGGATTTACTTTGTACACAATTTTACGCAAAAATGCAAATGAACCAAGAAAGGGATACCTCTTCTCCAAAACTCTGAAGGATCTTTTTTCTACGGCAACCAGGCTCCTCACAGTACTCAACCATCTGGATATCGCCCAGACCAAAGCAAAAATCAATATGAATATATTATTTAAATACATATGCATGTACATGTACTGAGTGAATAGCAAATCTCCCTGTGTTTTTGCAAAAGAAACACACTGCCTCCCTCTTGATTTATATATTTTTAAAAGGGGGTTAAAAATGCCCATTATGCAATACCACTAGGGGGTAAAGTGCCCATTTACATATATCACAGGGAGGTAAATTGTCCATTTACACATATTACAGAGGGGTAAAGTGAAGTGAATATGTTGTGAAAGTAAGGTTAAATTGGTCATTATCACATGAGAATGAAGTCCTGGTCGCATTATAGAGCGTGTGTGCAACACCTTCACGAGGAAGGAGGTAAATTGCTCATTATTTCATATCACAGAGAGGTTAATTGCCTATTTTCATATCACAAGGGGGTACATTGCTCATTACGCATATCACAGGGAGTTAACTTACCAAAACCCACATGTATGTACCTGACGAAAATCAGCAAGGGATTTCTTTGAGGAACCATCCTCCAAGCTTGAAGAATGCGACTTCTTTTTTGTAGCATTACCAAGGATGAATTGCTGCAACAAGATTAATGGTAGTGAATTTGAAGTGTACTTAAAAAATTTAAAGAACTAAATAACATTCATTGGGAAGATGATAACCCACCATTCTTCTACAATCATCCACTCCGTAATACAAAAGACTGCGGGAGGGTAATTGATCACGACCAGCTCGACCTGACTCTTGATAGAAGGCTTCCATACACTTGGGAATATTAAAATGACAAACAACTCTGACGTCCTTTCTATCTATACCCTGGATGGTGAAACTATAATTCTTTAAATCTATATTGGAGCTTTTCAGTGTTTATCTCTCTAAATATTTATGACAATAGTTACATACCATCCTGCAGTAAAACCACCAGCTCAAAGTCGTGCATGCCACATGTTATCTCCGACAGTAGTTGAGATACCAATTAAAAAAGGAACACCATGAGGTTATTTTTGTCTAGATAATGAGAATTAGAGGACTGAAAGCATAATTATTGAAATAAACAAAAAGGATTTGAGTTCTTTTAATATTCAAGAAACTTGTAGCAATGGGAATCAACTGAAAGCCTGATACTAGTTATGTTTTTTGTCTCTGACAAAAAAATAAGAAATTTATGAAAAATGAAAAACTTAAAACAGCAATGGTTTACGGCTTATTTATACCATGTTTTCCTACTAGTAATACAATGTTTAATAGCAGCATTCAGATTATTTTGCATGACTTGCTTCAATTTACAAAACCATTAACAGAAAATAATAAAGAAATGCATACCCAAAAGCTACTGTTGCCACAACTACTTGTGTTTTAGAGGAGAGCCAATTATCCAAGATAGTGCTCCGCAATTTACCGTTCAAGCCTGCATGATATGCTAAAAGTGGACGAAAGGAAAAACTTAGTTCGATAATCTGACACAAATAATGCTTTTGAAATTGCTACACAACAAAGTTTCATTACCAGCAGAAGATATTCCATTCTGAGATAGGTGGAGAGCCAGATCATCACAAGTTGTGCGCTCAAGGCAATAAACAATGGCACAAATATTGCCATAAGATTTTATATAATTACATAGATCAGAATATGGATCATCCAGCAGATCTTTATAGCGAACTGCATAGACACATAGCAGACTTCATTTAGTCCTTACTTTGCTTAAACAAATCGAAATTATCAAATCAACATTATTGCAAATTTTTGAGAACCAAAAGTTGCCAAATCGGATTAGGATGGTGGGCAAGTAGTTAATGAATTTGAATAAGTTTTGAATCATATGAAGAGTAATGCATTTGATTATTTGTCAAAGCATCCAGGAGCATCAGTTGTGCTCTGAAAACTGTAATGTGGATGTGTTCCTCTTTAACATTAAGAAATTCTCATTAAGCAAGAACTCAAATATAAGTATAAGAAGCAGATATACGCTTAATTAATCCACCAAATCAATGCCATAGGGACCTCACCTTCATAATAGATATTTGAGCGGTTAAATGGTGATTTCAGGACAAGAGGATTTTGCAAACACAAGGAAGCGATCACATCCTCCTGAACTCTGCAAAAACACAACATCTAGTATAAATGTCTCCTCTTGTTTCTTATAAATATAAAGGATTTTTCTTTGAACAGAATGAGTTTGATATAACAGCCACAGTTTTATAATTCCTCGTATGTTTACAACAATTTCAGTGACCACACTGATTCTTCCTTTTCCCATACGACAACAGACTATGAAAATATATATCTTCAACAATGTGGAAATTACAAATGATTGCAACATCTGAATAGGAGTAACAAGTTGAGAAGATGTAATTTAAAGAATCTACGTATATAATAGTAAGCATTGATTTTTTTTTTCGGAAGCATAAGAATTGTAGTTTTTAGCTACCAAGACTAGAGCTGTTGATTACACTCACTTAGGAACAGCAGTAGCTGTCAAAGCAATAACTGGTATGCCAGGCAGATGATGCCTCAGGGAAGAAAGCTTTCGGTAGCTTGGCCTAAATTAAATGGACAACAATAAAATGTATATATTAGTCATTCAACAAAAAATATGTGTATGTACGTGTGTGTATACATAGATGGATAAAGCGAGAATGTAACAATTCTGCCAAATACTACAATAGAGCAATCAATCGATTACATGATGATATTCAAATCACTACAAATGGAGGTATAGAGCACATACGTATCTCTAGTAAGTGAACTATCTTGCTCACACTAAATTTTAAGGATAAGCAGGGAACTATGTCAGAATGAAAGTGGAGATTATTATTTGGATCAGTGGGACTGCGGACATGAATAGACACCCAAGGTGAAGTGATCAATAGAAAAAACTTTTTATTACTATAAAGTTGCCTACCTATTTAAAGACCTAGAACCTAGACATACTTGAATCCGATGCGTATATATTGACTGTCAAGATTCTGCAGTGAGATGGAAAATCTAGAAGAATACTCAAAATCTGTCTTTCTCAGAGAATATAAAACATAGATAACAATTTGACTCTATAACGTTTCTTGTGGAGTGAATAGTAATTGTTACAGTGAGAGAACTCAAGTTTGATAAACAGATTTTTTAACACAGGATACGTGTTGATGCTTGAGGAGCAACCTGAAATCATGGCCCCATGTTGAGACGCAGTGTGCCTAAAATTTCACAATGGAAACGAAATGTGTTAAACTGTCAAAGATTCTCAAAGTAATCATTTTTGTGTACTAATAAATAACGTGCAGTGCAGACCTCATCTATTGCAATAAGATTTAGCAATCCTCTGGCATGAATCTTTGTCAGCCTTGCCATAAAACCTGATGTTGCAATAAGTTCAGGTGTAACATACAGTAGCCTCAGAGATGGTTTTCCTGATCCAAGGTCTTCATATATCTAAATATCAGCAAGAAAAACGGATAAATATCAACTAATTCAACATGAACTCAAACTTTCTTTAACAAGTTATGCATTTTGATGAGCATCTCAAGTCCATAGCTTCAAAATATTATTTTCACAGATAATGCAACTTCAAAGAGACATACAGGCTTATGAATGTAAAAAGCTTCAAGAATAAAGGGAGGAAGAATCACTGTTGTCAAGAGAAATTCGTTTAGAATGTAAAGAATATGATCAGCTTTATATATTTTGTGTGCTTTAAAAAAAATTCAAACAACTTATCACCAAAAATTACAACGTCATATAAGTTAGTATTTCATGATCTTTGATAGACAAGCAACTATATTTATAACACTCAATAGTAGGCTATTTACATGAAGAAGCTTTGTTATATCCCCCTCCCCCCCAACATAAACCAAAAACAGAAAAATAAAAACGATATAAATTCAATAAACACTTTGCCTCTATTTTGAATAATTTAGAAAAGGATATTACAAACACTTTTTGTTCACCAAATCATTAAGAGCAAAAAATAAAATGCCCACTACGGACTAAAAGATGTTTTTTAAGGTTAGAAGGAACCGGAAATGCATTGGAGTTAAATAATCTGATCTTTTTAAGAATTGGCAGAATTTTCAAGGTCAATGTTAGCAAACGAGAGGATGTATTATTCCCTCTGTGAATCTCGAATATTTCCATATGTCAACTGTAAGAGAGCTTTTCATGTAGTCATTAATATTCATAGAAGGACTTTTCATTATCTACTCCACAGTCCAAATACATAGGCTGTCAAACCAATTCAAAGAGTGAACTTCTGTTGACTATTCTTTGCTCAAATAGTCTTTTTCTTTTGCTTTTTTTTTTACAACACCAATATATGTGCCCAAGCTCATTCTCAGATGAGTTTTCGTGTGAAATTCTCCCGAACAAACATCAACCATGAAAACAAGCAATAAATCACCCCCAAGAAGAAGTAAGGGGACCATAAAATATTTGTAATATAGAGTTGAAATATATTCTAACTCTGCATTAAAATTCTAAATGTATTTAAATCTTCATTTAGCAGACCTCGAAAATCCTCTTAAACAAACTAATCCACTCGAAACTTGAACTCTGAACTGAAGTTAGGGTTGCTCACACTGGATTTAGGCCAGATTTTCAACATTAGTCTGAGGCCAACTTGACTTTATTGACAACCATGTCTACATGTAAAAAAACAATATTTTGATAGATTCTCTACCTTGTAACTTAGTAACTAATCAATTTTCATCTGAAATTTTATTTTATTTTTTTGATAAAAATCATCTAAATTCAATAGCACGACCACCAATGCCAGTAGCCAATACTCCAACTAAAGCGAATCAAAAATTCATCACGGCCTTCCATTACCTTATTCTTGTCTTTCAAAGTCTGGGATGAAGATAAAAATTCAGCAGAAATCCCTTTCTCTTTCAATGCTGTTACTTGATTTTCCTGGAAATAAAAATATAATTATTAACTGTATTGTAAACTCAATCAAAAGATTTTGAAACAATTAAGAGCTTGAAATTTAACATTTACTTACCATAAGGGCTGAAAATTAAACAAAGATGCAGTAAAAGCATTCAGGTCATGTCCTGTAAATTGCAATAGAAGAAAAACTTGTGCAGCTTAAGCTTTTAAAATGGCATAAAACAAAGACTGATCATATTCACCTATCAAGGGACTAACAACTAGAACAATCCCCTGTTTAGCTAGTGCGGGAATTTGATAACAAATCGACTTTCCTCCACCCGTCGGCATCAGACAAAAACAATCTCTACCTACACTCCAATCAACAAATGCAATTACAAACATTCCAACATCATGGATCAAATTTTGATAAGTTTCCACCAAAAATTTCTGTTTTTGATTCAATCGAAATGGAACTAAAAAGTAGATTCTATTTCAACACGTTTCTTTGATTTACAGTTTTTTCAAATGTTTTCTAAAAAATTTCCAAAATGTTTCTAATATTGAATGGACTGAAAGTACCACCACGAAAACGAAATTCTAATAATCCATGAACACGGAGATAAAATCTTGGAATTGGACCTGACAAAACAGCATGAATGGCTTCCAATTGCTTCCCTCGAAAATCGGAATGCCCAAAATGCCATCTCAAAAGCTTGACCAAAGATTCCTTCTTGATAGCTTTCTTCTCAGTTCCACATACATTTTGAAGTGGCAAGGCTGATTTACTCATTTTTTTAATTTTCTACTGCAAAACCCTCTCTTCTCGACCAATTAATTAAGCAGTTATCATGGATCAAAAATTAAATAGCAAAAGGAACAATTACATGCCTAATTTTGCGGCGACGGTGTCGTTTCGTGTCTCTCACAATCCAGTAAAAGAGCGGCGGCCTTTTGCCGGGAAGTGAGGGAAGATTTCTCCAAAACGAACTATATTTGAAGGACAAAGAGTAAGGGCATTTTGGGGAAACCGTGTATGGTTTAATATGACATAGAGGTGTAAACGAGGGGATCATAAATTTTATTTTTTGAGTTCTGGTTTGAGATTTTGTATCAAGTAAAATCGTGTTTGAATTTGGTGTGATTGTTAAATGAATCAGTTTGAACAAGCTTGACTTTAGTTTTAGTTTTTGTATTCAATTTTAAATCTTGTTTGAATTCGGTTTGGTTGTCAACAGGGGCGGATCCAGGATTTGGTAGTCGAGGGAGCCGAACTAATACGTTGGTAAATTTAATTAACAGGCATATTTAAACTAATTATTTGCACAAGCCCTCGATAATAGTAACACTATAAAAAGATACTCCCTCCGTCCTTTAATTTTTGCTCCTATTTTTTTTTTTTGGGATGTCCCAAAATAACACTCCATTTCCTAAAATGAAATTATATTTCTCAAAGATTCGCTTTCACATAAATGAATGATTTGACACCACTAACTCTCCATATACGTAAGAGTGTCTAAAAGTTTCACTTTTTCAACTCTTATTTTAAAGTCCGTGCAAAAATCCAAGGTAGCAAAAACAAGAGGACATATTAAAGTAATTTTAAAAAAGAATATAAGTTGTACATAACGTTCTTTCATATCATAATATTCATAGAATGATAGAATTACTATCAATTTTTTGGTTCAAGATTTTTCATATTCTTTATTTTGAAAACTGCTTCAATTGTACTCGATTTATCCATGATTGTATTTTTAATTAAATAACTCATCACTTATTAAACTAGTATACGTGTAATAGTATACTAAAATTAAAAAAAAAACTTTTAAAAAAATTAAATATAATAAATAACTTGAAATTGTAAGCTTATGAGAATTTTTTTTTTTATGTAAATGTGTGTGCAAGATTGAATTTTATATGTTTATTGGATTAACTAAGGATATTAGGTGTATGAGTTAACAGTAACCTATCTAATTGGTCAACTTGGGTTGGTAATGAAGAAGAGGATACTAAATGGGCTGCTTTTAAACCATTTGTCAATATCGGGCATAACTTTTCTCATTCAAGTCATGAATAGTCCTAAACTAGTTCCTTTCACAAATATCGGAGGGGCCAGCACAAACACAAATATCGGAGGGGCCAGCACAAACCCCCCCACCCCCCAAAGCCTGCATACATCCGCCCCTGGTTGTCATCTGAATTGAGTTTCAATGAGTTTTTATCAAATGAGTTCAAATAATTATTGAGTAATTTGATAATTTTACATATATTTTGTTGATTTCCAACTTATTGAGTCGTTTTGAACCGAGTTTCAAAAGTTGTCGAATGAAAGATATTATTCAAACTAATTTAATAAGTATGATGATCGAGATTAAACAAGCTTCAATCCAATATTGAGTAATTTGATTAGATTTTTGGGTATTAACAAAGAAAGGTGTTTCACTGTTTTGTTGTACAAAAAGGACCAAATATATTTTCTTTGTACATTCCAATTTCGATATTGTCTTTTTTTTTTTTTCTTTCCTCAGCAATATGAGTTACATCATTACATTGATATCATCAAATTAAAAATCTTTTTGAATACAAAGAAAATTAACTACCAACCACTATGTCACGGCCCGACATTTTGCGGGGACAAAATGGCGCTCCATGGAGACCCGGGGGACGAGAGCGTGGCTTGGAGAGCTCGGGATGGTACATGCCGAGGACTTTGCGGGAACACGAAGCCAAGCAGGGGCGAGGTTTCGCACGTACGGGACGCTGCTCGGGAGAGCAAGGATGGGACGAGCGCGGCAGGCGCGCGGCATGGGCAGCCCAACCTTTTGTACAACATAAGGGACAACCGAGGGACCGGGATAGCTCAACCGATGGGGCTGGTCCTTGGGGCGGATTTGCATGGGAATGGAGGTTCTAGGAAGCCTCCAGAGGATCTACGCTGTTCCGGATGGGTCCAGAGGGTTCTACACATGTGCGGAACATTCCGGAAGGCTCTACACATGGATGGGAGAATGTGGAAGATTCTAGACCATCCTAAAACAACCTAGAAGTGTGTAGAAGATTCTAGAAGGTTGGAGAACCTTCTAGAAGGATGGAGAACCTTGTAGAAGACTCTAGAAGGTTGGAGAAACTTCTAGAAGACTCCAGAAGGTTGCGGAAGATTATGGAACCTCGTAGAAGGTTCTAGAAACATAGAGGTAGAAGGTAGTAGAACATTGTAGAATGTTCTAGAAACTTGTAGATGTCCTTGTACATAGTAGGATTCTAGATAGTTGTAGACTTGATAGAATAGTCTAGAGGTAGGAACTTTCTAGATAGGCTAGCAACTAGTATAAATAGGTAGTGAGGCATTCATTTGTAACCATCCAGGAATTCATCCAAGTTGTAGCTTTCCAAGTGAGCAATAAAGCTTTCTAAGTTCTTCCATGCACACTTTCTTACTTTTCCACTTACAATCTTAGTAATCCCGACTTAGGGACGAGCGAGGCTGACTTAGCCGATTCCGACAGAGGGGCGGAAGCAATCGCTGGGGGCGTTTTGTGGCTAAGTGCCGCACGGTTTACTTAAGAGAAGTTAAGTCCGTGACAACTAGTATTAAACTAGAAAAAAAAAATCATACATGTGGGAATGTTATAGATTTTGTAGTTCGATTTGAACTTAATTCGACAAACTAAAAATCTCAAAATATATCAAGTTATTCAAGCGAACTCGTGTGTTCGAATACGCTGATTTATGTAATTTAAAAATGTGATAATGTTATAAGCTTCAGTAGCTAATGTTAGATATTACAAACATTTGCGGCAATTAATCCAACTAAACAGATTTGAGTGCTTTTTTGCCACATCAGTAAAATTGAAATGAACAACAAATCTATTCCTTTACTTCCATATCTTCATCCGAGTCTGGATTCTCTATCTCACTCCCACTACTCAAATCATCGTTTCTTGGAACTGCAGAATTACCAACAAGATTATACTTTACGAACTTTACCTTCTCTGTCTTTTCACCCTTTTTTGTTTTACGTTTTCTTCCTCCATTTTCCAAGGATTCCATTGAGTGAGCAGCAACCATGAATGCAGCACTCAAGCTTTTGTTTGTATCTTCTTCTTCTCCGTTTCCATATTCTTCTTGCCCTTTATTATCTATGTAAAAGAGGAGATCAGAATCTGGTTTCTTCCCGTCTTCCCTTTTGACAATTTGCCCCAACTCTTCTTGCAAATTATGTGATATTAATTTGGCGCGGTATTTTGACATGTCGTTGTCGAATATCTTTATTCCTCGATTCTCTATGTTTAGCATCCATTCTGCATTACAGAAAAAAGCACATGATTAACAAAGCAAGTACCAGTCTAAAAGGGAAGTCTTTTGGTCCAACATTTTACAAAATTGCACTTATGGTCCCAGCTTTTTAAAATATTTTGCATTCCATCACCACATGCATTCTCATCTAATTTGGGACCGAAATGAAAAATTGAGGAAGTCTTAACCAAAAAGTGCTAAACAGAAACTATTCTATGGGACCAAAAGTGCAAAAGAATTATAAAAATTTGGATCAAAAGTGCATTTTTATAAAACATGGGACCAAAATGCAAAATATTATAAAGAAATAGGGACCAAAGTTGCAATTTAATATAATCTTGAGGATCCAGTCCCGTGGGACAAAAACATGCAGTTTTGACATCTAAAAAGCGAATGGAACTAAATCTACTTACTTAGAAATGCTCTTGGTGATGATCCGTTTGGTTCAATGTTGCTAAATTCATTCCCAATCTCACTCCTTACCCAATTCATTATTTGAGAAGGCAAACTAGAATTTGTAAAGGCATTCAAATAGGAAATAGTTTTTGTCTTCTCTCCATGTTCCCTGCAGCAAAGAAGAAATACTTAAAAATTGACGGTTAATCAAGTAGTTCTGATTAATAATATTAATCTGTACCTAAATAAATCGATAGCTTCATTAGTGACCATCAATTTAGTAAAGTTGACTCGTTTCGCGTGAGTGGCTGGTAGTCGACTCAAGTTTTCAGGACTGAGGAAAGAATATTCCACCAATATCAAAGCATCATAAAGAATTTTCCTCAGACCATCTTCATACTCAAGGTTCTGCAGAATTATAAGAAAAATGTCATCTAACATCTAAACAAGGGGAGGTTAAATTGGATAAAAGAGATTTTATTTAAGAAAGCAATTAAATATTGTAGTGTATAAGTAATGCTTCAATTAACACTGACAAAGGCATTAAAAGCCAACTAACCATGATGGAAGTTATAGGTAACACTGGTTCAAGCAGCATGCTTGCAAGGGTAACTGCAAACACAAGAAGAGAAATAAAGGTATTTATGTAAGTTATCAATGTTTTGTTATGATTTATCCTCCACAAAGCATCAATGTGCTAGCAGTATCCTAATTTTCATTAAACTAAAACATTAATTTACATGACAAAACAAAAACCAATAATCATATTTTTGTCACAGAACACAAAAAGCAAGCAAAAATGACAAAAGAAGAGAAAAGTAGAGTGACATAAGAACACAAATCATACTTTTTCTTAAAAGGTTATAAATAACCATTTATCAAAGAGTACCAGGTTAGGTATCATTTTTCCTGGAGATTTTACCAAAACAATCAAATAAGATACAGCCATTATAATTTAAATTTTCAAGAAATTACACATATTTCACAAGAAAGTAATAAAACATCAATGCTAACCATAAAAATAACAGTTTCTGAATCCAGTGATGGAACCAACTATCCAAGACTTGAGCTCATCCTTCATCTTTCCTCCAATACCCTCTTCTTCAATTTTCCAGCACAGCTTCAACAAAAAGGCTTCGGCTACCACAAAACCCGCAAGCTCAACCATTCCAAACCCTTCAACACTAACCTTAGCAATAGTATCATCACTTAAGAGTGGGAAAAAAACTCTCAAAGAATCTACATTATCCACAATCCAAACACTAATCAAATCATTCATTGGCCTAATCAAATCATCAATGTTTCCCTCAACCCCATTACAGCAAACATTTATATACCCAATAACTGAATCCACAACACTTTTAATCTCCCTCTTAATTTTTCTCTCTTTCTTTGGTCCCAACTGCAAGCTTTTCAAATCAATTATAAAGTTATGCAAAATGTATATAACAGGTGCAACTAAGGCGATACTTTTAATAGAATTGCAAGAAGCAGAGCAAGAAATTATTAGCTGAAGCAAATCTTTTATAGCTATGATTCGATCTAAAGGTTCATTTTTTGGTGTGCTGGGGTCAGTATAAGTTAAAGCTGCAAAAACCCAGATGGTTTCTAGAGGTGGGTCAGCTTTAGACTGCACTAATTCTAGAAAGTTCGAGGTGAAAGATGAGGAATTTCTGGAATCAGGGCTTGCTAGAGAGGTTAAGAGAGCTTCAATTGACTGGTTTAGGGCAATTTCGTAGTTTTTTCCTACAAAATGGGGGACGCTGTAGGTTTTCGGAGTACCTAGAGTCGACGCCATTGTTGAAGGACTGCTTAATTGCTTAAACCCTAAATTTTCTTTCGGAATTTGAGAGTGAATAAATAAATAAGGGGGAATTTCTCCCTTATACTTTGGGTAATTTTGTACTTTTCGCATATTTTTATTATTTGCATTTATCCCCTACAAATTTCAAATGTTGTTGTTAGTGGCAAATTGTCGAATTTCACGGAATTTTTGGTCTAGTACTCAACCTCTCACTACAAAAGTATATTTTAAGGACAAAACGTTTGAAATATATATTATAGTGACTTGTTACAATAATAATTAACAAGAAGGTTAACCGTAAAAATTACAAATTTAAATGAGAATGAGCTTAAAAGACTACTTTGTCGTTAAATAAATTCAAAGAATAAAAGTTTAATAGAAAATTCGGTAAAATTCGACCACCGACTAGGGTTGAAAATCAAATCAAGTTATTCAATACTCGACTCGACCTCGTTCGTTAAAAACTCATTTGAGCTCGGTTCGTCATACATATCAATATTGAAAAATATTTCTCATTTGATAATTTTTTAAGTTAGACTCAAGCTCGACTTGATATACTAAAAATTAAAAATACATGTAAAAATATCAAGCTATTCGATTTCCGACTTGAACTCGTTCAATATGAGTTCAATTCGTTAAAAATGAACCTAAGTTCAAGCAAAATTTTATACTCCTTACAAAATTCAAATCAATGTTGCACAATATATCGTTCTCGTTTACACCGATTGACCAAAAGTGCAATCTGCAAAACACGTGGGATGTTAAATGCGAATTGAAAAAGGTTAGGGTGACAACTGCTAGGAAAGTTAGTAAATATCTCTTTTGAAAAAAAGTAAAATAGTACTCCAACAATTAGGGTTTTAGAAGTTGGGCGGTGATCACCTACTCAGCGGTCTACTGTAGTACGGTGGAGCCAATGACGCAAATAACACGTGGATTAAAGCAACCAATCAGAAACAGCAAAACACGTAAGAACCTTGACAGAATCATACGACGCCGTAACAATCTTAAATCTAGAAATCAAAAGAGAACGGTGTTTGCCTCAGTCTCTGCAACTAAAACAACTCTCCTCATTGTGTGTGTGTCTTTAATGGCGGAATCCAATATAAAATTGCTACTGCCACTCTTATATATACTAGTAATAGTTTCATGGATGCCAATATTATCCCATAGCGCAAAGAAACAAGTAGGAGTAGCAAGAAAAGAAGACATTCCTTATATTAAATGTCAAGTTTGCGAAAAGTTATCATCCCAATTATACGACCAGGTTCAAGCTAAACAATCTGCGATCTCACCTAAGAAGGTAATTTAAGTAATTATATGGGTCACTCCTCAAGTTTTGCAATTTGTCTTCTTTCAGTTATTCTGATAATTAATTAATTAACATTACATTATTAGCAGATGATTTTTGGGTGTGTGCTGTTTTTATTAGATTTGGTGTAATTTTTGTTTTTGTTGGAATTTAGATATCGGAGTATGAAATTATAGAGATTGCGGAAAATCTTTGTAATTTGAAGAAACAAGAAGCTGATTGGATACTTAAAATTGATATTGTGGAGAAAGGCGATAAATTGGAGGTAAAGTAACTTTGTTTAGATGTTTATTTCGTATTCAGATGGTATATATAAGGCTTCTTACTTTTGAATCATTTTATTTGTGTTCAGCTTGTTGAACAAGAGTCTGAAGGAGAATGCAATTCAGAATGCAAAACCATTGAGCGAGCTTGTCAAGAGGTAAGAATGTCCGAACTTATTGATCAAAAGACATGATAATGATATGTATATAGACATAGAGCTCGATTGATAGCAAATATTAGGCGAGACTATGTCTTTAATCGACTTTAATCTCTTGTTTGGTAGCATGGATGAATAAAGCAGATCGACCCATTAAAAAGTGATAATCCATCACTTTTATGGATTAATATAAATAAAATTATCTCACATGCATCCAACCCCATAAAAAATCTCCTTGGGTAACAACAAATTAGGTGGACAAATTGCTTACAGTTATTCTATAGCTGCTACCATACGAGTTCATAATCATCTTCTATGTGCAAAATCCTAAAATCCTTTTGTTTTCAGTTGGATTTGGGGACCTCGTCCCGTTTATTAGTCAAGCTATAGAATCCCATAACTATACATTGTTAATATGGGGTTATGCAGGTTCTGGGTTATTCTGATACAGATGCTGCGGAATATTTGTACAAAAAGAAGCCCAAACTTAGTTCTTTGGTCAATTTCATATGTAAGGACCTCACAGAAGCATGCAGTTCAAAGCCACCACCAGTTCCAAAGGTACTGTTTCTAATCTTCGATAAGTACGAGTGATTTTTTCATTTATTTACTCGCATTGTGCTCAAGTTTCACACTATTGGATCATTTATTTTGCTCCTCAGGATAGGACTCCTGGAGAACCATTTGTCCCCAAGTCTGCAAAAGAGGCTGAAATGGAGAAGCTTATGAAATCCATGGAGGTATTTAACTACTGGAATGATTGATGGATTCGGCCGGCATTTCTTTAAGTAGCCAGTCTTTTAAGTGACAATCTGTGTTCGTTTTCCTCAGGGTATGCCAGGAGCTCCTGGAATGAAGATGTACTCGAGGGAAGATTTGATGAATCAGAAGTTTGGTAATGAAGATGAAGACGATGATGACGATGATGATGAGGCAGGATTTCCTTCAAAGTTGGTAAGAACAAGATCTAACTCCATCATCTTAAAAAGGGTATAGGTTACACAAACTATTGTATGGTCAAATTACAGGGAGATCCCCTTCGTTTGAAAAAAACAAGAACCACCCCTTAATTTGAGGTCCGTTAAAACTCACGGTTTAGCTTAAAGTACATAAATATCATTGTTCTTGTTTACCGAGAACAACTGAAACAAAGTTATGTTACTTTGACACCCATCCAACTATATGTTCCAATGGTATTTACGTCCACGACATTAGGTTAAAATATTTTACTGTTTGACCGAGGATATTTTCTGAAAAATTAAGTTATATCTTTTATGATGTCATCATATTTCATTAGTAGTTAACTCCATAAGATTGTAAATGAAGTGAATTGCATGTAATTTCCCAAATATGAGGTAGTCTCTCTCTAATTTGAACATGTCTCAGAAGAAGGTAGCTAATGCCAAAACCTTTTTATGCAGGGGAAAGTTTTAAGAGTGAAAGATGGTAAAAAGTATGACTGGAAGGAAAGAATCACAAAGGGAGTAATTGATGCTGGAGAGAAATTGAAAGGTCATATAAACGGTGTTTCGAGTAGACTAGGACAGTGGTGGAGAAGCAAGAATACAAACTCGCAAACGACTTCAAAATCTGGCAAAGCAGAACTGTAGACTCTAATAGTTGCGTCTTTTTCGTTTTTCACATCACTTAAGTTTACGCTGTATAATTTTGATTTTGATCAATTCACGCGCTATGGCATACATAAACTGATCTTTTTAGTTCTTCAGGGCAACTTTTGTATCTATTCTTCATTTTTGTAGTCTTTTGAAAAGTACACATACTCTTGATTAACTTGAATATTAAGGACGAAGAAGCAATCTACTGAACTCTAATAATGTAAAAACAGTTTTAGGTATGGTTCTAGATATTATACCAATAAAAAAGAAATATTACCTAACTTGGAAATGCTTTAATTTTCCTCACTTCTATGAACTCTTGAATTTCACTTGATTTATCATACAAATACCTTTGATTACATTCACATCTTTGTATCCAACATTTGTCTTATACTATGCAGATTAAAAGCAAAACCTCGAAAATGAACATGTTATTGAGAGGACAAGAGACCCATGCTTAATAATCAATAATTTCAAAATAATATATTCCAGCACAAATACAATGTCAATTGGAATGTTCCAACATGCATATTACACTGTCCAGTTAGATGCTGATAGTAAAGCATAGCTGCATTCTTAGATTATTAAACTGCAGCAGCTAACAGGAGACAATTCTTTGAACTTCTCCTAGCAGTACGGAATTTTGACAGCATAAACCAGCAAGCATAACAATATCAGCGCATCAGATAAAATTGGGTTCTTGAAGCCAGGCAATTTCGCCCTATTAGTGAATACTTCAGCGTTATATCTACATCACGCGGGTTCTTTGTATTAGGTGCCACAGTCATGGTCCCCATCAAATCCTCCCCTTGGCAAATAGTAAGCACATCTTCTAGGTAAAGGATTGTTTGTTTCCAGTGAGTGGTCTGTCACTTCGGTCCTGCATAGTAAGTTGTAGTCATGATCAGAAACTACATAATAAATAGACCAAAATGGGAAAAACTGCACTTTTAGTTTCACAGAATTGAATCATCAGCACTTTCTGTCCCTGCGCTTTACTAAATTGCATTTTCCAGTCTCAATTTTAACTTGTACAAAATCACATTTTCAGTCTCAATGTTTTAAATGATTTGGACTTTTGGTATTATCAACCCCATTTCCATCCCATTTTTGCATTTGTTTTGCACTAATGGTTCAGTTTTGCATTTTTGATCTCAAATTTGATGGAAAGAGGACTACGAGACCAAAATTGCAAAACATTTTGAAAAATTAGGACCAAAAGTGCAATTTTACGAAATGCGGGTGTGTTAAGGATCAAGTCTTGTGAGACTAAAAATGCAGCTTGACAAACAAAATGTCTTCCCTGCAGAGAATGACTCAGGTACTACTCATACAATCATGTTGCTAATCGAGGGCCTAAATATTCCAAGAATTATTAAAATTTTAACCAACAACAGAAAAAACAATATAGGTTCAAACCTGTAGAGAAGCTCATCAATTTATGACACTTAGGTAAAAGAAACATCAAAGTAAGCCACAAGAGCATGAATATAGTCATTGCGTTCCGCGACAAGCTTAAAAGGTGCAGTGAAGGAAGCATCCCCTGCAGACATAAGCTATTCTACGTATTGTATCTTTTAAAGAGTCGTAGTGAACAATCAAGCGGATTGTTTAGAACATGAGCTATTCCACGTATTGTATCTTTTAAAGAGTTGTAGTGAACAATCAAGACTGGATACAAATAGGGATTTCACTACCTTGAGTAATTGGCAGTTGGTAACAATTTGACTCTGCTTTACAGTGTCGACTAGAGGCTCTGATATGGCAAGCTTCCTAATGCAGCTCATATCAAAGCCATATACTCCGTTCCAAACTGCCGTAGCATGAGAACAGAATTAGAATAAATGAAGGACATAGCACCATAATCAAAATCACTGTTAAGTGGTGACGTGACAGTTAATTCTTATAGCAAAATTGATGACATTACTTATGTTGACTGACGATTCTACCTCAAAACATTTCAGGTTGGCAAAATAACCCAACATCTTCAATTTTACTGACGATTTTAGTCCATATTATTGCCTCAATTCTAGAATTGGCTCGAATAAGATACATGCGGATCAATTTAGAGATTTTACTTATTATATTTGAGAAAATTTCACTTTTGATACCACAAGTAATCCTACTTTAATATTATGGTACCATAACTTTAAAAACATATACATTTGATATCATATTTTAACTGCTCTCGACATATTTGGTACTTCCATCAATTTTTGTAGGGAAAATTCAATTTTAGATGAAAAATTTACAGAATTGGTCCTATAGTTATAGATTGTTGTCAAAATTTGCCCCACATACTTTATGACCGACAAATTTACCCCATAATTCACAAATTTGAATCATTTCAGCACCAATGGCAAATATAATTAATTATAAATCCTATTTATAAATTTTATATATTATAATTATTAAATCTCTTACACTAATTAGATTTTATATATTATATATATAAACTAAATAATATTTTATATAAAATATTTTTTTTAAATCTAAAATTTATATAAATAGTATTAATACTTTTAATATTAATTAAAATAATAAAATTATATATTATTAATAAACAATTATAATTTAAAAAATAAAAATCCATCCCCACCCTAACACCATAACCACCCCCAACCCCCAAATCCCAGGCCTAGGGTTCTGTAGGAAAATGCTATCTTTTTCAGATAAATTGGGTTGGAAAATGCAGAAACGTGATGAGGGAGGTTGAAGAATTTTGTAGTGAAGTTGGGGTTACAAAAGGGGTGGTTAGGACATCTCCATTGATGGAGTGGGAGGGGAAGTCCATGGGGAAGGGGGTAAAAAATAAAGATTTATGAAGCAAGGAGAAAAAAATTGAAGAGGTGGAGAGGTGGTTCACCCACCACTTGAACTGGTGGGGCGTTGGAAGTCCAAACCGTTCCACCCACTTCATTAATTGGATTGGGTGTGTTTTGTTATTTTTTTTTGTTTTCTTTATGTATAATTTAATTATTACTAAGGAAAATTAATAAAAATATTTTTCACTAGGGAAAATTATTAAAAATGTTATTTTTTAAATCTTAACCTTAATTTAATTTTCTTACTTGTATAATTTGTACTTTTATTTAATAAACTTAACATTAATTTAATTTTATTACTTGTAATATTGTAACTTTTATGTAATTAACTTAACGTTAATTTATTTTATTGTTTGAAATTTAATAACATTATAAAAAATAATTTATGAAAATTAAATACAATGAAATTAAATACGACAAGTGGATTAAAAACAATTATATGTTACATAATTTAAATACGATAAACTAAATTAGAAACGACATAGCCTTATCAACGGCGATGAATTTCCATATATGAATTATTAATTGTTGTAATGTTATTATTTTATTTTTTTATTATTAATGCCAATGCTAAATTACTTATTATTAATGCCAATGCTAAATTTACTATTATTATAATTATTTAAAAAAATTATTATTATTATTATATATTTATTATTATTATTATCATTTTATTAAGTGAGAGTGGAGAATTATGAGAATTGAAATTAAATAGAATGGGAAGATTGAATCATTGATGATGATTATAAACAAATGAGTTTGAAGGGGATTGAGAGTTTGAAGTCACTAGAGATGGACTTATAGTATGGATGCATAATAACAAAAATACCCTTGGCAAGAAATTAGAGATTGGCGGCAAAGTAAGCTTTGAGAATAATAATAATGGCGGTGGCGTTCTTTTTCATGGTTCAAATAATGGATCTTTTTCTAATTCTTCAGATTGTGCTCGGGTGGTAATTGATTAATCCCTTTTTGTGTTGATTAGTATAGATTATTTTATGAATCTCTGTTATTGCAAGATCTCTTACTTTATTCTTCAAAATTGTTCCATTAAATCCTTTTAAACTAAGTACCACACTTAATCTAAGAATCTCATCTCAATATTATATGTAACCACCTTACATTAATCAATCCACTACTGTACGCTAACTTATATTGTTTATATATACTCATGCTTAGTGAAATATTAATTCCAATTGAGTCAATTAAATTACTTACCCAATTAACTATTGTAGAACTAATATACATAAGTCTTCGTCCAACATTAACTAATTAATGTTATTAATTTGAATAACTATGATTAATACTTCCTCCGTCCCATTAATATTTATTTATTGGTACCGCTGACCAGTCAACTTAATTTAATTAATATATTTAACTAATAATTTGATAATATCATATGACACTATGTATATTAATATTTTAAAGGTTGAATACCCCAATAATGTGAATAATTTAAAATGATAGGTCACTTCAAATATTGAAAAGTTTGACCGAATATTGTAGCTAATGGAGTAAAAAAAATAGGACGGTGAGAATAGTATATATGATAATTTAAGTCCAATGTCCCATAGTCCAATTCATTTTTAGTCCCATCATTATGAACTGGCCCAATTACTAACCCAACTACTTCTCCCATCATCCAAACCCCAGCTCAAACAAAAACAGACCCAATAGCAATCTAAGGCCCAATCACTCAAGCCCAAACCTCCAAACCCTAATTTCATTTCTTCCTCCACAAACTCTAGGGCCCGTTTGGATCGATTTTGGTTCTGTTTCGTCCTGTTTCGATGTTTCAAAAATATTTGGGTGGTTTTCGCGAAATATTTGAAACACGATTTGAATTGATTTTGGTTGGAATATTGAAATGGTAAAATATTAATAAAATAATAGATTGTGGGTTTAGAAGAATTGAGATATGAATTGGAATGATTTTGGATGTTGGTGTTTGAGGGTGAAAAACTTTATGACATATGTCAAATCAAAGACTTTATAGAATTATAATATTATATAGTGTAATAATTGAAATAGTGATTGTAATAATATTATTGTAATATTTATTTAGATAATTGATAATAATTGAATATAGGTGTATAATTACTTACTATATTTTTTATGGATATGATGTTACAAAATTAATATAATAACAAAAAATTTTGAAATTATATATAATTAATAATGGTTAAACAATCACTTAAAAATAATATAGTAATGCTAAAACTTTTCAATAGTATATAATTAATAACTATTACACAATCATTTGAAAATAAGATATTATATAACACAGATACAATATATTAGGACTAGAAAAATTAATTAATATTTGATATTTTTAATACAATATGATGCATAAATATTTTATAAATGTTGGACAAAAGAAAAATGGCAATATTTAAAAAATAGTTTTGTGACTTTGGGATTGTTTTAATAATAGACATGTAACTATAATGAACACCACATTTGCTCCTTCAACTTTCATCCAATTTCATTTTAGACATATGCATAACAAATTTCGTCCTCTAACTTTCAATAAATTTTAAATTTTATCATGTGATTACAAATTTCACCTTCATATTTTTTCAAAAGCTTCAATATTCGTCCAGCAGTTACAAACTTTTTCTTCGATCATAGGCCACATTAATTATTAAATCACAAAAATTGAAATATTAAAAGTTAGAGGATGAAATTTGTTATGCATAGCACTAAAATTGAAATTGAGAGAACTTAAAAGATTAAATTTATGTTTATTATAAGACTAAAATTGAAATTAAGTGAAATTTCCATCCTTTAAATGTGTATTGTTATGCATATGATTAAAATTAAAATTAGGTGAAGTTTAACATAATACAAATTATTATAAATGTCAAAAAAGAAAGTTAAGAAACACAAACCTTAATCATATTTTTATAATAGTTGAGATAACAATTAAAAAATTATTTTGCATATACAAATTTAATCATTTATATATACAAGAAAAACATGCAGCTCATTATATATATATACATTATAGATACGTTGGAATGTATACAATCATTATATAGTATACTAGGGCGCCTGCACCGCGCTATGCGCGGTGTTGGTTGCCCTGTATATTTATGTTATTATTGTCGTTAATGGGACGAGGAGGTGATGTAGATTTTCCAGGGTTCTACAATGAAGATTAAACTTGAATGGAGGAGAAAAGAAAAGAAGGATGATGAGAGATGGTAGAAGATATTAAGGCCATGTTTGGATGTATTTTGGCTCAGTTTCACCTATTTTCATTGAAAAATATTTTGGTTGGGAGTTTTGAAGATTCTTTTTGAAATTTGTGCGAAAAAATTGAAAATAGATTTGGATGTATTTTGGTTGGAATATTTTGTATGTAAAATAATATTAATTAAATGAGAAGTTGGTTGAAAATTGTGATTTATATTTTAAATGTTGAAGTTTGTGATGAAGTTAGTTAATAGATGTCATGTCATATCATTTTAAAATAATTTAATTAATATTATATTGTATTATAATTAAAATATGATTAAAAAGTTAATTTTTTAAGATATATCTAGTCCTAGTCTACTGTGTATATATACATCCAATAAATATAATATACATATTATATTGCAAGTAGTACGTCGCTCTGCTGCCTTTTAAATGCAAGTTGTCAAATCAGAAACATGTCACAGATCTTGGGCCGAAAGGTGAAATTTTTGGGCTTGTTTTAATATTTTCATTTTTCTGAAAGAATGAAAATTGTTCCAAACTTGGTTTGGCCCAGCGAAAAATCGAAAAGTCTGGGCCAAACAGGTTCCAAACAGGGCCTAATTCTTTCGGTAAATAAAAGAGTCAATTAATGTAGACCTATACTACAAAAGAAATAGTAGGTGTGAAACCTGCAAGAGTACAAAAAAAATAGTGGCTACAAATTATAGGTGGACCCACTTGCTTTCTCAATTCCGCCGATTGTTAAATTCAGGTCGAACAAACTGTGCAAAATGTACGAGCAAGGCTAGGCGGCCACCATCAGAAACTCCAAAACGACGCCGTTTTGTTGGCTGGGGTTTTTAAAAAACTGACAACAAAATGACGTCGTTTTGTTCCAGGTCTTAGTAAAAAAAAAATTGAGGAAGCCGACTGTACTTTTACATCTCCATAAATATTAAAGCATGACCCATTTGAGGACTCAAGCCCACAAGTATATTATAGGAAACACAGCCCACTAGATTAAAATCTCCAATTAACTAATAAGGATTTTTAAACGTAGGAATTTTATGAAAAACCTTCATTAAACTTTAATTAGATTTCTTATCACTAATTCCCTTCTCTTTCAACGGTATTAAATGCGTCAGTTGTAAAATAGGGTAGGAGAGAATGTACTAGAAATAAAAAAAGTGGGGGGATTTTATGAACTTAAAAAACTTTAGAGAGAAGTTTAGTGAATATATCAATAACAATCGGGGTTGGGTGCATTTGCCCAACTATATATAAATTCACAACATTTCTGTTCTGGCTAATTAATCCCCATCTCATTCTCCAAGACCAAGAACTAATTAAGAGTGATAGAGCAAGAAAAGAAAATGTCTAAAACCACAACCTTTTTAGTGATAGCACTCCTCTGCTTCTCTCTATGCTCAGCCTCTCGTCCCGGCCCGACCTTTGGTCATAAGTTGGAACCACCCAAAACACGAGGTTAGTAGTTTGCCCAAAAGTACATTTTAGAACTTGATTCATATATGACATTAATTAATATGACATGTTAAGAAATTAAATAAATTTGTGTTTATATAATTTATAGGTTGAGGCAAAAGGAATAGTCCAATTAGTGGAAGGTAGCTGCAAAGGAATTGGTGAAGATGATTGCTAGATGAGAAGGATCTTGACTGCCCATCTTGATTACATTTACACCCAACATCACAAACCATAAGAACTATTACAAGATGTATTTATTTTTTATTTTATTTTGTCTTGAGCTTTTTTTTGTTATGGCATGATAAAATCATCAGAACATCCTCGTCATGTTGATTTTATTTTAATCGAGTATATAAGTGCACGAAACATGGGTCCTGCATTAATTTTATCTAATTTGTGTAAAATGTCTATGTCAAATTCAATCTAATTGTATTCCGTTGACACTACAAGGAATTAAAACATTGTTAACGGTACAAAAGAGTAGTGAAAACACCATTTGACGTTGTGGAAGCTCAACTACCATACACGACGTTTAAACAGATTGGATGAGGCTTTATTGCAAAAATAACCGTTGCGAATGGTCTCCACAATGACTATGAGTCTCCAACCATAACTTTTTGTAACATAGCAAATCAAACTGGAAAAATTCCTATAATATCTAGATCCGCGCGTGGTGGTGATTCCACAATGACTTGTCCAACAGTTTTTCGGTAGTCGTGGCTACATTGTTGCAAGAAAATAATTTTTAAAATACGAAGTGTATTTAGAAGTTGTGTTATGTTTAAAAAAAATTGTTTGGCAATATGAAATCGTGAATTTTATAGTTAATAATTGATATTTGAAAATTAAAGAGCTAAACTTATTAATTAAAGAAGCAAAATAATACTTTCAATAAAAAATCACGCTTTCCCTCGTTGAACTACCGTCGAGTGCAGTCTTTCCCCTATAACTACATCCTTGTTGCTCTTTTCAACCTGAACTTCTATGTTGCATTTTTTTTCCTGAACTTTTTGGTCGGAAGTTCAGGAGGCAAAGTACAATATCGATATAAGTTCAAGATGAAAAGTGCAAAAAAATTAAGTTCAAAGAAAAAACTGCAACTTGACTCTAAGTTGAGGGGATTTACGATTTTTCTCAAAAAATAAAAACGAAGAAAACAGATAAATACAGGTGGATTTTGATGAGGGTAGTTGATGGTTGAATCACTATCAATATTTATTGTGATTAATGGCTGTTACCTAGCTTATTGGTCATCGTTCAGCATTCAACACCGTCTATATATCCCCATTTCTGCATTTTTCGGCCAAATCTCTTTCTAAATAGGCAAAGTATATACTATTAGGAAGCAGATATAGAGATATAGATACGTTGTTTTAGAACTTTCCTTTTCCTTTTATTACTCTTGAAAAATTGAAATGGAGAAATTAATTACAAAATATAGTATAATTATGCACCAAGTCTGAAAATTCTAGCCTAAACCCGGTTTCATCGAATCAATTCAGTCACAATGCAATAATGAATACAATTCCAAAGCAAATTTAATGTGTGAATAACCCGATTTGAGCAAAAATCCTATGTATCACTTAAATTTGTAGAGAGTATTTGGAAATATGAGTGAAATAAAAAATGGTGTGCAAGTTCACAAAGTGCAACTAATTGACGGCTATACAATATCTTTTTTTGCCTTATATATATATATATTTTTTTTCCATAAAAATAATGTATGAGAATATAAATTATGTTATATCAGTTATAACCATGACCAGTAGGTACAAAATTTATATATGCATCATCTTTTTCCTTGATAATTATATATGTATCATTTATGTACGTAGTATTAATCAATATGCAAATCAAGTCCTGTTAGTAAGATTAACACTGCACGTGCATTCACTGTTATGTTTTTTTTTTTTTTTTTTTTTTTTGAGATGGTGAACATTGTTATATCAAACACTATATCAAATCGAAACTATTACAATGATAACAATGTAAACTAATTACCAGTATTAAATTAAAGAAATGCTAGTATGAACATATAAAATTTAAATATTTCACATTAAGAGAAACATGATCTAACTGTAAATACGTTTTCCTTTTCTTGATAATAGTTGTATATACTTAATACAGTTCTGAGTGAATAGTTTGCATTTCGTTTTCTTTAGTGTTTATTCTGATGGTGTTCCCTTTTCTTTTACATTGTTGTACCATTTTCTTGAGCTTTTTATGAAATGATTTAATTATGAAAAAGGAAAAATTTGCACCTATATAAATAAAGTTATTTCTCAATTTGGGCTTATCAAGTTCCCACAATACGTAGAATATGGATTTTGGGCCCGGTAAAAGCCGATACAGATTCGGCCCAAGAAAACAAGCTCATATACAGTACAACAAGTAAAACTACTCAGAAACAAAATGAAGTTTGAGAAGAAGGTGGTGTTTGCAAAAAAAATTGTGATTGTGCTTAAATTTTAGAATCTAAAAAAAAGTTAAAAGTTGTAAAGAAGTAAAAGTAGATAGTGTTTGTAAATTATGTCTAGAGTCTAAAAAAAAATCACTTTTGTGTATTTGCGAAAGAATCTACAAAATCACTTTTTTTCCCATTGTACTAAAAATGTCAATATTGCCCTTAAATTAGAAGCATTTTCCTTCAAATAATTCATTAAAAAAAACCCTGAAATTAAAAAAAAATCTAATTATTACAAATAAGTAGAATCACATAACTTTGAAATAAAATAAAAATATTAAGGTTAAAATGGTCCAATGAAACTTTTAAAAAATAACAACTTTGCAACAAAAAGCTAAAAGCAATTCCTCACTTACTTCAACTTCTTATATATTTTTTGACTTTTTTTAAGAAAAGTAGAAGTAAAATTAATTATGCAAACACTAGTTAAGTGTTTTTTTTCCATAAAAACTGATAAGTACTTATTTTAATTTTTTTGCAAATACCACCGAAATAAGATTGAGCTTTTGAAGAAAAAAACAGATGAAGAGAACTTAAGGCGGAAGAGAGAGGTTAGGAAAATGTTCGGTCGAAGAAAATTTCTGTCTTTCCCTCTGGTTATTGGAGCTGCGGTGTAAGCACTTTTCACCTAATTTCTGTTTGTCTACTGCTCTATTCTTTTGAGGCGTTGAAATTGATGTAGATGTTGTGATTTCCTTTTTTATTTCACCACCACTATATCTTGTAAAATATCCTTGAAGATTTGGTTTACAATTGCTGCTAAAATGAATCCAGAAATTTTATAGAGCATTGTGAATTCATGTCTAATTTCTAGTCAAAATTTTGGTGCCTTATGTATTTGAATGTCCAATCCTTGGTGAGAAATTTGTTTTTCGGTTGATGAGATTTTGTGCTTGTATATAAAATTAAACCTTAATGGCGGAAATAGTTTCAGTACCTGTTAGTATAATGTTAGTTTTAATTACCCACAATTTGTGTGCTGTTCATGTAGATGTGTATACAATTTTGTAAAGGGCTATAAGTTATGTTTTCATAAATGATGTAGTTATGGATGTTCATGTGGCCAAGTAAACACCGACGCCTGTGTAACTCCTGTCTATGTTTCTCCACTCATAATGCAAGTTGATTGATGATTTTAGCTGCGTTTGCGTGTATTATGAACAAATGACCTACATTTTCCAATGCATACTTTTGGATGTGCTGTTTTAAGTTGTAAACATTCTGTTTACAGTTCTTGTGTACTATAAGTATATGAGTGCATTGTGGTGTCATATATAGAAGCTGGCAACTAAGTTAGTAGTTTCATAGGGAAATAATGTGCCTATCCCAGTGAATTCAATCCACTGGGGTGCTGGATGAGCGACAAGTGTGTATGAGAGGATAATTTTTTGTCCTCTTATGCACATGTGTTTATCATCGATCCAACCCCTATGTATAAAATCCACCGGTATAGGATGAATGTAACCGTTCCATAGGATCACAACTATCTTTTTTCAAAGAAGATTATTAGAATGAATGAATACTGTTCAAGCCTTCTTTTTTAGAAATATTTAATTAGTAGGATATTTTTAAAAGTTGCATATCCAGTGTTTTGTGTTGATAAATGTGAAATGACAATGTCTGTTTGTAGATACTAATGTTGCTTTGTGTGTCTAGGATTGAGGTGTGGTTTAGAGTCTAAATGGATAACTGACATGTGAACGACTGTAACTCTATATATATACATACATTATAGATACGTTGGAATATATACAATTATTTTATAGTATACTAGGGAGCCTGCACCGTACTATGCGCAGGTGTTGGTTGCCCTGTATATTTATGTTATTTAATAGTCGTTAATGGGACCAGGAGGTGATGTAGATTTTCTAGGGTTCTACGAAGAAGATTAAACTTGAATGGATGGGAAAAGAAAAGAAGGATGATGAGAGATGGGAGAAGATATTAATTCTTTCGGTGAAAAAAAGAGTCAATTAATGTAGACCTGTACTACAAAAGAAATAGTAGGTGTAAAACCTGAAAGAGTTCAAAAAAAGTAGCGGCTACAAATTATAGGTGGGCCCACTTGCTTACATTGTCTTAATTCCGCCGATTGTTAAATTCAGGTCCAACAAACTGTGCAAAATGTACGAGCAAGGCAAGGCGACCACCATCAGAAACTCCAAAACGACGCCGTTTTGTTGGCTGGGCTTTTTAAAAAACTGACAACAAAATGGAGTCGTTTTGTTTCAGGCCTTAGTAAAAAAATAAAATAAAATTGAGAAAGCAGGCAGGAGATGGACGACATGCTGCCACTGTTCATTTGTCCGTAGCCTCTTATATATATTACTAGGGTGTCCGCACCGCGCTATGCGCGGTGTTGGGTGCCCTGTTATTTTTTTTTATCGAAAATGTTATTGAACATGTTTTTGTTGATGGTATTTCAATTCTATAGTACATGATAAAAATGTATTTTTTTATTTTATAATTGATTTTTCATGTTATTATTTGGATGCAACCTAATAGAGAAGGAGATTCAAAATTTTACACAAACATTTAGGAATGACAATCCTCATTCTACATTGAACAGAAAATTCCCACCCCTCTTATATTTTTTTTTTTTGTGAGAGATTGCAAAACGGCGTCGTTTTGTTGGCTGGGAGTTTTAAAAAAAAAAAAAAAAATTTAAGAGATTGCAAAACGGCGTCGTTTTGTTGGCTGGGAGTTTAAAAAAAAAAAAAAAAAAAAAAAATTTAAGAAAGAGCAGGCAGGAGACGGACGACGTGTAGGCACTGTAGAAAATTCCCACCCCTCTTATATATATGTAATATGTCGTTAATGGGACCAGGAGGTGATGTAGATTTTCTAGGGTTCTACGATGAAGATTAAACTTGAATGGATGGGAAAAGAAAAGAAGGATGATGAGAGATGGCAACTAAGTTAGTAGTTTCATAGGGAAATAATGTGCCTATCCCAGTGAATTCAATCCACTGGGGTGCTGGATGAGCGACAAGTGTGTATGAGAGGATAATTTTTTGTCCTCTTATGCACATGTGTTTATCATCGATCCAACCCCTATGTATAAAATCCACCGGTATAGGATGAATGTAACCGTTCCATAGGATCACAACTATTATTTTTTCAAGAACATTATTAGAATGAATGAATACTGTTCAAGCCTTCTTTTTTAGAAATATTTAATTAGTAGGATATTTTTAAAAGTTGCATATCCAGTGTTTTGTGTTGATAAATGTGAAATGACAATGTCTGTTTGTAGATACTAATGTTGCTTTGTGTGTCTAGGATTGAGGTGTGGTTTAGAGTCTAAATGGATAACTGACATGTGAACGACTGTAACTCTATATATATACATACATTATAGATACGTTGGAATATATACAATTATTTTATAGTATACTAGGGAGCCTGCACCGTACTATGCGCAGGTGTTGGTTGCCCTGTATATTTATGTTATTTAATAGTCGTTAATGGGACCAGGAGGTGATGTAGATTTTCTAGGGTTCTACGAAGAAGATTAAACTTGAATGGATGGGAAAAGAAAAGAAGGATGATGAGAGATGGGAGAAGATATTAATTCTTTCGGTGAAAAAAAGAGTCAATTAATGTAGACCTGTACTACAAAAGAAATAGTAGGTGTAAAACCTGAAAGAGTTCAAAAAAAGTAGCGGCTACAAATTATAGGTGGGCCCACTTGCTTACATTGTCTTAATTCCGCCGATTGTTAAATTCAGGTCCAACAAACTGTGCAAAATGTACGAGCAAGGCAAGGCGACCACCATCAGAAACTCCAAAACGACGCCGTTTTGTTGGCTGGGCTTTTTAAAAAACTGACAACAAAATGGAGTCGTTTTGTTTCAGGCCTTAGTAAAAAAATAAAATAAAATTGAGAAAGCAGGCAGGAGATGGACGACATGCTGCCACTGTTCATTTGTCCGTAGCCTCTTATATATATTACTAGGGTGTCCGCACCGCGCTATGCGCGGTGTTGGGTGCCCTGTTATTTTTTTTATCGAAAATGTTATTGAACATGTTTTTGTTGATGGTATTTCAATTCTATAGTACATGATAAAAATGTATTTTTTTATTTTATAATTGATTTTTCATGTTATTATTTGGATGCAACCTAATAGAGAAGGAGATTCAAAATTTTACACAAACATTTAGGAATGACAATCCTCATTCTACATTGAACAGAAAATTCCCACCCCTCTTATATTTTTTTTTTTTTGTGAGAGATTGCAAAACGGCGTCGTTTTGTTGGCTGGGAGTTTTAAAAAAAAAAAAAAAAATTTAAGAGATTGCAAAACGGCGTCGTTTTGTTGGCTGGGAGTTTAAAAAAAAAAAAAAAAAAAAAAATTTAAGAAAGAGCAGGCAGGAGACGGACGACGTGTAGGCACTGTAGAAAATTCCCACCCCTCTTATATATATGTAATATGTCGTTAATGGGACCAGGAGGTGATGTAGATTTTCTAGGGTTCTACGATGAAGATTAAACTTGAATGGATGGGAAAAGAAAAGAAGGATGATGAGAGATGGCAACTAAGTTAGTAGTTTCATAGGGAAATAATGTGCCTATCCCAGTGAATTCAATCCACTGGGGTGCTGGATGAGCGACAAGTGTGTATGAGAGGATAATTTTTTGTCCTCTTATGCACATGTGTTTATCATCGATCCAACCCCTATGTATAAAATCCACCGGTATAGGATGAATGTAACCGTTCCATAGGATCACAACTATTATTTTTTCAAGAACATTATTAGAATGAATGAATACTGTTCAAGCCTTCTTTTTTAGAAATATTTAATTAGTAGGATATTTTTAAAAGTTGCATATCCAGTGTTTTGTGTTGATAAATGTGAAATGACAATGTCTGTTTGTAGATACTAATGTTGCTTTGTGTGTCTAGGATTGAGGTGTGGTTTAGAGTCTAAATGGATAACTGACATGTGAACGACTGTAACTCTATATATATACATACATTATAGATACGTTGGAATATATACAATTATTATATAGTATACTAGGGAGCCTGCACCGTGCTATGCGCGGGTGTTGGTTGCCCTGTATATTTATGTTATTTAATAGTCGTTAATGGGACTAGGAGGTGATGTAGATTTTCTAGGGTTCTACAATGAAGATTAAACTTGAATGGATGGGAAAAGAAAAGAAGGATGATGAGAGATGGGAGAAGATATTACTCCCTCCGGTTCATATTAGTTGGCACATTTGCCAAATTTTTATGTTTCATAGTTGTTAAAAGCGCACAAGGCGCGCGCCTTTGCGCGAGGCGAGGCGAGGCGAGCCCTCATCGCCTCGCCTCGCCTCGCAACGGCCGTCCCCAAAAGGCGCCATCAAGGCGTCGCCTTGAGCGCCTTTGCAACGCCTTAAGGCGGTGCAAGGCGGCGCCTTTTGGGGAAGTTCAATTTAAAAAAAAATAATTAAAATCAGGACACTTTCCTGCTGCGCCGTGCCGTCCTGAACGCCGCCGTGTCATATCCAGTGAGATAATTGTCGAAGGTTTTTCAGCGAATTTGAAGAATGAAGGAGAAGAAGTAGTAAATGTGAGATTTTTGGAGATGGAGAATTGGAATTGGGGATTTTACGGGAAAAGGAGATGATATAGTTGACCTGGAGCGGATGGAGGAGTTATTGGGCCAAGGGTTTATCCGGTTTATTCACAAAAGAATACTGGGCTGAATTGAATTATTATGGCCCAGTCATTAATAAACATTGTTAGCCCATTTTACTTATTGCCAGTAAACTTCTCGGTCTCTCTTTCATATATGAATGAAAGTTTAATTCATAATTTAATATATTACATATTTTTGTTACATAGAGAAGTAAGTTATTAAATAACTCATCCTATTTATATATATATTTATTACATATATACTTACAATACATTATACATCACCCATTTTTTATATTGTTGCATGATAAATATTGAATATGTTTATATATTGTCTTTATAAGTCTTGAATTTTATAATTATTGTTGATAATTTGATATATACTGAAAATTTTATATACAAGCGCCTTATCCCCAAAAAGCCCTCGCTTTTTGCATCGCCTCGCCTTGAGGCAAGGCTCGCCCTTGTCGCCTCGCCTCGCCTTGCGCCTCAAACAACTATGTTATGTTTCATATTAATTGACACATTTGAGTTTTCAATGCAATTTTTTCCAATTTTGCCCTTCTCTTACATCTAGGTTGGGGAGCTCAAGGGTCAGTAGGAAGGGTATTTTTGATATTTTACCATGTAAAAGTGATTAATCATGAGGTTTCTTAATATGTGTGAAAAGTAACAATATGACAATTAATATGAACCGGAGGGAGTAATTCTTTCGGTGAAAAAAAGAGTCAATTAATGTTGACCTGTACTACAAAAGAAATAGTAGGTGTAAAACCTGAAAGAGTTCAAAAAAAGTAGCGGCTACAAATTATAGGTGGGCCCACTTGCTTACATTGTCTCAATTTCGCCGATTGTTAAATTCAGGTCCAACAAACTGTGCAAAATGTACGAGCAAGGCAAGGCGACCACCATCAGAAACTCCAAAACGACGCCGTTTTGTTGGCTGGGCTTTTTAAAAAACTGACAACAAAATGGAGTCGTTTTGTTTCAGGCCTTAGTAAAAAAAAAAAAAATTGAGAAAGCAGGCAGGAGATGGACGACATGCTGCCACTGTTCATTTGTCCGTAGCCTCTTATATATATTATTATTATTATTATTTTATTTATACCTTATAAGGAGCGATGGAGGTTGCTACAGTGCAACCCCATTTCTTTTTCCTTTTTTTTTTTATCTGTTTTAATTCTTAAACGACGTAATTTAATGTTAATTATCTGAAGTTTGTGCCTTACTCTATTTTCATTTTTCTTTTCTTTCGGCTGTTAAATCGGTTGTCCCGTATATGCTTGTGGGGCCCGCCTGATTTTCAATTTTTTTTTGCTCCTGCGTATATGAAACGGTGCCGTTTTAATCTCCATTTCCTTTTATTTTTTACTTTTTTTGCGGCTGGTATTTGTTTAATTGATAAATCTATGTCAGCCCTTACCTCTTTCACTCTTCCCCAGCACATCAACCCTTATCTCTTCACTCTTCCCCAACACAAAACATTCACTTCTCTTTTATCTCCAATGTCATTTTTCTATTCTTCTCCTCTTCTTTCTCTTCCAAATTTCAGAGAATTGGGCCTCAAATTAATCAACTTGTTTTATGCTCTGAAGTGGAAACGATTCCAGATTCTTCTATGGCCGTCAGTATCAGCGCCAACTGTTGGAAAAAGTAGTAAGTTAATGGAGTAACTTGGACATAATTTAAGTGGGACCCACTTTGAGAAAAGTGTCGGGTCTTTGCGGAATTATATTCTACTCCGTGAGTAGATTAAAACGGTATATCGTATGTCCAAATCGGAGTTCGGGTGAATGATAAATTGTCACTCAAAGTTCACCTCTTGAAATGGAAGAAAATAAATGCAATTGGCTTTATCCCACATTGGAAGTGGGATGGAAAAACTTGAGGTTTATATATGATTTTGCAATGTAGTAGTGTAACTACTTAGCTACAAAAAGTCTCTTCCCTTGCGCGCGCAGGGGGGTGGGGGTTGCAAATCATGGATCGAAATTTGCTTCGGACCTTCAAGACTTGTGCGTGCCCGCGACCTGCGGACACGAATGCAGCCCTATTTGAAGGCTTTCGGACGGGCTCAGTTTTGCATTTTTTTCGGCCCATTAAAAGAAAAAAAAAATAAAAGACCTTTTCAAATTTGTAACTTAAGGCTTTTAATTTTTTTTTTTCAAAATTGTGTAACCTCCGAATTTAAGGAGTTGTAACTCCCGAAACGGAAATCTCCATTAATATTCTTCTTCCGATTTTGCCCTCCTCCGTTCCTATAAATAGTAGCTCCCTTCATTCTGAATTTCACACCAAAACAATCGTCATCTCCTTCCTTTTCCGAGTTCTAACAAGTTTCAGTTCATTGAGCAAAAGCTTGGTGCAAAGCTTCATTGCTACTACCGTTGTATCCTGGGAGACAGACGTTCAAGTAACCTCGAGCACAAACCGGAAGGGTGAGGGATCGAATTTGTCTTAAGGACACTGTGTTTTCACACAGGCCTCGGTTTGAATAATTTCGATAATTGTTTTTACTTTCTGTCCAGATATCGTTTCTTGTATTTAAGTTCAAGATTTTCCTTTTACGAATACTTATTTTCTAACAATCTTAAGACAAATTCGGTTCTTCGTAAAAGGAAAACGCGGTTATAAACATTGTTTCATAAACTGTTTACATGTTTACGTAATCTGTTTTGTTTTCCAGATTCTTGCATTTTGTTAAAATTAACAAGAAATCCGAACAATAAAAATTTGGGAAAATAATTAGTGGTGTATCGAAAATTTCTAACAAAGCATAGTTTTGATTGTTACGTGATCTGTTTACGTAATCTGTTGAGATTTATAACAAAGCATTAACTGGACCTCCAATAAACAGAAATCTTGTTTACTATTTTATTTACATAGTTTGAACAGGAATTTTTTTTTTTTGGAGTCATTGAAAATTGTTTTGGAAAAACTAATTTGTTTGCAAAATTGGAACAATATCTAGTTTATTATATTGTCAAAACTGTTTACAAAATTTTGGTACGGTTACATATCTATCTCGGGATAGATAAATTATTTGCGATATTGGAGAAATTTTTCGGACAAAACGATTTTGGAATAGGAAATTTTGGAGAAAATTCTTTGTTAGATACTATCTAAAATTTTCTGAATTTCCTTCAAATTAAATTTTTTTTCTTTCTAAAATTCCTTCGAGGAATTTGATAGTTTGTTTTTTGTTTCAGAAATGGCAACCGAATCAAACGTTGATGTGGTGGTTACTGAGAACTCATCTGGAGCTCCAGTACCAAACCAAACTGTGGCACCTCTGAGCTAAGCTGGAGCTGTGGCACCTCTGAGCCAAGCTGAAAAACCGGAGAAATTCAACGGGCTGAATTTCAAAAGGTGGCAACAAAAGATGATGTTCTACCTGACCACCTTGCGCCTGGCGAGGTTCGTAACCGAGGATCCACCCAAGAAAGATGGGGAGCAAGATACTGCCTTCCTTATTGCTCTTGATGGATGGAACCAGTCGGACTACCTTTGCCGACACTATGTTATGAATTGTCTGAGTGATTCGCTTTATGATGTGTACTCTGACAAAAAGTCTGCAAAGGAACTTTGGGAAGCCTTGGACCGCAAATATAGAACTGAAGATGCCGGTACCAAGAAATTCGTTGTGGGTCGGTTTTTGGACTACAAGATGGTGGACTCCAAACCACTTATGGCCCAAGTGCAAGAATTTCAGCTGATTCTTCATGAAATTCAGGCTGAAAAGATGGAGCTCGGTGAAACCTTCCAGGTGGCTTGTGTCATTGAAAAGTTACCCCCTGCATGGAAGGATTTCAAAAATTACCTGAAGCACAAGCGAAAGGAAATGAGCATGGAGGATCTCGTTGTGAGGCTCCGAATTGAAGAAGACAACAGGAAATCTGAGAAAAGAGGGCTCACTTCTACTGAACCTAAGGCTAATGTCGTGGAACATGGTCAAAGTTCAAAGTTCAAGAAGAATAACAAAGGGTCCAAGATGGGGCCAAAGGGCGGTATTTCCAAGAAAACCAAGTTTCAAGGAAAGTGCTTTAATTGTGACAAAATGGGTCACAAATCGGCAGACTGCAGGCTACCGAAAAAGAAGAGACCTAATGAAACCAATGTTGTTGAAGACAGTGGTGATGTGGACCTCTGTGCTGTTGTTTCAGAGGTGAACTTGGTTGACTCTAATCCTAAAGAGTGGTGGATAGACACAGGGGCTACAAAGCATGTGTGCTCTGACAGGGAAGTGTTTACCACTTTTGAGCCGATCCAGAATGGAGAAAAACTGTTCATGGGAAACTCGGATACGGCTATAAAAGGCAAAGGGAATGTAATTCTCAAAATGACCTCTGGGAAGGAGCTGACTTTGAAGGATGTCCTCTATGTGCCAGATATCCGCAAGAATCTGGTTTATGGGACGCTGCTGAACAAGCATGGTTTCCGCCTTGTTTTTGAATCTGACAAATTTATTTTGACTAAGAGTGGTATGTTTGTTGGAAAGGGGTATGAATGTGATGGAATGTTTAAGCTCAATGTAATGGCTATTAAGCCAAAGATTATTAATAAAATTAATAATGCTTCTGCTTACTTGCTTGAGTGTCCTAATTTATGGCATGGTAGACTAGGACATGTTAACTACGATTCCCTGCGTAGATTAATTAATTTGAAACATATCCCTAAATTTCAAATTGATCAAAAGCACAAGTGTGAAACTTGTATTGAAGCTAAATTAACGAGATCATCTTTTCAAAAGGTTGAAAGGAATACTAAACCACTCGACTTGATACACAACGACATAAGTGATCTTAAATGTGTGCAATCAAGGGGAGGTTATAATTATTTTATTACCTTCACTGATGATTGTACTAAATATTGCTATGTATACTTGCTAAGAGCAAAAAGTGAAGCGATAGATAAATTCATTCTATTCACAAAAGAAGTTGAGAATCAACTTGATAAAAAGATCAAAGTACTTCGAAGTGATAGAGGTGGTGAATATGTGTCACCATTTAGTGAATTATGTGCTGAACACGGAATCATACATGAGGTAACATCACCTTATTCACCGCAATCAAACGGAATTGCAGAAAGGAAAAATCGAACATTGAAAGAAATGATGAATTCAATGTTGATAAGTTCTGGATTACCACAGAACATGTGGGGGGAAGCTATCCTATCTAGCAATTATCTTTTAAATAAGATACCCCGGAAAAATCAGGAGAAAACTCCATATGAATTGTGGAAAGGAAGAACACCTTCCTACAAATACTTGCGAGTGTGGGGGTGTCTTGCCAAAGTGGTAGTACCTACACCCAAGGAAGAAAGGATAGGACCGAATACTGTTGATTGCATATTCATCGGATATGCTCAGAACAGTAATGCTTATCGGTTTCTTGTGCATGAGTCTAAAAATCCTGAGTTTCACAAAAACACGATAATGGAATCCAGAAATGCATCTTTCTTTGAAGAGTATTTCCAGCGAAAATTAGAAAAGAAGAGAGATCATCTAAAAGAACTCATAGTCAAGACCATGAGTCTGAACAGGTAACTGAGGATGAGCCAACTGAGGTTGAGCCAAGAAGAAGTAAAAGAGCAAGAACAAAAAAATCTTTTGGCCCAGATTTTCTGACATATATGCTCGAAACTGAACCTCAAACCTTCAAAGAAGCTGTAACTTCTTCTGAAGGACCTTTGTGGAAAGAGGCAATCAATAGTGAAATTGATTCCATCTTGCAAAACCATACCTGGGAGTTAGTTGATCTTCCTCCAGGATGCAAACCACTAGGATATAAGTGGATTTTCAAACGAAAAATGAAACCCGATGGAACAATTGATAAGTATAAGGCCAGACTAGTAGTAAAAGGCTATCGGCAACGAGAAGGCCTTGATTACTTTGACACATATTCTCCCGTGACGAGAATAACTTCCATTAGGATGATACTTGCTATCGCAGCATTGCGAAACTTAGAAGTACATCAAATGGATGTAAAAACAGCTTTCTTGAATGGAGATTTAGAAGAAGAAATCTACATGGAACAACCTGAGGGTTTTTCTGCTCCAGGGCAAGAAAAGAAAGTCTGTAAACTGGTTAAGTCATTGTATGGCTTAAAACAGGCACCGAAGCAGTGGCATCAAAAATTTGATGATGTCATGCTATGAAAAGGTTTTAAAACCAGTGAATGCGACAAATGCATTTACGTGAAAGAAACAAAAGATGGCTATGTCATTCTGTGTCTTTATGTTGACGACATGCTTATCGTTGGAAGTAATGATAAGATGATTAAATCCACTAAGGATATGTTGAATGCTAGATTTGAAATGAAAGATATGGGTCTAGCAGATGTGATACTGGGAGCTAAAATCACGAGAAAATCAGATGGCATCATTTTGAGTCAATCCAGTTATATTGGAAAAATCCTTGAAAAATTCAATAAGGATGACTCTAATGAGGCTAGAACTCCTATAGATCCAAGTCAACCTTTATCAAAGAATAAAGGTGAGAGCATCTCTCAAGTTGAGTACTCAAGGATTATTGGAAGTCTAATGTACCTGATGAGTTGTACAAGACCAGATATAGCATACGCAGTCGGTAAGCTAAGCAGATACACTAGTAATCCTGGTACTGACCACTGGAAAGCCATAGTGAGGTTACTGAGATACTTAAGGTATACTCGTAACTACGGGCTATACTATACGAGATATCCAGCTGTTGTAGAAGGATACAGTGATGCAAATTGGATATCTGATGTAAAAGATTCAAAATCCGCCAGTGGATATGTATTCACTTTAGGTGGTGCAGCTGTATCTTGGAAATCCTCTAAACAAACTGTGATAGCCAGATCCACAATGGAGTCTGAGTTTATAGCTTTAGACAAATGTGGTGAAGAGGCTGAGTGGCTACGCCAATTCTTAGAGGGTATCCCATAATGGTCTAAACCTGTGCCAGCAGTATGCATTCATTGTGATAGCCAATCAGCGATTGGAAGAGCACAGAGTAAAATGTACAATGGTAAGTCTAGGCATATACGCCGAAGACATAATACCATTAGACAACTACTCTCAACTGGAGTGATTACTATTGACTATGTAAAGTCAAAGGATAATCTAGCGGATCCGCTAACCAAAGGGTTAACAAGAGAGATAGTTGCTAAGTCATCAAGAGGAATGGGACTAAAGCCCATGGAATAAAAAGCTTTGCGAAGGAAAACCCAACCTAGTTGACTGGAGATCCCAAGATCTAGGTTCAAAGGGACAACCTAACCGCAAATGTTTAGTCACTGTGGGGGTTTTACCCTCGAGTCCATTCCTATGATGAAAACAGTGATAACGGTTGAGTAAGGTTAAGCCAAGCTTTTAATGATTCTTGTAAGAAGAGTAACTCGGTATACTCTAGAGAAATGAATCACCTATGTGAGGGAGAAGAGGGGCCGCTTCAAAGGGAATTGTATAGGGCACAATTCTTAGAAACTCTTGCAGAACCAGGTAGATGTCCATGGCCAAAACGGACATAACCGTAAGAACTGAAACGTTACGAGGTAAGATGCGTGTGAGGAGTATGTCATCGTTTACATAAACAGCAGAACAGTTCAAGGACACCGTGTCTACTGATCAGCCAGTAAAGTAAACATACTTTCTCAAGGGAAGGTTCAAAGGGTTACTCCTACCTATCCTATGCAAGTATCTACCGCTGAACTCTATCCTCTTAGAACATCCTGTTAGGAACTCGTTCAATTTTCATTCATGTGGGGGATTGTTGGAAAAAGTAGTAAGTTAATGGAGTAACTTGGACATAATTTAAGTGGGACCCACTTTGAGAAAAGTGTCGGGTCTTTGCGGAATTATATTCTACTCCGTGAGTAGATTAAAACGGTATATCGTATGTCCAAATCGGAGTTCGGGTGAATGAGAAATTGTCACTCAAGGTTCACCTCTTGAAATGGAAGAAAATAAATGCAATTGGCTTTATCCCACATTGGAAGTGGGATGGAAAAACTTGAGGTTTATATATGATTTTGCAATGTAGTAGTGTAACTACTTAGCTACAAAAAGTCTCTTCCCTTGCGCGCGCAGGGGGGGGGGGTGGTTGCAAATCATGGATCGAAATTTGCTTCGGACCTTCAAGACTTGTGCGTGCCCGCGACCTGCGGACACGATTGCAGCCCTATTTGAAGGCTTTCGGACGGGCTCAGTTTTGCATTTTTTTCGGCCCATTAAAAGAAAAAAAAAATAAAAGACCTTTTCAAATTTGTAACTTAAGGCTTTTAATTTTTTTTTTTTCAAAATTGTGTAACCTCCGAATTTAAGGAGTTGTAACTCCCGAAACGGAAATCTCCATTAATATTCTTCTTCCGATTTTGCCCTCCTCCGTTCCTATAAATAGTAGCGCCCTTCATTCTGAATTTCACACCAAAACAATCATCATCTCCTTCCTTTTCCGAGTTCTAACAAGTTTCAGTTCGGTGCAAAGCTTCATTGCTACTACCGTTGTATCCTGGGAGACAGACGTTCAAGTAACCTCGAGCACAAACCGGAAGGGTGAGGGAGCGAATTTGTCTTAAGGACACTGTGTTTTCACACAGGCCTCGGTTTGAATAATTTCGATAATTGTTTTTACTTTCTGTCCAGATATCGTTTCTTGTATTTAAGTTCAAGATTTTCCTTTTACGAATACTTATTTTCTAACACCAACCTCCTCATTAATGTAAATTTTTTGTTCCTTAGCTTTTCTGGTTTCATGTTCTTTGGTCTTTCCGTTTCAATTTATTGTCTGCCGGAAATCAGTGCTACTGCTTACCACAATACCACCGCCCAAACCGGCCAAGTTTCACCTCAACGTCAGATTCTTCTCTCCTCCCTATTCCATTCACTTGGCTTCTTTTTGTTATCTCATGCCTAATTTAATCGTATTGGCAGAATTGAAATCCCATGAATTGTTTCTTCTTCTACTCACTTCCCCTCTTTTCTATTTCGAGATTTTCACAATTATTCCACAATAATTCTGATATGTGTATTTTTGTATTTGGTTTCCTTCTTTCCGCTTCAGGATATTGGGGATTCAAATTTCAGATTCTAAGAATTTGTTTGCTGCAAGAGATTATGATGAGTTCGAGTCAGAATATAAACATTTTTATTCTTCCAGAAAAGGTATTATCTTTGTTTTCGGGTTGAGTGAGTTTAAGAAAATGTTAAATGAAGCAATGAACTTCATCGAGAATTAATTATTGAATTATTTAAGTATAAGAAAGTTATAATTTTTATGCTTGGTTGTGTCGTTTTTAACTTTTTCTCTGTTTTTATTTTCAAATATTGTTTCATTTGTCTGAACGAAATATATTCTTATGGTTTTACTTTTCTTTTTTCCCAGTTATAAGCGATTTTGCACTTCATCAAGGTATATATTTCTTTGTTTTCTTCTTTCTATTTTCGGACTTTATTTCTCTGCGTTGTTTGATACGTCTTTAGGGAATAAATCTTGCTTGAGTATATAATTCATTGGTAACAGTTACCTTACTGCTTATGTATATAAATGATAAATCCTTTGGTTTTAGTATTTTAACAGTAGGTTATATTGTTATTGTTTTATCAGTTGTTATACATAAGATCTTTGGTTTGGTTATTTTGACTATTAATTTTATTATTTTGTTAGGGCAAAAGTTCAATTTTCATACCATAGAAGTGGGCCAATTTCATTTTTCATACCAAAATTACAAAAAACGTACCAATTCCCTGGCAAACGTCACAAGTGATATTTCCGTTAGTTTTGTTGATAGAATTGCCATGTGACTAAAAAAATTTAAACTACTAATACTTTTTATAATATTAAAATAATTTAAGTGATTAAATTTTGGCGATTTTGTGGATTAACTTCTACCTTTTGGATATTTTGCGAATTGACCCCTGTCTCATTCCTAACGCACGACCAACATCCTCTGGTAGTTGTTCATCGGAAAAAGAAGAGGAGTTTTGTTCGTCTCTTCATTGCGAACACATACGTATAATAAATTTCGTATTATGTTAATTGAATCGTTCCATTTTTGCATTCAAAAATTTAGATCGCGAAACCCGATTACAGCCTTCTTTCGCCACCTTTTTCAGAAATTTTTGCGTCATCTTACTCCTTTGGTCCTGGACTTCAATCTCCATGGTTTTATTCCCTCAACAAAACTAACGAAAGTATCACTTTTGTAACGTTGGTCAAGAATTGGTATGTTTTTTGCTGAGTTTGGTATGAAAAATGAAATCTGTCAAGTTCTATGGTATGAAAAATGAATTTTTGCCATTTTGTTAGTGAACTATGAATAACTTTTTGCCTTTTGAAGTATTGTTTCATTTTTCCGACCAAAATATATTTGGTTATTTATGGAAGGAAAAGTTGAAATTTGTTTTAGGAGAAATTTTTCATAAGATTTGAATCTTGACAAATTATGATTTGCATGTTGTCTCCAGATTAGAGAAGGGAGGCTCCAGGGCATTGGTAAATGCCTTGTTCGAGAATTCAGAATGGTTTGTCACGTCCTACGCGGAGAAGTTAGCAAAGATTTTACCGAGGTATATATGGAACGAGTCAAAAAATGTTATTTCAACGTACTCACTTGTAGAAGTTTCTTATCAAATTTATGTTCCAAATAATTAAAATGTTGTAATATTGAAAGTTTGAAGTTTGAAGTTTTTCTTAGTTTGATTTTGTGCACTTTTTTATATTATTGGTTTCCCTTGATATTTAATGTTGTAGCCTTTGTTGAATTTTTTTGTTTTGTGTAGGCTTTGTTGGATTTCTTTGGCTCAAGCGTATGTGAAACGACGTCTTTTTACCCTTTTTTTCTTATTTATTTCTTGCGGCTGGTATAAGTGGGCGTGAGATCATTGAATCTTTTTGAAGTTTTCAACCTCTATAATTGTCTCAAATATTCAATTTTACCTGCTTTGATACTTGATTAATTGGGAAGATATTTTAACTTTTGCAGAAATCAAGTACCAAAGCGTCCCCATCTAATCATATTCAATTTCTCATTGCTTATCCTCATTCTCTCACAATCAAGGTAAACTCTTCTCTCTTCTCTACGGTGAGTTCTTCTTCCACTTTCTCTCTTTTGCTACACACAACCAAATTCTCTTTTGTAATTTTTCAATATTTATGCACCTTTTTGGTCTCTCTGACTGCTATGGCTTTTCCGGCTTTTGATTTTCGGTTACTAATACCTTTTTTATTTTGCAGTCTCCGCCACTCTGGCTCATATTTTGAAGTTGTACAGAAAGTTTTTTACTTTACACTATTTTTTAAAGTATTTGATGGTTCTGGTTAAATGAATCAATAGAGGAATTATATTGTTGATGTTGTTGTAATTGTAGGAATCCGCCAAAAACAATTATCTTGTGTTAGAATTAAACAAAATGAGTCGATTCTAGTGGCCTGAACAGAAGTATTAACTTGGCCACCTGACCTTCACTTCTCATATACCAAATCAAAATCACCGTAAGGTAAGAGTCGTATTCTCCAAACTATAAATTAAATAGAAGTGATAAAGACTAATTTTTTTGTTGGTTCCTGTGATTTCAGATTGGTTTGTAAGTGATAGTAGTCTTTAAATAACAATTGGCACTGTGGTTGTACATAGACAAACAAATGCATGTGACTATTTTACTTTGCTGATGCATTTTGATAATGTCATTTACCTATCTCCACCTGAATGTTGTTTTGTTATCTCCGATTGTACTAATATAAAGTTGAGGCTACTGCAATGTTTTGAGTAAATCATGTTTTTTACATGTGTTTCCATTGGTAAACCCCTAGCAGAAACTTCGTTTTGGCTCGACTTCATCTTATAGCTGTTTCGCATACTTGAAATCTTGTTTAATCTTAACTTGTTCGAAGTATGAGTAGGTTATAAACGTTGCCCATATTAAATTTTGACTTTCAGCTCTGTTTTTATATGATAAGATTATCTCCTGATATAATACTGTTTTCTCTACTTTAATTTTGTCTCTTATTACTTTTCTCTATTATAGGGAAGAAAGCTAGATGTTTGCTCTGCTGCAACCAAAAGTACAGTTATCTTGTGTTTGGAGAAGCTCATTGGAATGGTAAAAAAAAAAAAAAAAAAAAACTCTCATTCTTCACATGTGAAGAATTTCTTCGGTGATCAGTTCCTCTGCCACAACTTTCTGCCAAGTTGATATTTATGTTATTGCATGTATGTGGTTTCCCATTTAGGGTGATAGCATCCTGTCAGATTCTGGGCACAGAGCAGCTGGAGTTTATTGCTCTTTCTGAAAGGACGGGGGATCCTAAATATCAGCAGAAGGTATTTCTTCTGAATATTTACTTCTTACAGTCGATACAGTTTTGGTAAAGAAGTTAGACTGAAAGTAATTCATATTAAACAACATTAATATTGCAAACGTGAATACTGCACATGGAGAACCATATTTGAAATATCAGGATCCCAAGTGACAAAAAATGTGAGTGATTCCTACTTCCATCTTGATGTTTCAGGTGGAAAATGTCATTATAGAGCTTAATAAGACCTTTCATCCTGATGGTTTGCTTCACATATATATTAATCCCAGCAATGGGGCCCCAAGATCGTTCTCGACCATAATTTTTGGAGCAATGGGAGACAGGTTAAATGTCTTGTACATCTCTGGGACATTTAGGGTATTTTGAATATTTGCTAACTCTTAGGATCATAGCTATGAGCTTTTCATATATTAGACGGAAGCAAACAAAATTATTCAGCTTTTATGAATATCTACTCAAGGTCTGGATACAAGGAAACAAAACCACTACAGTGAAGCATTATAGGTCAGTATCTAATGCTTTTTTTGTCCTCAAATGGACTGGCATATATTTCATACATGTATATTTTGCAATCATATGAAAGCTCTTTTGTTTTCTATGTCTTCCTGACTTCCTGTTCAGTCTGTTATCATTTTTCTACCATGTGTTTCATATTGCATTTTGTTATTACACTCGTGTTTAGATTAAAATTTGTTTTGGCAGTGAAGTACGCCTTCTTCTTTTACTTATATTTGTGAGAAGACTGGAAGTTCTTTAGCATACAAGGTGATTTATCCCTAATTGTGGGTAATAATGAGTGCAACTTAGTTTAATTTAATTGGTATTAAATGTTACCCTCCTTTGTTACATATTTGCAGATGGATGAAATTGCATGTTTACTCCAGGAATGATAGCATTGGGGTCTGCGGGTTATGGTCTTGATGAAGCTAAAAATTTCCTCTGTGGCTGAAGAGGTATTTATCCTTATTCTTTGCACCTAAGATTCCCAAGTAGATTTGTATGTGAAGTTGGGAGGCATTTACTACTTTTGAGTGAATTATTTCAACCTCTTTGGACTCTTTTCTGCAGCTAGCTTGGGCATGCTATAACTTCTATGAGTCAACTCAAACAAAATTAGCTGGAGATTGTCTGTTATAGGCTATGAAATATATCCACTAGTACTTTTATTCAATCTAGACAATGTAAGATTTACGTTTCTATTTTTCTAAGAATGTATGATTTTGATTAGACTTGACATCAGTGACTAATGAATCTGTTTGAAATTTTTATGTATTTGGAATATTTAGTTATAGTTTATACTATTTTTAAACTTTTTTCAATATAACATTTTCTATATCATACTCTATTCATTACAGAATGCAATTAAAGGCATTTAGAACAATTTTATTGGTACTAATAATATTATGTGGATGGTAGTAGGACTTGACAGCATTTCTGTAATACAAACATTGTTTTGTATGTACGAATAAACTATCCTCGAACTTTATCTTCATGGCATTTTAGACATTTACAATTTACTACATAAATATACTCATAAAAGCAACAAAGACAAAAACAATAACACGAACAATGGGCACCAAGCACCGGGCCTTGAGCGGTGCTCTCAACCTAGTAGTAAGTACATATATATGGGTCATATATATGGGTGGCATGGGTGTACAGACAAGAGTGTCACTCAGGCCTGATATTTGCAGACTGAAATGGACAGACCACTCAACCTAATAATCTGCCTGTTTGATTGGGTTGAAACAAGGTGTTTGGGCCTCAAGTGAAACATGTGTTTCGCGGACTTTCTGGGCCAATAGCGATTGGGATGGTGTTTGGCCCGTTTCGCAGACGAAAATCTTAGATTTTGATTGCTGCCCAGTCTTTCTACTGGATTTGCTTTCTTTCCAAAAGAAGCTTCTTCTTCAAGCATTTCTCGTAAATCATGTACAATGATCTCTCTCCTTTGGAGATTCAAGTCCATGATAAACCTACCATATGATCTAGAAAGAGATTGAAGGATTACATCCACGCGGAAATCATTGTCCAGCACGACATCCATGTCATCGAGTTCAAAGAGAAGTCGAATCATTTTGTGTATGAGGATTCCGACAGGAGTTTCGCGTTCCTTCCTTGCTTGCAAGAGTTCTCTTGTTATCGCAAATCTGCGATGACCATTTCGAATTCCATAAAGAAATTTAAGGTTCGAGAGAATCTCTTTCGCGGATACCATATGCTCATGCTGCAACCGCAGATCAAAACACATGTATTCCAACATGTAATCACGAGCTAAGCTATTATCCAATTTCCATTTGGTGATGCTTTTCCATAGCTCATCGGGAGTATCATGTGGAATATCAATGGGTGGAGGTACAGACAAAACATATGAAATGTTTTCAGCATCAAAAAGTCCATTCAAGTGGTGTGACCAGAAGTGCAGATTTGGTCCAGTCAAAATATTACGTTCAATTGTTGAGATGAAAGTGCTCTAAGCTCTTTAGACATTATGATATGTTTCTATATAACGATGATGGAAGAAATAAATACGCGAAAGATTAATGTAAAATGCACAATTTACAAACATTGATTTTATTTGTAAACTACTCCCACTATTTTAATCAAAATCTTATGCCCCCACATAAGTTTCGGGAATATTAAAATATCCTAGCGGGCTCAAGGCCCAAATGCAATCTCTCAGTACCCACGACTCGTTGGCCATACTAATTGATTCACTTGGTGGTCGACTTCGTCGTCGGTTAACCATCGCAACTAACCCTTGAGTTCATTTAGCCTTATTTTTCGTTATGAACCCACGACCCGTGAGACATCCATACTTACTAGATTTAAATCATGTCCAATACTTGTGGAGAGAAATAGTTCAATCCTAGACACCCCACGACTTGTGAGACAGCGCCTAGAACCTTGCTAACCCCTCCCTTGGTACAATAACCGTACATCGAGGAAATAGACATACCATCTTCCTACACCTCGACCCACGACTCGTGAGACATCGAGATATATTCGTACGATGTGCTTAAGACCTAGTAATTGGATAGGCTCGGACCATAGACACCATTCATATGCGCCCGTTAATCGATTTAAAATTATAATTGAATTTTAGGTTCAATTGGAGGTTTTATGAAATGTTCAAGTGCGAGGTCTCACCAGATTATGCTTTATCTTATTTACGTTTTATATTCTAAGCATGCTAAACATACATCAAAGAACACAGAGAAAAGTAAACATACATCACATAGCATTGCATAATATGATTGATCGATTGCCCATCCTATGCGATCCATCACGAGCCAAGTGATGGACCAATTGGTTAGTTTAGGGTGAAAAATAAACGACCTAATCTATTACAATTTGTAGTCCCATGCATACATTGCCCTTCACTTCTAATGTCATGTCCTACTTGATTGGGCTTCCATCTTTTGAATTGGGCCTCCATGTCCTCCAAGGTAATGGTCCTCCATGTGGATCTCCAAAGTCTTCATGAGGTCTTCTAGGCTCCAAGCCTATTCTAAGTCTAACTTAAGGCCTTATTCTATTACATTTTAATTGTACAAAGAGGGGGCACCAATCAGGCCAATTTAATTACAACCCATGAGAATAAACCAAATACAACACAGGGCTTAAAGACAATATCGATCAATCCACACATTCACTCAAGAACATGCATAAATTCACATAAGGGCAAAAATGTAAATTTATCGACTTCTCAAAATTTAATTCATAAAAATGATCCATATTAATTATTTTGAATTATCAATTAATCTCTAAGATTAATTATCTCTTACTTGAGATTTAAGTAATCTATTATTCCTACCTTGATTAAGTTGGTTAATTAAGATAGTTACCAAATTTATCAAGATTCCTATCTTATCCAAAAAACTAAGTTTTTCAACTTACCTAAATCTCCAAGATTCTCAAGATAATCCTATTTTGATTAGATTAGACAACTATGGTAGTTCCCAAATTTTCCAAGATTCTCTACCTTATCCAAAACTCTAAGTTTCCTAATCTTCCAAATCTCCAAGTTTTTCAAAATTCCAAAATAGGCAAAAAGAGACCAACCAAAAACCAGCCACGCAATGACCAATCCGAGGCCACCACGTGGCAGTACACACGCGGCCACGAAGGCCGCACGTGTGCCGCACGCAGCAGCCGCTGCTGCCGGTGGCAGAGCGTGACAGTGTGCTGCTGCACGCGGCAGACAGCCCGTAGGATGATGTCGTGTGCTGCTCACGTAGCCAGCGCGTTGTCACGCGTTGCCGTGTAGCAGCTTCGCGGTGGCGCCTAGCTGCGGTGCGCTGCCTCGCACCGCCGCGTGCCACCGTGGTTGATCTAATTTTTTTATTTTTTTTCGATTACTTTTAAATTAAAACAGCGTTTTAATCACATCCAATCCAAAATAAAAATAACATGATAAAAATATGAATCAAAATATTTTTCTTTAACTCCAAGTTAAACAGATCTACGTTCTAAAACATGCATAGTAAAAGAACTAGCCAAACATTAAATCAAACATATGATTTAAACACCGAATTTGCAGATTCATATATACATAGTCGGATTTGGCTCTGATACCACTGTTGGGATTCAGTAAGAAAAATGACCCTTCATGCAGCGGAAATTATAAACTTTTAATGGTCTCTTAAAGAATCTTGTCAGGATACAATCCAGCTGTATATATATAAATATATATAAACGATAAATTAACTTTAGAACAAAGTTATAATTATCTCCTTGCAAATCCAAGCTTAACAAAAAATCGTAGATGCACTTTCTCCTTCTTTTGCACCTTTGATCCCAAGCTTTATCAAGCGCCCCACGTGTTGCGCCTCTACGAGTTGATACACCACAATATCAAGAAAAACTTGATAATTCTAATTGGCTAGAACATAGAAATTATCATGATCTAAACTAGAGAACAAAAGATGAGCAAAAATTGAAATCTCTTTGTAGAGAGAGAGAGATCGAGCGAGAGAGAGAGAGAGAGAAAGGAGAGAGAATTTTGCAAGACTTGTATTATTCTCTTATTATTGCATGTCCAAGATATGATACATATTCACATATATATAGATATATATATTTCTTCTCTCCTAATCCCATCAAATATAAGATTCAAACTCTTCTCTTTTCCTACATGGGCTAGGGCCCTTTAATTGGAAGACCAAGTCTTCTAATTAATTTAATGGCCCAATCACTTTAATTAATTATGGCCATATTTAATTTTCCAATTAAATAGTCCATTCAATTAATTAATATCTTATTTAATTAAATTAGACTCTAAGCCTATTTAATTAAATATTCACTTCTATAATTAATTAAATCTAATTCAATTAATTAACTTATAAATTAAATTCCAATTTAATTTATAATCTTGATCCAATCCAATTGGATCTCGCCCCTGCTCCAATTGGGTCGAACCAGTCGATCCATTTACTATTTGTTTCTTTGTTTTCGCTTTATGTGTATTGTGTATGCCCCGTAGGTTCACCACATAATTGGCCGTGGGTTATAATTAAATATTTATTTAATTATGCGAGTATGACATACTCTAAATCAATCAAACACTCTGTCGACTGATCATTCCAAAATTAGCACCCCTGCCAATTTGGGAATTCTCCCACACTCCAC